>JAVHYY010000332.1:0-125292 GCA_035221665.1 Okamejei kenojei | reverse complement strand
GGCTTTCTTTACCACCTATCTCCTGCGATTCCACCTTCTGGGAATATGCACAGTTATTCCTAGACACCCTCTGTTCCACAGCTTTCCTCTATACCCTACTTTTACCATGTTACGTCTATGTTTGCTTTGCTCCTGCCAAGGATGTAGCACGTCACAATTAACAGCATTAAAACTCCATCGTGCCATCTTTCAGCCCACTTTTCCAAATGCGCACAAATCTATCGGTAGACTTTCGAAAATCTACTTCTTATCCACAAACCACCTATCTTAGTCTCATCTGCATACTTACTTATGACAAACAACAGTGGAACCAACACAGTCCCTGAGGCACCCCACTGTCACCGGCTTTCCAAACTGACAAAACAGCCATCCAACCATTACTCTCTGACATTCCATTCAGCACTGTTGATCCATCTTGTACTCGCCATTAACACCAAAGATTGAACCTTCTTAATCTACCTTCCATGGGAACCTTGTCAAAAGCCTTATTGAAATTCACATAGACAAATCTAATGCTTTTACCCTCATCAATTTCCCTAGTTACCGCTCAAAAAATTCAGAAGGTTTGTCAAACATGACCTTCAGGCACAAATCCATGTTGACTGTTCCCTGATCTGGACCTGTTTATCCAGATGCTTATTTATATTATCTTCTAAGTAACCGACGTTAAGGTTTAAAATATCAAGTCGCGGGGCTTGTTTTTTCAGAGGCCACAGAGCCGATGGAAAGAGAGGAGGAGGGGGACGAGCGGACACCCGACGGTTAAGGTTAAAAAATCAAGCGCGGGGCTAGTTTTTTCAGAGGTTACCGAATTCCATAACATCTCCATTTTGGAGAAGTGGGGTTTTTTTGTTGAGGACGCCATGATTGGTGGGAAGTGCACTAGGGAAAAGAGGCTGATTGCGTCAGATTCCCACAGTTTGTTGTTAGGGGGGCGTATGAAGCCAGGGCAGTGTTACTGTTCTGGATGTTCAGTGTGGGAGGTCAGCGGAATCTGATAGCCCTCCAGACATCCACATCTGCGCCAGTGTGTGAGATGGGGATCCTAAAGGATGTGTTAGGAACCTGGAGCAGCAGCTCGATGACCTCGTCTGGTCAGGGAGCGTGAGAGGTAATATAGAGGAGCTAGGGAGGTAGTCACTCCCAAAACCACAGGAGGCAGGACAAGTGGGGTCACTGTTAGGAAGGGCACGGGGCAGAGGCAGGGGCTTGTAGGAATACCCCCTGTGACCGTGCACCTGGATAATAGGGCCTCGGGTTTGGGTACGAGTGGATGGGGACAGCCTAGTGAGGGCCAGCACAGCGGCCGTGCTCTGCCCAGAGGACCGGCCCTGATGCTCAGAAGTGTAGCAAAAAGAGGAGGGGCAATTGTAATAGGGGACCCCATTGTTAAGGGGTCGGATAGCGATTCTGTAGGACGCAGTCGGGAGGGACTCGGAATGGGTATGTTTGCCTCCCTGGTGCCAGGGTCTCGATGTGTCAGAGGTGGTTTAAAGGTTTAGAGGTGTTTAGGGGTGTCAGAAGGATTTAGAAGGGGCTTTGGAGTTTTAGAGGTGTTCAGAGGGTTTAGATTGAGATTATAGGGGTTTTGAGGAACTCAGAGGGCCCTTAGTGCGGGTTGGAGGGGGTTTAGAAGCTTTAGAGGGGTTTATAGGGGTTTAGAGGTATAGTAGGGGTTTAGGGGAGGGTTTGGGGGTTTGAGGGATGTAGAGGAGATTTAGTGGGGTTAGAAGGGGTGTAAAGGGGATTAGAGGGGAATGAGATGCTCAGAGGAGGGTTTTGAGGGGTTTTGAGGGATGTAGTGGGATTTAGTGGGGTTTGGAGAAATTTTTAGGAGGGGTCTTAAGATGTGTTTATCAAAGGTTTAGGGGGGTTAAGGGGGTTAGAGGGTTTGCAGTGATTTACAAGGGTTTAAAGACTGGTTTCTATTGGGTCTAGATGGAATTTAGAGGGGGTTAGGGGACGATTTAGAGCAGTGCCTAAAATAGGTTTAATACATAGAACAATAGAATTTGGTGCAGGAATGTGGGTCAATCGGCCCTAGAGCTGCCTCCGCCATTCGATATGCTCATTAGGCGGATCATCAACTCAGTATCCCGTACTGCCTTTCTCCATACCCTTAATCCCCTTGCACAAGGGCCACATCTACTCCCTCTCCCCCTAAGCCAATTACTTGCCTCAACTACCCTCTGTGGCAGAGAGTTCCAGAGACTCGCCACTCTCTGCGTGAAAAAAGTCTTTCTCATCTCGGTTTAGATGGGTTTGGTGAACGTTAGAGGCGTTTAACGGTTTAGAGGGGCTTTTGAGGGATTTAGAGCGGATTTAGAGCGGGGCTAGAGGGGTGTAGAGGGGTTTTAAGGAACAGACGGGATTTAGTGCGGTTTAGAATGGGTTTACAGGTTTTTATTTAGAGGGCTTAGAGGATTTTGTACGGGGTTTACAGCGGTTTCGAGAAGATTAGAGGGGGTTTAGAACGGTTTTGAGGGTTTCAAGAAGGGTGCGGAGGGATTTATAGCGGGTATAGAGGGGTTTGGAGTGGTTTAGAGGGGGTTGGGGTTTAGAGGGGTTTAGAGTGGTTTAGATGGTATTCAGAGGGGATAAGATGGTTTGAGGGGTTTAGAGGGGTTCGATGGGTTTATGAGGCCGTTTATAGGGGTTAGATTGATTTACAGTTGTTTTAGAGCGTGAGGGTTTGGAGGGGTTTAGGGTGTTCAGAAGTGTTTATAGGGGATTTTAACGTGTTTACGCTGTGTTTAGATTTGATTTAGGGGGGTTTAGGGGGTTTGTTATTGGGTTTAGTAGGGATTAGTGAGATAAGACGGGTTATAGTGGCGTATTGAGGGATTTTATCGGCGTTTAATCTGATTAGAGGGGTTGGCGGTGTTTAGTCGGGGGTTAGAGGGGATAAATAGCGGGGGGTTAGACGAGGTTTACAGGGGTTTAGAGTGATTAGGAGGGTTTAGAGGGGTTCTGAGGGATGTCGATGGGGATATAAGTGGGGTTAGAGGGTTAGAGGGGTTTAGGAGGTTTAGAAGTGGTTTAGATGGTTTAGATATCCTTTATATGGGTTTAGAGCTTTTTTTTAGATGGGGTTTAACGGGTTTACGAGTGGGTTTAAGAATGGTTTGGGGGGTTGGAGAGGGGTTAGGTGGTTTGAGGGGTTCGAGAGGTTTCTAGGGGGTTGAGACGTGGTTTAGAGAGGTTTCTAAGTGGTTTCGAGGGGTTTAGCGTGGTTTAGAATGGTTTAGAGGGATGTATATTGGGGTTTATAGCGGTTTAGATGGGGTTAGAGTTCCATTAAGGGGGTTGAGAGGGGTTTGTATGGGGTTTGGTGGCATTAGATGGGGTTAGGGCGTTAAGAGGGGTTTAGAGGGATTTGGAGGGGTTTAGAGGCTTTATAGGGGTTTAGAGGGTTTAGGGGTTTAGTGGGCTTTGAAGGTTGTAGGAATTTAGTGGGGTTGAGCGGGGGTTTAGAGGGGTATAGGNAGGGATTTAGATGTGTTATAGGGGTTTAGAATGGTTTGGGAGGGTTAGAGGGGATTCGACAGGTTTAGAGGGGTTTACAGTGGTTTACATGGGTTGCAAGGTTGTTCAGAGGGGTTTTGAGGGATGTAGAGGGGGTTGTATTACGGTTAGGAGGTGCATAGAGGGGTTCAGAGGGCTGCCAGAGGGTTTTGGGTTTAGAGTGGTTTAGAATTGGTTTAGATGGGTTTAGATGTGTTTATAGGGGGTTTAGAGGCTTTTAGAGGAGGTTTACATGGGTTTAGAGGAAGTTAGAGGGGCTTTAGAAAGGTTTTGAGGGATTGAGGGTTTTATGGGGTTGGAGGGATTTATAGCGGTTTGGAGGGTTTAGATGATTTTGACGGGTTGGGGTTTAGAGGGGTTTAGATGGGTTTAAGATGGAGTTTTGTAGGGTTTTTTAAGGGTGTTTAGAATGGGTATAGAAGGGTTTGGAAAAGTCTGTGAGGGGTTTGAAGTGGTTTAGATGGGTTTAGAAGTGTTTTAGTGGGTTTATATGGTTTTAGAGGGGGTCTACAGGGGTTTAGAGGAGTTTGGGGAGTTTGAGGGGATTTAGACGGTTTCGAAGGGATAGAGGGGGTTTAGTGGAGTTTAGAGGGATTGATAGTGGGTTTAGAGGGGTTTAGCGTTCTTTAGAGGGGTTCAGGAGGGGTGTGAGGGAAAGTCAAGGGAATATAGGTGGGTTAGAGGGGTTTAGTGGATTTAGAAGGTGAGTATTGGGTTCGATGTGTTTAGAGGTATGTAGAGGGCTTTCGGGGTGTTTAGGGTGATTTAGAGCGGTTTAGATGGGATCGGTGAACATTTGGGGGTTTATAGGTGGATTAGTGGGTCATAGTCGCTTAGAGGGGCTTTGGGGGGATTATAGATGGGGGCTTGGAGGATTTAGAGGGGTTTACGGGGCGTGTTTAGATGGTGCTGTATGGGAGTTTAGGGGGTTTAAGAGGGGGTTACGAAGGGGTTAGAGGCAGTTTTGTGTTTTAGAGAGGTTTTGAGTGGGTTTGAGTGGTTGAGCGGTTTCTAGGATGCGGGGGTTAGATGGGGTTTAGATGGGTTAGAATTGATTTAGAAGTTGCAGAGGATTTGTTTGGGTTTTTTTGGAGGAATTAATTGTAAAAGCGGTTTGGAGATGCTAGAGGGTTTGCGAGGGGTTTGGAGGGGATTTGAGAGGGTTTAGAGGGTGGGGGCTGGGGGGGGGTAACTGGGGGGGTGGGATGTTGTGGGATTCTGAGGCAGGTCTAGGGGGAGACGGGGGGATGCATGGGGGGGCGGGGTATGGGGGGGGGGGGTAGCGGCGGTGGGGACGAGGGGCGGGGCGAATGTGGGTGGGGGTGGGGGGGTGGGTGGAGGGGGGGTAAGGGAAGGGTGGTGGGGGGGGGAGGCGGTTGGGGGGGGGGGGGGCTGGCGGGGGGGGGGGAGAGGTGGAGGGGGGGGGGGGGGGGGGGGGATTGTTGGGGGCGGGTGGGGGGGGCGTTTGTGATGGGGGGGGGGGTAGCGTGTGGGGGATAGGTTGGTGGGTGGCGGGGTGATGGGTGGGGGTGAGAGGGGTGGAGGGGGGGCGGTGGGGGGTGAGTAGTGTACGGGATCGGAGGTGAATAGGGGTTGAGGTAGGGACTGGGGGGGGGCGGGGAGGGGGGTGGGGGGGGGGGTGGGAGTCGGATTAAGTTTGGGAGTTTTTGGGATTGGGGGGGTGGTGGGGGGGGTACGTGGGGAATGCGAAGGGGGCGGGGGGGGGGGGGTGGGGGGTCAGGGGATGGGTGGTGAGTGATATATAAGGGCTGGGTGGGTGGGGTGTGGGGAGTAGGAGTTGGGAGTGGGAGGGCGGGGTGGGTGGAGGAAAGGGAATGGGTGGGGGGGGGAAGGGTTGGGGTGGATTGGTGAGGGGGTGGGAGGCGGCTAAGGAGGAGGGTCGGATGGGATGGTGGGGGGGGGGGGGGTGGGGGGGGTGGGCGTGGGGGTGTAGGAGTGGGGGAGAGGATGGAGAGGGCGCGGTGTGGGGTGGGGCGGGAGGCGCGGGAGGGTGTGGGGGGAATGAAGGGGAGGGGACGGTGGTTGGGGAGGGGAATGGGTGGGGGGAGGGGGGGCGAGGGCGGAGAGGGTGTGGGATGTAAGAGGTGCGGGGGAGGTGGGAGGGGGGGGGGAGGTGTAGGGAGAGGAGGAGGTGTTGGGTGTGGGCAGTTTAGCTAGGGGGCAGGTGGGGGGAGTTGTGCGGTCGGTCGGGTGGGGGTGGAGGGGATGGGGGGGGAGGGGTGGTGGGGGGGGAGGGGGCGGGTGTGGGGGGGAAGGGGGGGGGGGGGGTTGGATCTTTTAGGGGGGGGTGGGGGGGGTATAGGGGGGGGGTTGGGGCGGGGGGGCTTGGGGGGGCGTGTGATCGGAGAGGGGGTGGAGGGGCGGGGGGTAGGGGTGTAGGGGTCGGGTGGGGGGGAGGGGGGGGGGGGGTGTGGGGGCGGTTGGGGTGGGGCGAGGTTCGGGGGGGGTGGGATTGGTGGGGGGGGGTGGGGGTGGTGGGGGGGTTCGGGGGGGGCAGGGGGTGGGGGGATGGTTGGTGGGGTTGGTGGGGGGGCTGGGGGGGGGGGTGGTTCGGGGGAGCGGGGTGGTGGTTGGAGGGAGCGTGGGGGGGGCGGAGGGTCGGGTGGGGGGGGGGGGGGTTAGAGGGATGTGGGGGGCGCGGGGTGGTGGGGGGGCGGGGGGTGGTGGGGGGGGTGTGGGTGGTGGGGGAGGACGGGGGGGGAACAATGCGAGGGGGGTTGAGGAGGGGTTGGGTGCGGAAGGTGGGCGCGGGGGGGGGCGGGTGGGGGATGGGGGTAGTGGGGGTCGCGGGAGGGGGCGCGGGTGTGGGTGAGGTGGGGGGTGGACGGGGAGGGGTTGCGGGCGTGGTGTGGGGCGGTGGGGGGGGGGGGGGGGTGTGGGTGGACGGGGAGGTGGTGGGGGGTGTAGGGGGAGGGGTAGGTGCGTATGTGGGTGGAGTGGGTGGGAGGGGGGCTGGGATGGGGGGCGGGGGGTGGGGGGGCGGGGGGGGGGGGTTGTGAGGGGGGGGGGAGAGGCGTGGGGGGGCTGGTTTGGGGGGCTGGTGGGGAGGGGGGGGGGGCGGTGGGGGGGGGGGAGGGGGGAGATGTGGGCTGTGCGCTGGGTTGGAAGGGCGATGGGGTTGGGAAGGATGGGGGGGGAGGTGGGCGGGGAGGGTTGCTGGAGGGGGGGGGGAGGGGGGGGGTGGAGGGTGATGGTGTTTGGGGGGCGCGGGGGTATGGAGGGGGGATCTGGTGGGAGTTGGGAGGGGGTGGTGGGTTGAGGCGTCGGGGTGGGGTAGGGTGGGGCTTGTGGTGGGGGGGGGGAGGTTGGGCGGGGTGGGAGGTTGTGGGGGGGGGGGCGTGCGTGGTGGGGGGGGGGGGGGGTTGGGGGAGGGGGGGGGGGTGGGGGGGGCGGGGGGGGGGTGAGTGAGGTTGGGGGGGGGAGGGAGGGAGGGGTGGGGTGTGGGGGGGGGGGAGGGGGGGCGTGGGGGAGTTGGGGGTGAGGAGGCTAGTGGTGGGTGTAGGTGGGGGGTGAGGGGGGGGGGGGGGGGGTGGGTGGGGGGGGAGGGGGGGGTTGGGGCGTGGGGGTGGTAGTAGGGTGTGGGGGTTGGGGGGCGACGGGGGGGGAGTGGGGTGAGGGTGGGTGGGTGGGTGTAGGGGGGGGTGGGTGGGGGTTTGGGAGGTGGTGAGGGGGGGCGGTGGGGGTGCGGGGGGGGTTGTCGGGTGGTGGGGGGGAGTGGGGTGTGAGAATGTGGGGTTGGGTTGGTGGTGTGTGTAGGGGTGGGGTCGGGGGGGTATGGGGGGGGGTTTTGGGTAGTTTTGGGCGTGTGGGTATTTGTTAGTGAAGGGTTTGGTGTTTTTTTTTTTGTTTGTGATTGTTTTTTTTGTTATTTGTTTTGGGGCTATTTTTTTTGTTTGTTGTTTTTTTTTATTAATTTTTTTATTTTTTTTATAGGGCTGTTAGGGGTTTAACGAGTGATTAGAGGGGTAACAGTGATTTACAAGGGCTTAAAGGTGGATCAGAGGCGGTTTAGAAGGGATTTAGAGTGTGTTAGACAGGTTAATGAGCGGTCTTAGAATGAGTTTTAGAGGGGTTTGGTGAATATAAGGGTGTAACAGTGGTTTTTAGAGCGTTCAGAGAGGTTTAGAGGGGCTTAAACAGATTTAGAGGGGGTTTCGGTTATAGTGGGGCTTTAGAGGTGTTTTGAGGAATTAGTGGGATTTTTAGTTATTTAGAGGGGATTTGGTGGGCTTTGAGTTGGGGTTTAGAGGGGTTTAGAAGTGATTCGAGTGGGTTTAGATGGTGTATACAGGGGTTTTAACGGATTTTAGAGGGTTTAGAGAGGGGTTTTAGACGGTTTTGTGGGATTTAGAGAATTAGGGTTAGAGGCGTAAGAATGGGATTTATAGGCGGGTTTCCAGAAGGGATTTAGTTTGTTTTAGGAGGATTGGGGTTGTCCTCAGACGGGGGGTTTAGAGGGTTGTTAGAGGGGTTTTAGATAGGTGGTTGGAATAGAGGGAGGTGTTTTTAGTTTTAGAGGGGTTTAAAGGCTTTGGGAGGGGGTTTTAAGGAATGTTGGGGGGCTTAGAGGGATTTGCAGACGGGTTTGGGTTTCAGAGGGGTTGCGTGAATATTAGAAGGGTGTACATGCTTTAGAGCGTTCAGAGAGGATAGAGGGGTGTACAGATTTAGATTGGTTTCAGCGGTTTAGAGGGGCTTAGAGGTGTTTGAGGAAATTAGTGGGTTTTAAAGTAATTTAGAGGGGATTTGGTGGGTTTAGTTGGGTTTAGAGGGGTTTAGAAGTGGTTTAGATGGATTAGAGGTGGTTTACATAAGGTTTAGAGGGTTTTAGAGGAGAGAAGGGTTAGAGGGGATTATGGTTGGGGCTTGTTTCTAGGAGTGGGTTTATGGGAAGGTTTAGATTTGTTTAGAGCGGGTTTGGGGTTTCAGAGAGGGTTTAGATGGTTTTAGAGGATAGTTGAGGGGTTTAGTGGGTTCTAGAAGGTGGTTAAGTGGGGAAGTGTTTTAGATCGGTCTTTTAGAAGGGGTTTAGAGGGATTTGGTTGACTTGTTTTTAAGGGGGTTTAGAGGTGGTTTAAAGGGTTTAGAGGGGGTTTAAAGGGATTTAGAGCGGGTTTTATTGGGGGTTACAGGGATTTATGTGGGGTTTTCAAGCGGGAAGTTAGAGGGATTTAGTGGGCTTTGAAGTTGGGATGAGAGGGTTTTAGAGTGGGTTGGCAAGACTGGGTTTGGGTTTAGAGGGGTTTAGATGGATTAGAAGTGTTTAGATGGGCCTTTAGATGTGGTTTATGGTGGGTTTAGAGGGGTTAGAGGGGTTTTTAGAGCCGGTTTTGGGGAGGTATTTAGAGGTTCAGGGTTTAGTTGTTAGGGGTGGTGGAGTTTGTTTAGACGGGGTTTGAGTCGTTTAAGCATGGATTTGAGGGATTACAGTGGGTGGTTCTTTAGGAGGACAGGCGGGATTTAGAAGGGTAGAGGGTCAGCAACCACACGGGTTCAGAGGGTTTTTAGCGGGGGTTTTAAGAAATTTAGAGGGATTTACTGGGTTAGTTGGGTTTAGAGGGGGGGTAGATGTGGTTTCAGAGGGGGTTTGGGTTAGAGCGGGTTTAGAAGTGGTTTAGATGAGGGTTAGCGAGTTTATAGGTGTTTGAGGGAATTAGAGGGGGGGGGGGGTTAAACAGGGGGGGGTTTAGATTGGTCTTTGGGGGAGGTTAGAGGGTTTTTGTGAGACTTTAGAGTGTTTAAATGTATTTGAGGGCTGATGGATTTTAAGGGGGTTAGAAGGGTCTAGTGGTTTAAAGGGTATTTAGACGGGATTAGGGGTGGTTTAAATGCGTTTAGAGGGATATTATAGGGGTTAAATAGGGTTACATGTTTAGAGGTGATTTTGGGAGGAGGGGGGCTTAGAGGGTGTTTGTATGGGGTTTAGAGCTTTAGATGGTGTTAAGAGTTTTAGAGACATATTAAGTGATTTAGTTGGGTTTAGAATGGGGTTTACATGGGTTTTGGAGAAGTCTTAGAGGGGTTTAGAAGTGGGTTAATGGGATTAGATGTGGTGTTATTAAGGGGGATTTTTAGGAGGGTACTAGTGGGGCCATACAGGGGTTTAGAGGGGTTTAAGGGAGGTCCGGGTTTAGAACGGTTTTGAGGGATTCAGAGGGGGTTTAATGGGGGGTTATTGGGATTTAGAGCGGGTTTAGACAGATTTGGAGTGGTTTAGAGGTTTTTAGAGTGGTTTAGAGGGTATTTAAAGGGGATAAGATGCGTTTAAATGGGGCCTGGTGGTGTTTAGATGGGTTTAGAGGGTGTTTAGAGGGGTTTAGAGGCGTTTAGATTTGTTGAGAGGTGGTTTAGAGGGTATTTAGAGGGGACTAGAGGGATATATAGGGGGTTAATAGGTGTTCAGTTGGGTTTAAAGTTGGTTTAGGGGGGGTTGGAGGGGTTTATATGGGGTTTCGAGGCAGTAGATGGGGTTAGAAGTGCTTTAGAGGCATTTTCAGTGATTTAGAGGGGGTTTAGTGGTGTTTAGTGGGGTTTAGAGTTTTTTAGAGGTGGTTTAGAGGGGTTTAGAATGGGCTTAGAGGGGCTAGGGGGGTTAGGGGGAGTTTAGAGGGAGTTTAGAGGATGTATCGAGGGGTTTTGAGGAATTCGGGGTTTAGTGGGGTTCAGATGGGATTAGAGGGCTTTAGAATGTGTTGAGATGGGTTTGGAGGAGTTTGGAGGGGTTTAGAAGTGGTTTCGATGCGATTAGATATGTTTATTGGGGGGTTAGACGGTATTAGTGGGGCTTTACAGGAGTTTAGAGGGATATAAGAGAGGTTGGGGTTTATACCGATTTTGAGGGATTCAGAGGGGGTTTAATGGGGTTTATATGGATTTAGTGCGGGTTTAGAGGGCGTTTAGAGGGCGTTTAGAGGGCGTTTAGAGGGGATATTTACAGGGGATAAGAGGCGTTTAAAGGGGGTTTAGATGGCGTTTACATGCGTTTAGCGGGTGTTTAGACGGGTTTAGAGGGTTTTAGATTTGTTGAGTGGTGGTTTGGAAGGGTTTAGAGGGGGCTTGGAGGAGTTTAGAGGGGTTTAGTGGGCGTTTAGAGGGGTTAGAAGGGTTTACAGTACTTTTCATGGGTTTAGAGGCAGTTTAGAGGGATTTAAATGGTGTTTTTAGGGGGTTTATTGAGGGTTGATAGGGGGTTTAGAAATGATTTGAGAGGGGATTGTTTGGGTTTTAGAGGGATATGATGGGGTTAGAAGGAGTATACATGCATTGTGTGGGTTTTAGAGGGAGTTTAGTGGGGTTAAGAGGGGTTTAGAGGGGGTTTAGAGGGGTTTAGAGGAATAGAGGGAGTTTCCATGAGTTTAGAGGGATTCAGAGGGGTTTGCTGCGGTTTAGAGGGATTTAGATAGGGTTATAGAGGGTTTAGAGGGATTTAGAAGAGTATTGAGGGATGTAGAGGGGATATAGTGGGGTTTAGAGGGGTTTAGAGGGGTTTAGAGGGTTTAGAGTGGGTTAGATGGGTTTAGCGAGGTTTAGAGGGGTTTACAGGAATTCAGAGGGGTTTACTGCGGTTCAGAGGGGATTAGAGCGGTTTAGAGAGGTTTGGAGTGGTTTAGAGGGGTTTAGAGGGGTCTAGAGGGGGTATGGCGGGTTTGGAGAGGATTAGAGGGTTTATGAGGGTGTTTAGAGGGCTTTGGAGTTGTTTAGACATGGTTTAGAAGGGGGCTTGGAGGGGTTTGGATTAGTCGCGTTCAAGGGGTTTAGAACGGTTAGCAGTGGTTTTCGGGGGGTTTTGACGGGCTTTAGAGAGGTTTAAGGGAGATTGGGGTTTAGAACTATTTTGAGGGATTCAGAGGGGTTTAGAGGGAATTAGAGCGTGTTTTGAGGAGTTTATAGGGGGGTTAGAGTTTTTGGAGGGGGTTAGTGGGGCTCCGAGGGGTTTAGAGGGGAGTAGATGGGTTTAGAGGGTGTTTAGAGGGGTTTATAGGGTTTTATTTTTATTTAGAGGTTGCTTGGAGTGGTGTATAAATGTATAGGTCTGCTGCGAGTGGTTTAGAGGGGTTTAGAAGGGTTTGCAGTAGTTTTCAGGGGTTTAGAGGGGGTTTACAGGGGTTTGGATGGATTTTTAGGACGTTTATAGGGGTTTAGATGTTATTTGAGTTGATTTAGGGGGGTTTAGAGGGATTAGATGGGGTTAGAAGACAAGAGGGGGTTTGGCGTGGTTTAGAGGGGGATTAGAGGGGTTTAGAGGGGATTTAGAGGGGTTTAGAAGTGTTTTACAGGGGTTTAGATGGGTTTAGAGAGGTTTATATGTGTTTACGATTTACAGGGGATTAAAGAGGGTTTAGAGGTGGGTTTAGAAGAGTTTAGATCGGTGTAGTATGGGTTTAGTGCGGGTTAGAGGGGTTATAGGTGTTTTTAGAAATTTAGAGGGTGTTTCGTGGGGTTTAGACGGGTTTAGAGGGGTTCAGAGGGGCCCAGAAGGGTTTTGAGAGAGGTAGAGGGCGTTCAGAGAGGTTTCGATGGGTTTAGAAGTGGTTTAGAAGGGTTCAGTGGGGGTTAGGGGGTGCTTAGCGGAATTTAAGTTGGAATAGGGGATTTAGAGAGGGGTTAGAGGGTCTAGAAGGGGTTTAGAGAAGTTTAGAGAGGTGTAGAGGGGTTTAGGGGGTTCAGAGTGGTTGTAGAGGGGCTTTGCGCGGTTTAGAGGGGTTGAGCGAGGACTTAGAGGGGTTTAGATGTGTTTAGAGGTGTTTACAGTTGTTTAAAGGGGGCTAGAGGAGTTTATGTTTCGAGGGGTTTAGAATGTGTTTGAGGGGTTTACATGGGTTTACATGGATATAGAGGGGATTTAGTAGGGTTTAGATGGATTTATATGGGTTTTTATAGTGGATTAGAATGGATTTAGAATGGGTTTAGAGGGTTTAGAATCGATTTAGGGGGGTTTATAGCAGTTTGGGGGGGATATAGGTGTTTTAGTTGTTTAGAAGGGTTTAGAGGGGTTTAGAGGGGTTGTGCGGGTGTTACAAGTGGTTTAGCGGCGGCTAAGTGGGTATTAGGTGCGTTTCGTTGGTTTATAGGTGGTTTAAAGGGGGTTTAGAAGTGGTTTGTAGTGGATAAGTGGGGGCTAGATGGGTATAGAGGGTTTTGGCGGGGTGTAGAGGGGATTAGAGGGGGTTAGATGACTGTCGAGGGGTTAATAGGGAGGTTAGATGAGGTTAGGGGGTGTTTAGAGGGGTTTAGAGTGCTTTAGAGTGGTTTAGAGGGGGCTTAGAGCGGTTTCGAGGGATGTTAGATGAGTTTAGATGGTTTAGATGGATTTAGAGGGGTATAGAGCCGTTCAGAGGGGGTTTAGTGGGGTTTAGAAGGGTATAGAGAGGTTTTATGGGGGTTTAGAGGGGTTGAGGGGTTTTCTGGTTGAGCGGACGAGACGGGTTTGGAGGTGGTTTAGAGCGGTTTAGAGGGGTTTCGAGGGGGTTTCGAGGGGTTTCGAGGATTTTAGAGGGATCTACACGGCGTTACGGGTGCTTACAGTGGTTTTCTGGGGTTTATAGGGGGTTTAGAGGGGTTTAGGGGGATTTGGAGGGGGTTTATTAGGGTTTAAAGGGGGTTTAGAATGGGTTTAGAGGGGTTTATAGGCGTTTAGAGGGGTTTTGAAGTTGCTTGGGGGGTGGTTTATAGAGGTTTACGGGGGGGTTAGTGGGTTTAGGCGGGGGTGAGAGGGATTTGGAGGGATTTAGAAACATAGAAACATAGAAAATAGGTGCAGGAGGAGGCCATTCGGCCCTTCGAGCCTGCACCGCCATTCAATATGATTATGGCTGATCATCCAGCTCATTATCCTATACCTGCCTTCTCTCACATCTAACTCCCTCTTAAATATAGACAATTAACTGGCCTCAACTACTTTCTGTGGCAGAGAATTCCACAGATTCACAACTCTCATCCCGGTCCTAATGACTTCCCCCTTACCGTTAAACTGTGACCCCGTGTTCTGGACTTCCCCAACATCGGGAACAATCTTCATGCATCTACCTGTCCAACGCCTTAAGAATTTTGTAAGTTTCTATAAGATCACCCATCAATCTTCTAAATTCTAGCGAGTACAAGCCGAGTCTATCCAGGTTTTCTTCATATGAAAGTCCTGACATCCCAGGAGTCAGTCTGGTGAACCGTATCTATACTCCCTCTGCGGCAAGATTGTCTTTCCTCACATTAGGAGAGCACAATACTCCAGGTGTAATCTCACCAAGGCCCTGTAAAACTGAAGTAGAACCTCCCTGCTCCTTTAGTCAAAACATTTTGCTATGAATGCTAATATATCATTCGCTTTCATCACTGCCTACTTTCAATAACTGGTGTACCTTGACACCCAGGTCTCGTTGCATCTCCCCTTTTCCTAATCGGCCACCATTCAGATAATAGTCAGCTTTCCTGTTCTTACCACCAAAGTGGATAACCTCACATTTATCCACATTATACTGCATCTGCCATGCATTTGCCTAATCACCCAACCTATCCAAGTCACCTTGCAGCTTCCTAGCATCCTCCTCACAGCTAACACTGCCCCCCAGCTTCGCCAACTTGTCTCCGCAAACTTGGAGATGTTGCATTCAGTTCCCTCCTCCAAATCATTAATATATATTGTAAATAGCCTGGGTCCGAGCACTGAGCCTTGCGGTACCCCACTAGTCACTGCCTGCCATTCTGAAAATTACCCGTTTACTCCTACCCTTTGCTTCCTGTCTGCCAGCCAGTTCCCTATCCACATCAATACTGAACGCCCAATACCGTGTGCTTTAAGTTTGCATATTAATCGCCCATGTGGGACATTGTCGAAAGCCTTCTGAAAGTCCAGATATAACGCATCCACTGGTTCTTCCTTATCCACTACTAGTTACATCCTCGAAAATGTCTATAAGATTCGTCAGACATGATTTACCTTTTATAAATCCATGCAGACTTTTCAATGATTTCACAACTTTGCAAATGTGCTGCTATCCCATCTTTAATAACTGACTCCAGCATTTTCCCCACTACAGATGTTAGACTAACTAGACTGTAATTTCTCTCTCCCTCCTTTTTATAAGGTGGGGTTTATAAACATGATAGATGATTACTGGGGTTTAGAGCGGTTTAGAGGGAGTTACAAGGGTTTACAGGTGGTTTGCAGGGGGTTTACAGGGGGATTTGAGTGGTTTAGAGTTGTTTACAGGGGGGTTGAAAGGGGTTTAGAGGAAATCATAGTGGTTTAGACGGGTTTAGATTGCTTTAGGGGCGTTTCGAGGTGTTTCAATGGGATTCGAGTGTTTTAGAAGTGTTTTAAGGGGATTTCGAGTGGTGTCGAGGGGTTTAGAATGGTTTAGAGAGGTCTCGTGGGGTCTCGGCGTCTAGAGGGGTTAAGAGGTTCCTGGAGGGGTTTAGAGGGGTTTTAGTGGGGTTTGGGTTTGGAGGAGTTATAGAGGGGCTTAGAATGATTTACGTGGTTTGCAAGAGGTTTAGAAGGGGGTTCGATGGATTTAGAGAGGCTTAGACGTGGTTTAGATTGTTTTAGATGCGTTTATAAGTGATTTAGAAAGGATTTAGAGGGAGTTAGGGTGGTTTACAGGGGTTTACAGGGGTTTCCCTGGGTCTAGACGGGTTTACAGGGCTTTAGAGCGGTAAACAGTGGTTTAGAGGGGTTTAGAGGGGTTTACACGGGTTTAGATATAATCATAGCTTTTAGAGGTTGTTAGAGGGAGTTTACAGGGGTTTACAGGGGTTTACAGGGGTTTACAATTGTTTACAGGCGTGTACAAGTGGTTTAGAGGGGTTCGTAGTGGTTTAGAGGGGTTTCGAGTGGTTTAGAGGCGTTTCGAGGTGTTTCAGTGGGTTTAGATGGGTTTAGAGTGTTAATAAAGGGAAGTGTTGGGTTTAGAGGGGTTTCGAGAGGTTTGGAGGAGTTTACAGGGGTTTGGACGGGATTGGAGGGTTTAGGGGTTTTTGGTGGGGTTTTGAAATGTGTGGCCGGATTTGGATGGGTCTGGAGGTGTTTCGATGGGATTAGAGGGGTTTGGATGACTTTAGAGGGGTTTAGAGGCGGTGTAGAGGGCTTTGGAAGGGTTTAGAGGGGTTTTAGACGGGGCCCATGGGGTTTACAGGGGGTTTAGAGGGGTCAACGGTGGTGTAGAGCGGTTTTAAGGAGTTTAACGGGGTTCACTGTGGTTTAGAGAGAATTACAGGGTTTTAGAGGTGTTTAGAAGGAGTTAGAAGGGGTTTACAGGGGGTGTACAGTTGCTTAGAGGCGTTTACAAGATTCAGAGGGGATTACATGCGTTCCTGCGGGTTTAGATGGACGCAGCTTTTTACAGGGGGTTCAGAGGGATTTATAGTGGTTTAGAGGGGTTTTGAGTGGTTTAGAGGTGTTTTGAGGGGTTTCGAGTGGTTAAGAGGGATTTAGAAGCCTTTCGAAGGGTTTGGAGGGATTTCGAGGGGTTTCGAGGGGTTTAAAGGATGTTTCAATTGGACTAGAGTGGATTGGATGGATTTCGAGGTGTTTCGGGGGGTTTGGAGGGGTTTGGAGGAGTCTGGAGGTGTTCAGAGGGGATTACAGGGGGTTGGAGTAGGTTGGAGGTGTTTGGGAGGATTTAGAGGGATTTGGAGGGATATGGTTTGGAGGGATTTAGAGTGGTTTGGAGGTTGGTTGGAGGGGTTTAAAGTAATTTAGAGGGATTAGGATGGTTTGGAGGGGTTTGAAGTGATTTAGAGGGCTTTGGAGGGGTTTTGAGTGAGATGTTTGGAGTGGTTTAGAAGGGGTTAGATTATTTTCGATGGCTTTGTAGGGGTTTTGAGTATTTTAGATGCGTTTATAGGGGGGTTTAGAAGGGTTTGGGGGGGCTAGAGGGGCTTTAGTGGGGTTTACAGGTGTTTACTGGGCGTTTAGAGGCGTTTACATGGTTTAGAGGGGATTACAGGCGTTTAGGTGGGTTAGAGATGTTTACAGGGGGGTTAGATGGGTTTAGAAGGGTACATAGTGGTTTAGAGGGGTTTAGTGTGGTTAGAGGCCTTTCGATGTGTTTCAATGTGTTTCTAGAGGGGTTTGCAGGCGTTTGGGTGGATTTAGAGTGGTTTGGAGGGATTTGGAGAGGTTTAGAGGGGTTTTGATGGGTTTGTAGGGGTTTGTAGGGGTTTAGTGGGGTTAGTGGTGTTTAGAGTGCGTTTAGTGCTTTAGAGGTCTTCAGAGGGGTTTAGAAGGGGTTCATAGTGTTTAGATTGGTCTAGATGGGGTTTAGAGGGAGTTTATAAGGGGTTTAGTTGGGTTAGAGGAATCCGGAGAGTCTTTAGAATGGTTTAGAGGGCGTTTATGTGCGTTTTAGACTCTGTTTAGAGGGGTTTAGATAGTTGTAGAGGGAGTTTAGAGTGTTTTTGATGCGTTTATAGGGGTGATTGGGGTTTGGAGGGGATTAGAGGGGGGAGCTGTGGGGCTTTAGAGGGGTTTAGATTAGTTTAGATGGATTTAAAGGGAGCTTTAGAGGGGTTTAAGGAAGTTTGGAGATGTGTGTGGGAATTTAGGGGGTCCACAGGGGGTTTACAGTAGTGATTTATAGGGGGTTTAGAGGGATTTAGCTGGGTTTAGGTGGGGTTTAGAGGGGGTTATAGAGGGGTTTGGAGGGGTTTGGAGGGGGTCGGATGTGTTTAGAGGTGATTAGTTGTGTTTGGAGGGGTTTAGATGGGTTTAGAGAGGTTAAGAGGGGTTTAGAGATGTTTGGGGGGGGGGGGTTAGGGGGTCTAAATGGGGTTTAGGTGGGTTTAAGGGGAGTTTATAAGATTTTAAATAGATTTAGAGGTAGTTTAGAGGTGTTTAGAAGAGATGTTGAGGGGTTTAGAGGGCTTTAGAGATGTTTGGGGTATTTAGGGAGTGTAGAGGGTGTTTAGTTCTTTAGAGGGGTTCAGATGAGTTTAGAATGGGTTTAGAGGGTTTTAGATGGGTTTAGATGGGGTTTAGAGAGAGTTTAGAGGGTGTTTAGAGGGGTTAAAGGGGTTTATATGTGTGTAGATGGGCTTTAGAGTGGTTTAAATGGCGTTTAGGTGGTTTGAGAGGGGTTTAGAGGGGTTTAGAGGGGGTTTGGAGGATTTTAAAGGGATTTAGAGGGAGGTTAGAGGGGTTTAGCGGGTTATCGAGTAGGCATAGAATGTGCGGTTATAGGGGGCTTGGTGTTTAGAGGGGTTGGAGGGGGTTTGTTGGGCTGTAGATGGGTTTAAATGAGTTTAGAGGGTTTAGTGGGGTTTAGTGAGGTTTACAGGGGATTGGGGTCAGTGCGGGGGTTTGAAGGGGTTTAGAAGTCCAGTGAATAGGCTTGTATTCACTGGAGTTTAGCAGGATGAGGGGATGATATAAACTTATACAATTACAAAAGGACTGGACTGGAATAAGTTGGTCGTAATTTAAGACTGAGGTGAGAAAAAAACCTTTTCACCCAGAGAGTTGTGAATGTATGCAATTCCCTGCCACAGAGGGCAGTGGAGGCAAAATCACTGGATGGATGTAAGCGAGAGTTAGATAGAGCTCTAGGGGCTAGTGCAGTCAAGGGATATGGGGAGAAGGCAGGCACGGGTTATTGATAGCGGACGATCAGCCATGATCACAATGAATGGCGGTGCTAGCTCGAAGGGCCGAATGGCCTCCTGCTGCACCTATTTTCTATGTTTCTATGTTTCTATGTATTTATATAGAAGGGTTTGGAGGAATTTGGAGGGGATTGGAAGGGCGCGGGGGTTATAACCATATAACCATATAACCATATAACAATTACAGCACGGAGACAGGCCCTCTGGGCCCTTCCAGTCCGTGCCGACCATTTGTTTTCCCCTAGTCCCATCTACCTGCACTCAGACCATACCCCTCCATTCCCTTCACGTCCATATACCTATCCACTTTACTTTTAAATGTTAAAATCGATCCTGCCTCCACCACCTCTGCTGGAAGCTCATTCCACACAGTCACCACCCTCTGAGTAAAGAAGTTCCCCCTCACGTTACCCCTAAACTTCTGTCCCTTAATTCTCATGTCATGCCCTCTTGTTTGAATCTTCCCTACCCTCAATGGGAAAAGCTTATCCACGTCAACTCTGTCTATCCCTTTCATCATTTTAAAGACCTCAATCAAGTCCCCCCTTAACCTTCTGCGCTCCAAAGAATAAAGACCTAACTTGTTCAACCTTTCTCTGTAACATAGTTGCTGGAACCCTGGCAACATTCTAGTAAATCTGCTCTGTACTCTCTCTATTTTGTTGACATCCGTCCCATAATTCGGCGACCAAAAGTGTACGCCATACTCCAGAATTGGTCTCACCAAAGCCTTGTACAATTTTAACATTACTCCCTGCTCCTATATTCAATGCTCTGATTTATAAAGGCCAGCACACCAAAGGCTTTCTTTACCACCCTATCTACATGCGATTCCACCTTCAGGGAACTATGCACAGTTATTCCTAGATCCCTCTGTTCCACAGCATTCCTCAATTCCCCACCATTTTCCATGTACGTCCTATTTTGATTTGTCCTGCCAAGATGTAGCACTTCACACTTATCAGCATTAAACTCCATCTGCCATCTTTCAGCCCACTTTTCCAAATGGCCCAAATCTCTCTGTAGATTTTGAAAATCTACTTCATTATCCACAACACCACCTATCTTAGTATCATCTGCATACTTACTTATCCAATTTTTCCACCCCATCATCCAGATCATTGATGTACATGACAAACAACAGTGGACCCAACACAGATCCCTGAGGCACCCCACTGGTCACCGGCTTCCAACCTGACAAACAGCCATCCACCATTACTCTCTGACATCTCCCATTCAGCCACTGTTGAATCCATCTTACTACTCCGCCATTAACACCCAAAGATTGAACCTTCTTAACCAACCTTCCATGGGGAACCTTGTCAAAGGCCTTACTAAAATCCATATAGGACAACATCCACTGCTTTACCCTCATCAATTTCCCTAGTTACCGCTTTCAAAAAATTCAAGAAGGTTTGTCAAACATGACCTTCCAGGCACAAATCCATGTTGACTGTTCCTGATCAGACCCTGTTTATCCAGATGCTTATATATATTATCTCTAAGTATCCTTTCCATTAATTTGCCCACCACTGACGTCAAACTAATAGGTCTATAATTGCTAGGTTTATTCTTTGAACCCTTTTTAAACAATGGAACAACATGCGCCGTACGCCAATCCTCCGGCACTATTCCCGTTTCTAATGACATTTGAAATATTTCTGTAATAGCTCCTGCTATTTCTACACTAACTTCCCTCAATGTCCTAGGGAATATCCTGTCAGGACCTGGAGGACTTATCCACTTTTATATTTTTCAAAAGTGTCAGTACTTCCTCCTCTTTGAATCTCATAGTTTCCACAGCTACTCTACTCTTTCCCCTTAACTCACCGAGTTCAATATCCTTCTCCTTGGTGAATACCGAAGAAAATAAATTGTTCAATATCTCCCCCATCTCTTTTGGCTCTGCAGATAGCTGTCCATTCTGGTTCTCTAATGGTCCAATTTTTATCCCTCGTTATCCTTTTGCTATTAATATAGCTGTAGAAACCCTTTGGGTTTACTTTATCCTTTCTTGCCAAAGCAACCTCATATCTTCTTTTAGCCTTCCTAATTTCTTTCTTAAGATTCTTTTTACATTCTTTATACTCCTCTAGCACCTCATTTACTCCATGCCTCCTATAATTATTGTAGATATCTCTCTTTTTTCGATCCCAGAATACATCTTTTCATCTAATCCCGCACCAGGGTACTTATTGAGTTACGTTGCTGAGCTCAGCTACCCCTTTAAATAATCAAAGAATGGAGCCCATATTTGTTCAAAAAGTTCATATTTGTCCATTAGGACAAACCTAATTCTCTCCAAATGCAACGTATCCGACATTTCCACAGTCCACATTTTGATTGTGGGGGATAATGTTCCCTTCCAGAATTTTAATATTATTTTTTTTTCCAATTATCAAACCGTAATTAAGAAAATGTCTTAGACATTGTTAATATTAAGCTTGAGTCAGGAACTCCTAATATTATTAGCTTTAGATCAGGGTCCAATTTAGTTTTAAGATCTTCAGAAATGAATTCAAAAATATCAGCCCAATAACTATTATGTTTTAAGCATGTTACAAAAGTATGCGTTGTTAGCTTCTAAATTCTGACATTTGTCGCAGATAGAAGAAATGTTAGAATTATATTTAATTCCGTTTTAGCGTAGTTTAATCTATGTAATACTTTAAATTGTACCAAAATATGTCTGGCATTTAATGAGCATCGGTGTATGTGTTGTATACTTTGTTCTCAAGTGTCTTTCATTATAGATAGACCTATTTCATTTCCCCATATCTGCCGGTATCTCCCCATCCAATCTGACTGAGCTTGAGCTATTTTGCAAAGAATCATGGGCAAAAAATGTCCGTATCTAGATGTGCAAAGCTGGTAGAGACATAACCCAAAAGACTTGCAGCTGTAATTGCAGCGAAAGGTGGTTCTACAAAGTATTGACTCAGGGAGGCAGAATACTTTTGCACGCCACACTTTTCAATTTTTATTTGTAATACAATTTGGAAACCATGTATCATTTTCTTCCACTTCACAATTATGCACCACTTTGTGTTGGCATATCACATAAAATCCCAATAAAATACATTTACGTTAGTGGTTCTAACGTGACAAAATGTGGAAAAGTACAAGGGGTACGAAAACTTTTGCGTGCCTCTGTATATGGTAAACAGTTACGGCCCCAACACCGAGCATTGCGGCACTCCACTCGCCACTGCCTGTCATTCTGAAAATGACCCGTTCACTCCTACTCTTTGCTTCCGATCTGCTAACCAATGTTCTATCCATGTCAACACCCCACCCCGAATACCATGTGCTCTAATTTTAGTCACCAGTCTCCCGTGCGCTACCTTATCAAAGGTTTTCTTTAAGTCTAGATACACTACATCCACTGGCACCCCTTCATCCATTTTACTTGTCACATCCTTTAATAATTCCAGAAGATTAATCATTAATCATCTTTTCAGCCCTTATTTCCCTTTGATAAATCCATGTTGACTTGCAGTAATCCTTTTACTGCTATCCAAATGCTCCATTATTACCTCTTTAATAAATGTCATCAGCATATTTTCCACCACCGAAGTCAGGCTAACTGGTCTGTATTTCCCCGTTTTCTCTCTCGCTCCTTTCTTGAAAAGTGGGATAACATTAGCTGTTCTGCAATCCACAGGAATTAATGCTGAATCTATTGAACATTGGAAATGATCACCAATGCGTCCACTATTTCTAGAGCCACTTCCCTGAGGATCCTGGGATGCAGACCATCAGGCCCAGGGGATTTATCATCCTTCAGTCCCATTAGCCTACCCAATACTATTTCTCGCCTAACGAAAATGTATTTCAGTTCCGCTACCCCCTTAGATCCTCTGTCCTGCAGTTCATCTGGAAGATTGTTTTTGTCTTCCTTAGTGAAGACAGTTCCGAAGTACCCTATTGAACTATTCTGCTATTTCCTTGTTGCCCAAAATAATTGCACCCATGTCGGCCTTCAAGGGACCCACATTTGACTTTGCTACTCTTTTTCCCTTAACATATTAAAATAAGCTTTTACTGTCCTTCTTTATATTCCTGGCCAGCTTCCCTTCGTACTTCATCTTTTCAGCCCTTATTGCCCGTTTTGTTTTCTTCTGTTGTCTTATGAATATTTCCCAATCCTCTGGCTTCCGGCTAATCTTTGCTGTTTTATACATCTTTTCTTTTAGTTGTATTCTATTCCTAACTTCTCTTGTCAGCCACGCGCTCCTCCTACTCGCCTCAGAATCAATCTTGCTTTATGGAATGAAATGATCCTGCATCTCCCGGATTATGCCCAGATATTCCTGCCATTGCTGTTCCACCGTCATTCCTGCTAGCTTCCCTTTCCAGTCTACTTTGGCCAGCTCCCCTCTAACGCCTTCATAGCGCCCCTTTTTTCAACTGCATCACTGACACTTCCGAAGTAAGATTCTCCTTCTCAAATTGCAGATTAAAACTAATCATACTATAATCACTACCTCCAAGCGGTTCCCTGACCTCGAGTTCTCTTATCATATCTGGTTGATTGGACAACACTAAATCCAGAATTGACTTTTTTCTGGTCGGCTCCATTACAAGCTGATCTAAGAATCCATTTCGGAGGCATTCTACAAACTCTCTTTCTTTGGGTCCTGAACCACCCTGATTTTCCCAGATAACTGCATATTGAAATCCCCCATCACCATAGTGGCATTACCTTTGTAACATGCCAGTTTTAACTCCTGCACCCTACATCCTGGCTACTATTTGGGGGTCTGTGGATAACACCAATTGCCTTTACATTTTCTCAACTCAAGCCACAGTGAATCTACCTCGTCAGTCCCTATGCCTTCCCTCGCAAGGGACTGAATTCCATTCCTCACCAGCAGAGCCCACCTGTCAGTGATTTCTCTATGATGTATAACCTTGAATATTACTTTCCCAGGCCTGATCCTCCAGCAGCCACGTCTCAGCAATCCCCACAATGGCATATCTACAACCTCTAACTGAGTCTCAAGCTCATCTACTTTACTTCTTATACTTCGCGCATTCATATACAATCGTTTTAATTCCTTATGCCTCTCACCTTTCACATCGATCCCTATTAGACTTGGCATAACTCTCCTATCACTTCGTGAGCTTCCTTTCCCGTTAATTATGTGCTCATTCACCATCCATTTACTCTCTTTCCCTTTAACTCTGTCCTCGACTATCCCATTTTACAGCAAACACCCCTTTTCAAACCACCGTAGTAGTGCAGTAGTGGCAAACCTGCCTGCCAGAATGCTGCCCCCATCTGTTAAAATGCAATCCGTCCCTTTTGTACCCCCTTACTCTAAAACAGTTTCCCCTTACTCCAACACAGATCCCAGTGATCTAAGAATCTAAATCCCTGCCCCCGACACAAGTTCCTCAGCCACACATTCAGTTTCCGTGTCTCCCTGTTCCTGCTCTAGCCAGCACGAGGAACTGGAAGCAAGCATCACTTTTCGCACGAGTCTCGCAATATTCGCACAAGGCTCGTAGTTTTCGCACCATGCGCCCACATTTCGCAGCAGGCTTGCACTTTTCGTACCAGGCTCTCTCTTTCCGTTGCAGGTTTAGAGGATTTTGGAGGGGTGGGGAGACTTAGAGGGGTTTGGAAAGTTTGGATGGGGTTTAGAGGGGCTTGGAGTGATTTAGAGGAATTTGAAGGGGTTTGAAGGGGTAGAGAGGGGGTGGTGGGGATTTGGGGGGGGGGGGGGTGTTGGAGGGGTGTGGAGGGGTTTGGAGGGTTTTGTAGGGGTTTGGGGTGGGTTACTGGGGCTTAGAGTTGTTTACTCTACCGCTGCACCATTGTTTACTGGCGCCGTCCCCTAATTTCCCAGTTACTGGTGCCATTCCGTAAATCCCCATTTACTGGTGCTATTCCCTAAATCCCCATTCCTCCCCTAATTCACCATTTAATGCTGTGCCTTCCCTAATTCTAGGTGTGTGTAGGGGGGAGGGGTTAGAGGTCTTCGGATGGGCTTGGAGTGGTTTAGAGGGGCTTTAGAGGGTTGTGGAGGTGTTTAGATTGTGAGTCGAGAGGGTTTGGGTTTAGGGGGATCTAGAGGGGGTTTGCATGGATTTAAATGTGTTTAGAGCGATTTACAGATGGTTTAAAGGGGGTTTAGAGGGGTTTACATGGGTTTACAAGGGTATTTCGAAGGGTTTGGTTGGCTTAGGAGGGGTATCAAGTGATTTAGAGGTTTTGGCATTGGTTTTGCGGGGTTTCGAGGGGTTTGGAGGAATTTGGAGCAATTTGGAGGGATTTGTAGGGGTTTAGAGTGGGTTGGAGGGGTTTGGATGTATTTAGAAATGTTTAGAGAGGTTTTGAGGGGTTTGGAGGGGTTACTGAGCTTAGAGTTGTTTAATCTACCGCTACACCAGTGTTTACTGGCGCCCTCCCCTAATTTCCCATTTACTGGTACCATACCCTAAATCCCCATTTACTGGTGTCCTCCCCTAATTTACCATTTAATGCTGCGCTCCCCTAATTCCCCATTTATTTTTGCCCTCCCCTAATTCCTCATTTACTAAGGCTCGCTCTTTTCCTTCCAGGCTGGCAGCTTGTGCACCCGGCTCGTAGCTGTGGACGAGGTTCGCAGCTTTAGTAGCAGCTTCGCACTTTTCGCATCAAGCTCGCACATTTAGCAGCAGGCTCACACTTTTCGCACCAAGCTCGCAATGTTTGCGCCACGCTCGCAGTTTTCGCACCTGAATTGCAATTTTCGCACCAGACTCGCTCTTTTCGCAGCAGGTTCGCACTTTTCGCACCAGTTTCGCATCTTCACACAAGGCTCACAGTTTTCGCACCGGCTCCCTCTCTTCGTAGCAGGCTCGCACTCTTTGCACCAGGCTTGCACTTTTCGCATCAGGATCGCACATTTCGCACCGGGCTCGCACTTTTTGCATCAGGATCGCAAGGTTCGTACCAGGCCCCCGCTTTTTTTCCGTTGCAGGTTTAGAGGGCTTTGGAGTGGTTTGGAGGGGTTTAGAGAGGTTTAGAGGGGTTAAGAGTGTTTGGATGGATTTAGAGGAGTTTAGATGTGTATAGAGAGGTTTACAGGGGGTCTATTGCGGTTTGAAGTAGTTTACAGGCGGATGTACAGTTTCTTAGAGGGGTTTAGAGGGTTTAGATGGGGTTACAGGTGTTTAGAATGGTTTTGAGTGGTTTATAAGGGTATACAGTGGTTTGGCGGGATTTAGATGGGGTCACAGGGGGTTAGAGCGAATTACAGGGGTTTAGAGGTGTTTAGAGTGGTTTACAGCGGTTTAGAGGCATATTTCCGGGATTTAGAGGGGTCTAAAGTGGTTTAGAGGTTTCTTGAGGGATTGAAAGGGGTTTGGATTTAGAGGCGGTTTAGAGGGGTTTACTGGGTGGTTTAAAGTGGTTTATATGGGTTGAAAGGGGTTTAGAGGGGTTTCGAGTGGTTGAGTGATTTTGATGGGTTTACGGGCCTAAAAAGAGGTGTTTAGACGGGGTTTAGAATAATTTAATGGGGTTTAGAGGGGTTTAGAGGTTCCTAGAGGGGGTTTGAGGGGATTTGGAGGGGTTTCGGAGGGATTTAGGGGGCGCTAGATGGGGTATAGAGTGGTTTAGAGGCGGGTTTAGAGGTGTTATATTGGTTTAGAGAGGCTTAGACGGGTTTAAGAGGGTTTATTGAAGGTTTAGAGGGGTTTAGATCGGTTAAGAGGGGATTAGAAGGGTGTAGTGGGATCTAGATGGGTCAAGATGTGTCTAGAAGGGTTTAGAAGGGGTTTAGAGGGTTTTCGAGTGTTTAGAGGGGTTCAGAGGGGTTTAGGTTATGGAGGGCGTTTAGAGGAAATCAGTGGGGGTTTCGAGGGGTTAGCAGGGGTTTAGAGATGATTACAGGGTTTTAGAGGGGTTTAGATGGAGGGATAGGAGTTTACAGGCGTTTACAGAGATTTAGAGGCGTTTACCGTGTTTAGAGGGGATTACAGGCGTTTCCGGGGGTTTAGATGTGTTTACAGGTGTTTACAAGGGGTTTAGATGGGTTCACGGTGGTTCATTGTTGTTTAGAGGGTTTTAGAGTGGTTTAGAGGCGTTTCGAGGTGTTTTGATGGGTTTCGTGGGGTTTCGACGTGTTTTGAGGGGATTGGAATGGTTTCCAGGTATTTCGATGGGTTTAGGTTTTCGAAGGGTTTCGAGGTGTTTCGAGGTGTTTCGAGGAGCTTCGAGGGATTCAGAGGGATTTCGAGAGATACAATTTAGAATAGCAGCAGGCTCAAAAACACATTTTAACTTAAACATCCATCACAGTGACTCATACATATTCCTCACTCTGGTGGAAGGTGAAATAAAGATAAAGTCCATTAAATCCTACGCAGTGATTTAGAGAGGTGTAGAGGGGTTTACAGGAGATTACATGGGGCGTTGAATGAATTACATGGGTTTAGAGGAGTTTAGAGGTGTGTAGAGGGGTTTAGACGGCTTTGGAGGGGTTTATAGGGGGGCTTAGAGGGGTTAGAGGAATTTGGAAGGGTTTAGAGTGGATTAAAGTGCTTTAGAGTGTGGTTAGGGGGGTTTAGAGGAGGTTTAGAGTGCTTCAGAGTGGGCTTAGAGCGGATATAGAGTATTGAGGGGGTTTAGAGGGGGTTTAGAGGGGTTTAGAGGGGTTTAGAGTGTTGAGAGCTGTTGGAGGGGTTCAGATGAGGTTAGAGGCGTTGAGAGGGGTTTAGAAAGGGTGTACATGGGTTTACAGGGTTTACATGGGTTTATAGGGGATTACAGGGGTTTAAGTGATTTAGAGAGGTATACAGTTGTTTAGACAGGTTTAGAGGGGGTTTGAGGGGTTTACAAGGATTTACATGTGTTTATATGCGTTTATAGGGGTTGAGACGGGTTTACAGGCGTTTACCGAAGCTTAGAGGGGCTTTGAAGGGTTTAGAGCGGATTGGGGGTGTTTGGAGGCGTTTAGCGGGGATTAGTAGTAATAATAATAATAATAATAATAATAATAATAATAATAATAATAATAATAATAATAATAATAATAATAATAATAATAATAATAATATTTTATTGTCATTTCACATAAGTATAACGAGATTTGGTTTGCAACTTCCAACCGATGTCATAACTTAATCGACAAATAACATTTAGGTTTAAATACCCTGAGAATAAGATTTGTAAAAACGAACATTAGACCAGTAAAATCAACACAGACTAAAGTGCGAGGCTCGGGGAGACAGTCCATTGGGGTGGGGGGGGGGGGGCACTCCGCATGGCCGTTTCTGCGCCGCTATAGTTCTGGGAACGGAGCTGTTCCTGAGTCTGGTGGTGCAGGCGTAGAAGGCCTTGTACCGTCTGCCGGAAGGGAGTAGTTCGAACAGTCCAAAGGTGAGAGGAGTATGCTGCCGGCCTTCCTGAGGCACCGTGTGTGGTAGATGCCCTCCAAGGCTGGTAGTGGTGTCCCAATAATCTGTTGCACTCTGTGGACAACGCGCTGAAGAGCTCTGCTCTCCGCCTCCGTGCAGCTGAGATACCACACAGAGATGCCATACGTTAGTATGCTCTTTGTGGTGCAGCGGTAGAAGGTCGTAAGCAGCTGTTGGGGCAGACCAATCCGTTTCAATGTTCTTAGGAAGACCATTCGTTGCTGTGCCTTTTTGACCAGCGCAGCGATGTTTTTGGCCCATGTGAGGTCCTCTGTGATATGAGTGCCCAGAAACTTGAAGCTGGACACTCTCCCCACACTGTCTCCGTAGATGGAGATTGGGTCGTATTTCCCATTCAGTGACGTCCTGAAGTCGATAATCCGCTCCTTGGTCTTGGAGGTATTTAGCAACAAGTAGTTCCGTGAGCACCAGTCCGCCAGGTTCTGCACTACCGCTCTATAGTCTGTTTCATCACCGTTGGTGATCAGCCCGATCACCGTTGCGTCGTCTACATACTTGACAATGGTGTTGTTGTCAAATGCAGGGACACAGTCGTGGGTGAAGAGGGAGTAGAGCATGGGGCTCAGTACACAACCCTGTGGTGTGCCGGTACTCAGGGTGATAGTGGAGGACAGGTGCGGTCCCAGTCCCACTGCCTGCGGTCGCTCCACCAGAAAGTTCAGGATCCAATCGCATATCAGTGAGTTGAGGCCTAGCTGGTGGAGTTTGGTGGTGAGCTTGGTGGGGATGACCATATTGACGGCAGAGCTATAGTCAATGAAGAGCATCCTCACGTAGGTGCCCTGTCTTTTCATGTGGGTCACGACAGTGTGAGGAGCCACAGAGATGGAATTTGGGGGACCGTTGCCAGAGATAGAGACAGGTTGAAGATCCTCGTAAATACCTCCGGCAGCTGTACAGCATAGTCCTTTAGTACCCTACCCTGTTCTACACCCGGCCTGCAGCCTTGCGTGGATTGATCCTACGCAGAGCGCACTGTACTTCCTGGGTGCTCAGTGTTAAGGCCTGTCCCTCCGCCCTAGTCGGGGTTCTTCCTCTCCTGGTGGTGTTGCCAGTGTCGAAGCGGGCGAAGAAAGTGTTTAATTCATTGGCCAGTGTGAAATCACTGTGGGGCAGACGGGGCTGCTCTTGTAGTCAGTGATGTCCCTGACACCCTGCCACATGCTTCTGGTGTCTGCGGTGTTGAAGTGGTCTTCCACCCTTTGGCTGTGGATGTCTTTGGCCTTTTGTAGCCTTTGTTCAGGTTTGACATGGCAGCACTTTAGGCGGAAGTGTCCCTAGATTTAAGGGCAATGGTGCGTGCCCTTAGCAGATTCAGAACCTCCTTGTTCATCCACGGTTGGCGGTTTGGGAACATCTTTATTTCCTTGTCCACTGTGACAAACTCCACACAGCAGTTGATGTAGGAGAGCACAGTGGATGTGTATTCCTCCAAGTCTACCTCTGTACCACTGGTAACCTGTTGTGCAAACAGGTCCCAGTCGGTGCGATCAAAGCAGTCCTGGAGTTGTAGGGTGAAGTCCTCGGGCCATATTTTGACTGTCTTTATTGCAGGTTTGGTCTTGCGGATGAGGGGTTTGTATGCAGGCAGTAGAAACAGTGAGAGGTGATCGGAATGTCCCTGGGATGGGCAGGGGAGGGCTCTGCATGCGTCCTCGATGTTGGTGTGCACTTTATCCAGCGTGTCTGAGACCCTGGAAGGGCACTGCACATGCTGGTGGAATTTGCGGAGTGCAGCTCGTAGGTCCACATGGTTAAAGTCCCCTGCAACAATGAAGGCACTGTCGGGGTGAGCATCCTGCTTCTTGCCGATGGCCGAGTGCAGCTGTAGAGGGGTAGAGGAATTTAGAGGGAGCTTAGAGGGGGGTTGAAGTGGTTTTATAGGGAATTAGAGGGGTATAGAGATGTCTGGGAAGATGTAGGGTGTCTAAAGGTCGTGTAGAGTGCTTTATGGGGGATTAGAGGGAGTTACAAGGGGTTATAGGGCTTTAGAGGGAGTTAGTATGGGGTTTGCATGGGTTTACAGGGGGTTTACATGGGCTTAGAGGGGGTTTACAGGGGTTCAGATGGGCTTAGAGGGGTTTGTTTAGAGATATTTAGAGATTAGTTTCCAGGGGTTTAGAGGTCGTTTAGATGGGTTTAGAGGTAGTTTCGAGGTGTTTTGAGTGTTTAGGGATGTGTAGAGGGGTTTAGAAATGGTTAGATGGGTTTAGATGAGTTTAGAGGGAGTGTACAGGGGTTTACATGGGTCTAGAAGGGTTTATAGGGGTTTAGAGGGGTATACAGTGGTTTAGCGGGGTTTAGAGGGGGTTAGAGTTGTTTGCAGGGGATTTACAGGGGACTACATGCGTTTACATGGGTTAAGAGGTGTTTAGAAAGGTTTAGATTGGATTGGATGGGTGTCCAGGAGTTTCGATGGGTTTAGCGGTGTTTCGAGGGGTTTAGAGTGGTTTAGAGGGGATTGCAGGGGGTTTCGATTGGTTTTGAGGGGTTTGGATGGGTTAGAGAGGTTTGGCGCGGTTGACAGGGGGTTGACAGGGGTTTGCAGGGATGTACAAGGGGTTTAGACGGGTTTAAGGGGGTTTAGAGAGTGTTTAGAGGGGGTTAGAGGGGTTTCGAGGGGAGTTTAGAGGGATATAGATGGGTTGAAAGGGGTTTAAAGGAGGATTAGAGGGGGTTTTGAGTGTGAGGTGTTTATAGCGGTTTAGAAGTGGTTAGATTGGTTTAGATGGTTTAGCGGGGTTTAGAATGTTTTAGATACGATTATTGGGTTACTTAGAACGGGTTTAGAGGGGCTCACGGGGGTTTAGGGAGGCTTTAGATGGGTTTAGAGGTATTTAGAGGAATTTAGGGATGATGTGGAGGGCTATACTGTGGTTCACAGGCGTTTACAAGGTTGAAAGTGGATTACAGGCGTTTACGGGGGTTTAGAGTGGTTTGGAGGCGTTTCGATGGCTTTCGATGTTTTTCGAAGTGTGTTGAGGGGTTTCGAGAGGTTTCGAGGGATTTGGAGGCCTTTCGAGGGGTTTCGAGGTGTTTGAAGTGGTTTAGAGGTGGTTAGAGGGGATTGGAGTGTTTGGCAGGGTGTGGTGGGGTTTAGAGGGGTTTGGAGGGGTTTGGAGGGGTCTGGAGGTGTTTAGAGGGGATTACAAGGCTTTGGATGTGTTTGGTTGTGTTTGGAGGGATTTAGAGTTGTTTAGAGAGGTTTAAAGTTGGTTGTAGGGGTTTCGAGTGGTTTCGAGGGGTTTGCACGGGTTTGGAGGGGTTTGAAGGGGTTTGGAGGGGTTTGTGAGAGGTGTTTGCAGGGGTTTGGATGGGTCTAGGGGTGTTTAGAGGGGATTAGATGGCTTTGGAGGGGTTTGGCGGGGTTTGGAGGAATTTTGAGCGGATTGGAGGGATTTACAGTCGTTTACACGGTTTACAGGGGATAGAGGGAGTTAGATGTGTTTACAGGTGTTTACAATGGTTTTGATGCGTTTACAGGGTTTTCAGTGGGTTACAGGCGTTTACGGGTGTTAGCTGGGTTTAGAGCTGTTTAAATGAGGATTAGAATGGTTTAGAGGGGTTCATAGTGAGCACCGCAGCTCCAATGCCAGGTCGCCGCTGGAGCACCTCAATCCCAAAAGCCAGGTCGCCGCCGGAGCACCGCAGCCCCGAAGCCAGGTCACCGCTGGAGCGGCACTGAAGCACTGCAGCCCCGAAGCCAGGTCGCCGCTGGAACTTCGCTGGAGCACCGCAGCCCCGAAGCCAAGTCGCCGCTGGAGCAACGCAGCCCCGAAAGCCGGTCGCCGCGGGAACGTCGCTGGAGCAGCACAGCCCCGAAGCCAGGTCGCCGCTGGAGCACTGCAGCCCCGAAGCAAGGTCGCCGCTGGAACGCCATTGGAGCACCATAGCCCCAAAGCCAGGTGGCCGCTGGAGCACCGCAGCCCCGAAGCCGTGCCGCCGCTGAAGCTCGGAAGCCATGCCGCCGCTGCTGGAAACTGGAAGGCTGCCATAGCTCCGAGGCCCCCAGATCCGCCATTAGGGCCTCAGCACAGACGGAGACGGTGACGGTGTACACGACAAGAAAAGTCGCATCCCCCGAAGGTAGAGACTAAAACCCTGTTTCTCCCACCCTCCTCCCCCCCCCCACACACATACACAGTCAAATAAAGCAAAATAAACCAACTAAAACAGACACAAAAAGGTGTTCGGAGGGATTTCGAGGGGTATAGGGTTTAGAGGGTGTAGAGGACATTAGAGGGGTTTAGAGGGAGTTGAGGTGTTTAGAGGGGTTTAGAGGGAACTGGATGGGTTTAGAGGGGTTTCGAGCGAATTGGAGGTGTTTAGAGGAGTTTAGAGATTGTTTAGAGGTGTTTCGATGGATTTGGAAGGGTTTGTAGGGAGTTTCCATTGGTCTGTAGGGGTTTGGAGGGGTTTAGAAGGGTTTAGAGGTGTTTGGAGGGGTTTAGAGGGGGTGTAGAGAGGGTTTACAGGGTTTACAGTGGATTACAGGGCAATACAGGCGTTTACATGGGTCTTGAAGGGTTTACAGGGATTTAGAAAGGTAATAGTTTAGAGGGGTTTAGAGGGGGTTTGAGGGGTTTACAAGGGTTCACATGTGTGTATAGGCGTTTACAGGGGTTTAGACGGGTTTACAGGCGTTTGCCGGGGTTTAGAGGGGATTACAAGGGTTTGGAGGTGTTTGAAGGGGTTTGGAGGGGTCTGGAGTGGGTTGGAGAGTTTATGAGGTGTTTGGAGAGGTTATGAGGGGTTTCAAGGTGTTTCGAGGGGATTGGAGAGGTTTCGAGGGGGTTGTTGGTGGTATGGAGGGGTTTGGAGTGGTTTGAATGGGTTGTAGGGGTTTTAGAGGGTTTTGGAGGGGTTTGGAGGGATTTAAATGTGTTTAGAGGGGTTTGGAGGGGTTGGAGAGGTTTAGAAGGGTTTAGGGGAGGTGTAGAGTTGCTTAGACTTTGGGGGGTTTAGATAGGGTTTACAGGTGTTTAGTAGGGTTTGGCGGGCTTGTAGTCGTGTACAGATGGTTAGTGGGGACTAGAGGGGTTTCGAGGGGTTTGGAGGTGTTTGGAGGTGTTTAAAGCCGTTTAGCGGGATTCAGAGGTAGAGGGACTTAGAGGGCGCTTAGAGCGGTTTAGACGAGATTTAGAGGGGTTTAGAGGGGTATAGAGACGTTTGGGAAGATGTAGGGGTCTAAAGGTGGTATATAATGCTTTATGGGGGAGTAGAGGGGGTTAGAATGGGTTAGAGGGTTAAGAGGGGGTTAGTATGGGGCTTACATGTGTTTACAGGGGTTTACATGGGTCTAGCGGGGTTCACTGGGGCTTACACGGATATAAGGTACATATGGGGTTCACAAGGGTCATTTATTGTTACATACACCAATTGGTCAGTCATTCATACAATTTAGAAAAGTAACACACTCATAAAAACACATTTTAACATAAAACATCCATCACAGTGGCTCATACACATTCCTCACTGTGATGGAAGGCGAAATAAAGTTCAAGTCCCTTCACAGCTGTTTAGAAGGAACTATAGGGGTTTTAGAGGTGCTTAGAGGTGGGTAGAGGGGGGTTACAGGGGGTTTACATGTGTTTAGAGGCGTTTACAGGGGTTTACAGGGGTTTACAGGCGCTTACGGGGGTTGAGAGGGGTTTAGAAGGGTTTACAGGGGGGGTTGGAGGGGTTTAGAGGGGTTTAAAGTGTTTGGAGGTCGTTTAAATGGGCTTAGAGGGAGTTTAGAGGGATTCAGATGGGTTTAGAGGGGTTTGTTCAGAGTTATTCAGAGATGGGTTTCGAGGGGTTTAGAGGTCGTTTAGATGGGTTTAGAGGGGGTTTCGAGGGGTTTCGAGTGTTTGTCGATGTTTAGAGGGATTTAGAAATGGTTAGATGGGTTTAGTTGAGTTTAGAGGGAGTTTACAGGGGTTTACATGGGTTTACATGTGTCTAGAAGGGTATATAGGAGTTTAGAGGGGTATACTGTGGTTTAGTGGGGTTTAGAGGGGGTTAGAGTTGTTTACAGGGGGTTTATAGGGGACTACATGCGTTTACAGGGGGTTATAGATGTTTAGAAAGGTTTAAAGGGGTTTGGAGAGGTTTACAGGAGGTTCGATGGGCTTAGAGGTGTTTCGATGGGTTTAGAGGGGATTGCAGGGGGTTTGGAGTGGTTTCGAGGAGTTTGGAGGGTTTAGAGGGATTTGGCGCGGTTGAGAGGGGGTTGACAGGTGTTTATAGGGATGTAAAGGAGGGTTTATACGGGTTTAAGAGGGTTTACAGTTTAGAGGAGGTTAGAGGGGTTTCCAGGGGGGTTTAGAGGGATTTAGATGGGTTGAAAGGGGTCACAAGGGGGGTTAGAGGGGGTTTTGAGTGAGAGGTGTTGATAGCGGTTTAGAAGTGGTTAGATTGATTTGGATGGTTTAGTGGGATTTAGAATGTTTTAGATGCGTTTATCCGGGGATTTAGAATGGGTTTAGAGGGGCTTACGGGGGGTTTAGGGTGGGCTTTAGATGGGTTTAGAGGTGTTTAGAGGAATTTAGAGATGGTGTGGAAGGCTATACAATAATTATAAGAGGCATGGAGTAAAGGAGGTGCTAGAGGAGTATAAAGAATGTAAAAATAATCTAAAGAAAGAAATTAGGAAGGCTAAAAGAAGATATGAGGTTGCTTTGGCAAGAAAGGTGAAAGTAAACCCAAAGGGTTTCTACAGCTATATTAATAGCAAAAGGATGACGAGGGATCAATTCGCACCATTAGAGAACCAGAATGGACAGCTATCTGCAGAGCCAAAAGAGATGGGGGAGATATTGAACAATTTATTTTCTTCGGTATTCACCAAGGAGAACGATATTGAACTCTGTGAGTTAAGGGGAAAGAGTAGAGTAGCTATGGAAACTATGAGATTCAAAGAGGAGGAAGTACTGACACTTTTGAAAAATATAAAAGTGGATAAGTCTCCAGGTCTTGACAGGATATTCCCTAGGACATTGTGGGAAGTTAGTGTAGAAATAGCAGGAGCTATGACAGAAATATTTCAAATGTCATTAGAAACGGGAATAGTGCCGGAGGATTGGCGTACTGCGCATGTTGTTCCATTGTTTAAAAAGGGTTCAAAGAATAAACCTAGCAATTATAAACCTATTAGTTTGACGTCAGTGGTGGGCGTATTAATGGAAAGGATACTTAGAGATAATATATATAAGCATCTGGATAAACAGGGTCTGATCAGGAACAGTCAACATGGATTTGTGCCTGGAAGGTCATGTTTTGACAAACCTTCTTCTTGAATTTTTTTGAAGCGGTAACTAGGGAAATTGATGAGGGTAAAGCAGTGGATGTTGTCTATATGGATTTCAGTAAGGCCTTCGACAAGGTTCCCCATGGAAGGTTGGTTAAGAAGGTTCAATCTTTGGGTGTTAATGGCGGAGTAGCAAGATGGATTCAACAGTGGCTGAATGGGAGATGTCAGAGAGTAATGGTGGGTGGCTGTTTGTCAGGTTGGAAGCCGGTGACCAGTGGGGTGCCTCAGGGATCTGTGTTGGGTCCACTGATGTTTGTCATGTACATCAATGATCTGGATGATGGGGTGGGAAATTGGATAAGTAAGTATGCAGATGATACTAAGATAGGTGGTGTTGTGGATAATGAAGTAGATTTTCAAAGTCCACAGAGAGATTTGGGCCATTTGAAAAGGTGGGCTGAAATATGGCAGATGGAGTTTAATGCTGTTAAGTGTGAAGTGCTACATCTTGGCAAGACATATCAATATAGGACGTACATGGTAAATGGTAGGGAATTGAGGAATGCTGTGGAACAGAGGGATCTAGGAATAACTGTGCATAGTTCCCTGAAGGTGGAATCGCATGTAGATAGGGTGGTAAAGAAAGCCTTTGGTGTGCTGGCCTTTATAAATCAGAGCATTGAATATAGGAGTAGGGAAGTAATGTTAAAATTGTACAAGGCATTGGTAAGACCAATTCCGGAGTATGGTGTACAATTTTGGTCGACTAGTTAGAGGAAGGATGTCAACAAAATAGAGAGAGTACAGAGGAGAGTTACTAGAAAGTTGCCAGGGTTCCAGCAACTATGTTACAGGGAAAGGTTGAACAAGTTAAGTCTTTATACTTTGGAGCGCAGAAGGTTAAGGGGGGGACTTGCTTGAGGTCTTTAAAATGATGAAAGAGATAGACAGAGTTGACGTGGATACGTTTTTCCCATTGAGGGTAGGGAAGATTCAAACAAGAGGGCATGACATGAGAATTAAGGGAGAGAAGTTTCGGGGTAACGTGAGGGGGATCTTCTTTACTCAGAGGGTGGTGGCTGTGTAGAATCAGCTTCCAGCAGAAGTGGTGGAGGCAGGATCGATTTTAACATTTAAGAGTAAAGTGGATAGGTATATGGACGTGAAGGGAATGTAGGGGTATGGTCTGAGTGCAGGTAGATGGGACTAGGGGAAAACAAATGGTCGGCACGGACTGGAAGGGCCGAGAGGGCCTGTTTCCGTGCTGTAATTGTTATATGGTTATATGGTTATATGGTTATACCGTGGTTTACAGGGGATTACAGCGGTTTAGAGATTATTACAGGTTTTAGAGGGCCGTAGAGGGATAGAGAGGTTTACAGGCGATTACATGGGGTTTAGAGGCGATTACAAGGTTGAGAGGGGATCACGGGCGTTTACGGGGGTTTAGAGGGGTTTATAGTGGTTTAGACGCCTTTCAATGGGTTTCGATTTGTTTCCAGGTGTTTTGAGCGGTTTCGAGTGGTTTCGAAGGGTTTGGAGGCCTTTCGAGTGGGTATCGACGGGTTTGAAGTGGTTTAGACGGGATTGGAGTGTTTGGAGGCTTGTTTATAGTTGGGGTTTAGAGGGGTTTGGAGGAGTCTGGAGGTATTTAGAGCGGATTAGAGGGCTCTGGGGGTTTTGGATAGGTTTGGAGGGGTTTGGAGGGATTTAGACGTTTAGAGATAGTTGTAGGGGTTTCGAGGGGTTTCGAGGGGTTTGGATGGGTTTGGAGGGGTTTGGAGGGGTTTGGAGGGGTGCATGTGACAGGTGTTTGGAGGGGTTTGGATGGGTCTGGGGGTGTTTAGAGGAGATTAGATAATTAGATCAGGTGTTTGGAGGGGTTTGGAGGAATGTGGAGAGGTTTGCAGGGATTTACAGTGGTTTACATGGGTCTAGAAGTGTTTACAGGCGTTTAGAGGGGTTTACCGGGGTTTAGAGGGAGTTAGATGGGTTTACAGGTGTTTACAATGGTGTTGATGCCTTTACAGGGTTTTCAGGGGACTACAGGCGTTTACGGGGGTTAGATAGTTCTGGGGCCGTCTGCACGAGGTTTAGAATGGTTTAGAGGGGCTTATAGTGGTTTAGATGGGTTTAGATTGGTTTAGAGTCGTTTCGTGGTGTTTCGATGGGTTTCGAGGGGTTCCGAGTGGTTTAGAAGGGGTTTGGATTGGTTTAGATAGGGGTTTAGAGGGGATTGGATGGGTTTAGAGGGTTTCGAGGGGATTGGAGTGCTTAGAGTGTGCTCGGTGGGGTTTAGATGTATTTGGAGGGGGTTAAAGGGGATTGGGGGGTTTACAGGTGGTTACAGGGGTTTAGACAGGATTACATGGTGTTAGAGCGGTTTGGAGGTGGTCGGAGGTGTTCAGGTGGGTTTTGAGGGTTTTACAGTGGTATGTAGGGGCTTGAAAAGGATCTAGACGTGTTCGGAGGGATTTCGAGGGGTTTGGAGGGAAGGGTTTGTAGGGAGTTTGCATTGGTCTATAGGGGTTTCGGAGGGGTTTGGAGGGGTTTAGATGGGTTTAGAGGTGTTTGGAAGGGTTTAGATGGGGTGTAGAGTGGGTTTACAGGGTATTACAGAGGTTTACATGGGTCTAGAAGGGTTTACAGGGAGTTAGAGGTATAGTGGTTTAGAGGGGTTCAGAGGTAGTTTGAAGGGTTTACAAGGGTTTACAAGTGTTTATAGGCATTTACAGGGGGTTTAGACCGGTTTACAGGCGTTTACCGGTGTTTAGAGGGGTTTACAAGGGTATTGAGGTGTTTGGAGGTGTTTGGAGTGGTCTGAAGTGGGTTGGATGTGTTCTGAAGTGTTTGGAGAGGATGTGAGGGGTTTAGAGGGGTTCAGAGGGGATTGGAGAGGTTTGGAGGGTTTATTTGGTGGTTTGGAGTGGTTTGGAGGGGTTTGGAGGGGTTTGAATGGGGTTGTAGGGGATCAGAGAGGTTTGGAGGGGTTTGGAAGGGTTTAAAGGTGTTTAGAGGAGTTTGGAGAGGTTGGAGAGGTTTAGAGGGGTTTAGAGGGGTTTAGAGGAGGTGTAGAGTGGCTAAGAATTTAGAGGGGTTTAGCTAGGGTTTACAGCTGTTTAGTGGGGTTTGGCGGGGGGTTGAAGGGCTGTTGGGCGGTGTGAAGGGATTTAGAGGGGGTTGGAGGTGTTTGGAGGCGTTTAGCGGGGTTTAGCGAGGAAGAGGGATTTAGGTCAGTCATTCATGCAATTGGTCAGTCATTCATACAATTTACAAAATGCAACAGACTCATAAAAACTCTATTTAACATAAAACATCCGTCACAGTGACCTACACATTCCTCAGTGTGATGGAAGGCGAAATAAAGTTCGTCCCTTCACAGGTGTTTAGTAGGAATTACAGGGGTTTAGAGGTGTCTAGAGGTGGGTAGAGGGGTTTACACTGGGGTTACCTGTGTTTGCAGGCGTTTACAGGGTTTTACAGGAAATTACGGGGGTTTACAGGGGTTTACAGGGATTTGGAGGGGTTTAGAGGTTTTAAAGGGTTTAGAGGTCGTTTAGATGGGCTTAGAGGGGGTTTAGAGGTGTTCAGATGGGTTTAGAGGGGTTTGTTTAGAGATATTTAGAGATGGGTTTCGAGGGGGTTAGAGGATGTTTAGATGGGTTTAGATGGGGTTTCGAAGGGTTTAGAGGTGGTTAGAGGATGTTTAGATGGGTTTAGATGGGGTTTCGAAGGGTTCCGAGTGTTTTTCGATGTTTAGAGGGGTTTAGAAATGGTTAGATGGGTTTAGATGAGTTTAGAGGGAGTTTACAGGTGTTTACTTGGGTTTACATGAGTCTGGAAGGCTTTTAGCGGTTTAGAGGGATACAAAGTGGTGGAGCGGGGTTTAGAGAGGGTTAGAGTTGTTTTCATTAGGTTTTACAGGGGACTACATGCGTTTAAAGTGGTTTAGAGGTGTTTAGAAACGTATAGAGGGGTTCGCAGGGGTTTCGATGGGTTTAGTGGTGGTTCGTGGGCTTTTGAGGGGTATCGATGGGTTTTGAGGTGGTTAGAGATGTTTCGAGTTGTTTAGAGGGGATTCGAGGTGTTTCAAGTTGTTTCGAGCAGTTGACAATAGGTTCGAGGTGCTTCGAGGGGTTTAGAGGGGTTTAGAGGGGTTTAGAGTGGTTTCGAGGTGTTTCGAGTGTTTCAAAGGGGATTGCATGTGTTTAGAATGCTTATGCGAGGGGTTTGGAGGGTTTAAATGGCTTTGGAGCGGTTGACAGGGGGTTGCCAGGGGTTTACAGGGATATAGAGGGGGTATAGACGGGTTTACGGGGGGTTTATAGAGTTTTTAGAGGGGGTTACAGGGGATTCCAGGGGGGGTTTAGAGGGGTTTAGATAGGTTGAAAGAGGTTTTAAAGGGGGATTAGAGGAGGTTTTGTGTGAGTGGTTAGATTGGTTTGAGACGGTTTAGAAGTGGTTAGATTGGTTGAGATGGTTTTGCGGGTTTTAGAATGTTTTAGATGCGTTTATCGAGGGATTTAGAAAGGGTTTAGGGGGGTATACGGGGGGGGGGTTAGGTTGCGGCTTTAGATGGCGGCTTTAGATGGGGGGGCTTTAGATGGGTTTAGAGGAATTTAGAGATGGTGTGGAGAGCTATACTGTGGTTTACAGGAGTTTGTAGGGGTTTAGCGATTATTTCAGGTTTTATAGGGCCGTAGAGGGATAGAGGTGTTTATAGGGGTTTACAGGGAGTTTAGAGGCGTTTACAAGTTTGAGAGGGGATTACAGGCGTTTACGGGAGTTTAGAGGTGTTTAGGGTGGTTTAGATGCATTTCGATTGGTTTCGATGGGTTTCGAGGTGTTTTGCGTGGTTTCGAGGTGTTTTGAGGGGTTTGGAGGCCTTTCGAGGGGGTTTCGAGGAATTTCGGGGGTTTAGAGGAGTTTAGAGAGGTAAGAGGTGTTCCGAATGGTTCAAAGGGGATTGGGTTTGTTTAGTATGGTTTCGAGGGGTTTGAAGTGGTTTAGAAGTGGTTAGAGGGGATTGGAGTGTTTAGAATGGTGTGGTGGGGTTCTGTATTTCTGTTTTTCTGTATATCTTTATTATCATTTTTCCTGATTACATACACACCCAGAGAAAACGAAAAAAACGTAGGTGTACAGTGGGAGACCTGCTTTTCGTAGTCTACGGAGAGGGTGTAGTCGCTGCTGGGCTCTCTTGTCCAGTGCTGTGGTATTGGTCGTGGACGTCAGGTCATCTGACAGTTGGAGTCCCAGGAACTTCATACTGCTGACCCTTTCCACATCAGCTCCATCGATGTGCAGAGGTGTATGGCGTTGTTTTCCCACCCTCCTGAAGTCAACCACCATCTCCTTCGTTTTTCCCACGTTTAAGGAGTTTAAGGGCTTTGGAGGGGTTTGGAGGAGCCTGGAGGTGTATAGAGGGGATTACATGGCTTTGGAGGGGTTTCGATGGGTTTGGAGGGATTTAGAGCGGTTTGGAGGGAGTTGGAGAGGTTTGGAGGGGTTTGGATGGCTTTAGAGGTTTAGAGATAGTTGTAGGGGTTTCGAGGGGTTTAGACGGGTTTGGAGGCGTTTGGAGGGATCTAGAGGTGTTTACAGGGGATTAGATGGCTTTGGAGAGGATTGGAGAAATTTTGAGGGGTTTGCAGGGATACAGGGGTTTACAGGGGTTTAGACAAGATTGCATGGTTTTAGAGGGGTTTAGAGGGTGTCAGATGGGTTTGCAGGTGTTTCCAATGGTTTGGGTGCGTTTACAGGGTGTTCAGGTGATTACAGGCATTTACGGGGGTTTAAAAGGGTTTAGGGCCGGTTACATGAGGTTTAGAATGGTTTAGAGGGGTTTATAGTGGTTAAGATGGGTTTAGATTGGTTTATTGTCGTTTCGTGGTGTTTCGATGGGTTTCGAGGGGTTTGGATGTGTTTGAGTGGGTTCGAGTGGTTTCGAGAAATTTAGGTGGCTTTCGAGGAATTTCGAGGGATTTCGAGTGGCTTAGAGTGGGTTTGGATTGGTTTAGCAGAGGGATTAGAGGGGATTGGATGGGTTCAGAGATGTTTCGAGGGGATTGGAGTGCTTAGAGTGTGTGTGCGGTGGGGATTAGATGTATATGGAGGTGGACAGAGTGGTTTAGAGGGATTTACATGGGGGTTATAGGGGTTTAAACAAGACTACATGGATTTAGAGGGGTTTGGAGTGATTTGGAGGTGGTTGGAGGCGTTCATGTGGGTTTAGACGGGTTTGCAGGGGTTTGCAGGGGTTTGAACGGGTTTAGAGTGGTTCGGAGTGATTTGGAGGGGGTTAGAGGGGTCTGGTGGGGTTTGGAAGGGTTTGGAAGGCTTTCTATGGGTTTCGAGCGGTTTCCAGGTGTGTCGACTGGTTTAGACTGGCTTGGAGGGTTTCAGAGGGGTTTCGAGGGGATGGGAACGTTTTGAGGGTGTTACGAGTGGTTTAGAGGGTTTCGAGAGGGTTTAGAGGAATTTAGAAGGGTTTAGATGGGTTTGAGGTGTTTAGAGGGTGTTTCTAGGGGTTGGATGGTTTTAGAGGGATTTCGAGGGAATTGGAGGGGTTTAGGTGGGTTTAGAGATTGCGTAGAAGGTGTTGGAGGGATTTGGAAGGGTTTGTAGGGAGTTTAGATTGGTCTGTAGGGGCGTAGGGGAGTTTGGATGGGGTTAGAGTGGTTTAGAGGTGTCCGGAGGGGTTTTGATGGGAGTAGAGAGGGGTTAGAGGGCTTAGAGGACTTCAGAGGGGTTAAAGGGGGCTTGGAGTGGTTTAAAGGGGGGAATAGAGGGGTTCAGAGGGGTTTAATGGGGTTTCGACGTTTGTAAAGGGATTTGGAAGGGGTTTACTGTGTTCAGAAGAGGTTTAGAGAGATTTAGAGGGGGTTTGGGAATGTTTGGGAGGATTTAATGGGTCTAGAGGGGGTTTAGATTGCTTTAGTGGTGTTCAGAGGGGGTTAGAGAGTTGTAGATGGGCTTATATGGATTTAGAGGGGGTTTAAAGGGGGTTTATCTGGTGACTTGGGCTTTAGATGGGTTTAGAGAGGATTATATGGGGTTTAGAGGGGGTCATAGTGCTTTAGATGGATTTAGAAGGCGTTTCGGTTGGTTTAGAGGTCTTTGGAGGGATCTGCATGGATTTGTCGGGTTTAGGTGGGTTAGGAGGGGTTTGGAGGGATTTAGAGAGGTTTGGAGGGATTTGCAGAGGTTTTGGAGATGTTCGGGTGGATTTAGAGTGGTTTGGAGTTGGTTGGAGGTGTTTCAATGGGTTTAGAGGGGTTTGGAAGGAATTGGAGGGCTTTGGACGGATTTGTAGGGATTTAGAGGGGTATTTCGGTGTTTAGAGGTGTTTACAAGGTTTTGAGGGGATTACAAACGTTTACGAGGGTTTAGAATGTTTTAGAGCTGTTTACAGGGGAGTTTCGAGGGGTTTAGTGGGGTTCATCGAGGCTTAGAGGGGTTTCGAGTGGTTTAGAGGCGTTACGAGGTGTTTCGATGGGTTTCGAGGGGTTTCGAGTGGTTTTGTGGGGTTTAAATGGCTTTCTGGGGGTTTCGATGGGTTTTGAGATGTTTAGAGGGGTTTAGAATGGTCTACAGCAGCTTGGATGGATTTAGCGGGGATTTGGGTGTTAGAGGGGGTTTTAGAGGGGTTTGGATGGGGTTTAGAGGGGATTGGATGGGATGGACTGGATTTGGAGGGGTTTGGAGGTATTTGGAGAGGTTGGGAGGGGTTTGGAGGGGATCAGATGGATTTAGAGTGGTCTGGAGCATGTTAGAGGTTTAGAGGGGTTTGCAGGTGTTTCCAGTGGTTTAGACAGGATTACATGGTTATAGCGGGGTTTAGAGGGAGTTAGAGGGATTTACAGGGGGTTTACAGTGGTTTATAGGCTGTTTAGAGGTGTTTAAAACTGTTTACAGGGGAGTTTACGGGTTTAGAGGGAGTTTGGAGTGGTTTAGACGGTTTCAGAGTGGGTTTATATGGGATTAAAGAGGATTGTAAAGGGGTTTAGAGGGGTTTAGTAGAGGTTTAGAGGGGTTTAGAGTGGATAACCATATAACCATATAACAATTACAGCACGGAAACAGGCCCTCACGGCCCTTCCAGTCCGTGCCGACCATTTGTTTTCCCCTAGTCCCATCTACCTGCACTCAGACCATACCCCTCCATTCCCTTCACGTCCATATACCTATCCATTTTACTCTTAAATGTTAAAATCGATCCTGCCTCCACCACTTCTGCTGGAAGCTGCTTCCACACAGCCACCACCCTCTGAGTAAAGAAGTTCCCCCTCACGTTACCCCGAAACCTCTGTCCCTTGGATGAGAGATGTTTGGGGAGATTTAGTGGGTTTAGACAGGGCTAATATTGCTTTAATGGGGTTCAGAGGGATTTAGAGGTTTTGATGGGTTAATGGGATTTAGAGGAGGTTTAGTGGGGTTTACGAGGGTTTAGATGGGTTTTAGAGGGGTGTCGATGTGTTTAGCTGGATTTAGAGGTGGTGTATAGGGGGTTAGAGATAGGTTTCCATGGGTCCAGATGGGTTTACAGGGGTTTAGAGTGGTATACAGCGGTTTAGCGGGATTTGGAGGGATTTAGCAGAAGTTTAGAGGGGGTCATAGTGGTTTCGAGTGTCATATATGCGTTTCGAGGTGTGTCGATGTGTTTCGAGTGGTTTCGAGGTGTTTCAAAGTGGTTCGTGTGGTTTAGTGGGGGGTTGATGGGTTTAGAGAGGATTGGATGGGTTTAGAGGCGGTTCGAGGATTTGGAGTTATTTTGGAGGGGTATTGGAGGGAATTTGAGTGTTTCGAGGGAGTTTGGTGGAGTCTGGGTGGATCTGGGGCCGTTTAGAGGGGGCTAGATGGTTTGGATGGGTTTGGAGGTATTTGGAGGGGTTTGGAGGGATTTAGAGAGGTTTGGATGGGTACGGGTGGATTTGGAGTGCTGGTGGTTGAAGGGGTTAGAGGGGTTTATAGGGGTTTGGAGGGGTTTGAAGAGGTACAGAGCTATTTGGAGGGGTTTGAAGGGGCTTAGTGGTGTTTGGAAGGATTTGGAGGTGTTTGGAGGGATATGTAGGGGTTCAGAGAGGTGTGTATGGGGTTTAGAGGGGTTTAGGAGTTAGACTGGTTTACAGCGGTTTAGAGGCGTTTACAGGATTTTGAGGGGATTACATGCGTTTACGGGGGTTTTTGAAGCGTTTAGAGCCGTTTACAGGGGGTGTACAGGGGTTTAGAGGGGTGCATCGTGGTCCAGAGGGGTTTAGAGTGGTGTAGAGGTGTTTTGAGGGGTTTAGAGGGGTTTCGAGGGGTTCCGTGGGGTTTCGAGGGATTTCGATGAAGGAGAGGGGTTCAGAGCGGCGTGGATGGGTTTAGAGGGGTTTGGAGGTGATTTGAGGGTTCAGAGAGTGTTTGCCGGGTTTTCTAGGGGATTCGAGGGATTTGGAGGGGTTCAGAGGGGTTTCGAGGGGATTGGAGGGTTTAGAGGGTGTTTGGATTCAGATTCAGATTCAGATTCAGATTCCTTTATTGTCATTCAGACCTTTCGGTCTGAACGAAATTTGTTACCTTGCAGTCATAACATGTAATAAATTAAAACAAAACACACAATAAACACATATTTAACATCCACCACAGTGAGGGAGGGGGTTAGAGGGGTTTAGGGAGGGTTTAGAGGTGTTTAGAGGGTGTTTGGATGGGGTTTAGAAGAGGTTTAGAGTGGATCGGATGAGTTTAGAGGAGATTCGAGGTGTTTAGAGAGGTTTAGGTGTGTTTAGAGGGATTTAGAGATGGTTTAGAGGGGTGTATATGGGTTTAAATGGATTTACAGAGGTTCACATGGGTCCAGCTAGGTTTACAGGGGTTTAGAGGGGTATACAGTGGTTTGGCGGGATTTAGAGGGGTTTAGAAGAGGTTTAGAGGGGATAAATAAGCGATTCACACACTCTTGAAGTGTATAGCATCCTTTAATAATGGCACAGGGTATAACACACATCAGCAAGCATTGGTTACATTCTGTTACTGAACTATACCCAGGAAGGGGAAAGCTTTATGATTGATGTTAACTATGGCGGGTTTATTGGTACAGAGGTAGCTATATTATTGGTTGCATGCATAAACCATCTACATCCTTCCCCTTAGAAAAGCAAAACAGATCAGAAGTCATGACAACATAATTAAACAAAATCACCAAAACGAACAGGTGGCTTACTAACCCGGTCCGAGCGCGTACAGATGTCTGCCCCTTCCCCCGGAAGATTAGAAGAAACAGGAGGCCGCGAAACAGCCAGGCGGTGGTGTAGGAGAAGCAGGAGAGACAGAACCGCGACCGGCAACAGGTGACCCGCGCAAAGGAGAACAGGGCGGGGGAGATAGGGATCGAGGCATGCAGGGAACACGAGCTGGGACGGCAACCAGCTCTTGGTACGAGAGCGGCGGGGCATAGGGGCCTGGAGGCTGCGGCTTTGGCTCATTCACGGCAAGCAGATGTTGGCGGCTTTTTCGGTAAATAGTTCCTTCAAAGACGACCAGATACAAACGAGGTGAATCGGCCACCCCCACTACGACCAGACGGGAGTAGCCACTGGTGTTCTGCAGGCGAACAACCTGTCCAGGCAACAGGGGATCGAGCGGTTTGCACGACCGATCGTGGGAACGCCGCTGGCTGTCATGTTCCTCTTGAATGCGCCTCTGCACGGAGGCAATCACCAGCACCTGAGGTTGCAGCTGGTGTTGAGCAATCGGGATAATAGGTCTGGTTGTTCGGGATATCAGACGCTGAGCAGGGCACCTCATGGCCGGATCCCTGGAAACGTTCCTGAGGGTTCAGGAGATCCAAATACAAGTCGGAGTTAGACAGTCGCGACTGTTCCATCAAAAGCTTGGCGCTGCGTTTGGAGGGATTTGGAGAGGTTGGAGGAGTTCGGGTGGATTTAGTCGTTTGGATGTGGTTGTAGGGGTTTTACAGGGGGGTTAGTGGGGTTTGGAGGGGGTTTGACGGGGTTTAGCGGTGTTTGGAAGTATTTATAGGGGTTTGGAGGGATATGTTTAGGGTCTAGAGGGGTATGTAGGGGTTTGGATTTGTTTGGAGGTGTTTGGAGTGATTTGGAGGGGGTATGGAGGGATTTGGAGAGTTCTGGGAGGGTACGGGTAGATTTGGAGTGGTTTTGGAGGTGTTGGAGGTGTTTAGAGGGGGTTTAGAGGAGTTTGGAGGGGTTTCGAGGTATTTGAAGGTGTTTAGAGAGGTTTGGAGGGGTTTGAATGCGGTTAGTGGTGTTTGGACGGATTTGTAGGGGTTCAGACGGGTATGCAGTGCTTTAGAGGGGTTAAGAGGAGGTTATAGCGGTTTACAGAGGTAACTACAGTGGTTTAGAGGAGTTTACAGTGTTTTGAGGGGATTACAGGTGTTTACGATGGTTTTGATGCATTTAGAGCTGTTTACCGTGGGTTTAGAGGGGTTTTCAGGGGTACATCGTGGTTTAGAGGGATTTAGTGGTTTAGAGGTGTTTTGAGGGGTTTCGATTGGTTTCGAGGGATTTCGAGGAATAAGAGGGGTTTTAGAGCGGCTTGGAGGGGTTTAGAGCGGTTTTGTGGGATTGGAGGGTTTATTAGAGTGTATTACCCCTCCCCCCCGAGTGCTTTAGAGGGGCTTAGAGAGGGTTTTTAGAGAGGGTTTAGAGGGTTAGAGGACTAGCGGTGTTTAGAGGGGGTTTGGATGGGCATTAAAAGGGGTTTAGAGGGATTTAGATGGGTTTAGAGGGAATTAGATGGGTTTAGAGGGGATTCGAGGGGTTTGGAGGGGTTTAGAGAGGTTTCGAGGTGATTGGAGCGTTTTTTAGAGGGTGTTTGGTGGGTTTAGATTTGTTTGCAGGTGTCTGGAATGGGTCTGGTTTGGAAGGTTTTTTAAGGGTTTCGAGGTGTTTGGAAGGGTTTTTTTTAGAGATGATTTGAGGGGTTAGGGGGCTTTAGATGGCTTTAGAGGTGGAGTTTGGAGTGGTTTGGGGGGATTTACTTGTCTAGAGGGGGTTTTGATTGCCTTAGTGGTGTTTCAGGGGGTTTTTAGAATCAGAAGGAGCTTAGAGGGTTTATATATGGCGTTGGAGGGGGTTTGAGGGGGGTTTTTAGATAGGATTAGAGGGGGGTAGAGGAGTATAGAGGGGTTTAGACGGGTGTAATAGTAAGATTAAACAAGAACTTACCAGTTCGAAGTTTGATCGTTATTTTATGAGGAGTTACGATGAGGGATTACGTGAAGAACCCTCACTCACGCTGGGCACTGCGTCGCTCGGGTTGGTGTACGGCATACTTCAAAGCAGCGGCATGAAAAACACAGAACACCAAAAGCCGGGGAAGTAACATAGTAAGGCTCATAAAAGACTTAGAACTACCATTTGATCATTTAATTTATGAGGGTGGGAGCGGAGGGCACGTAATCCCTCATCGTAAAACTGCTCATAAAATAACGATCAAACTTCGAACTGGTAAGTTCTTGTTTAATCTTACTATTTTACTTCGGAGTCACGTGAGTGACTACGTGAAGATTTTAAAAGCTTTCTGTGTTTTTTTATGTCGTAGAATCAATCCGTACGACAGTCCGGCTAAGTAAAACACATACATGAGAAACCAGACTAATGTTAGATCATTTCACAATTAACTTTTTAATGGTTTAAAGACCATATAATAACCCTCCTTATATCTGAGGGAAAATGATTACAAGTGATAAAAGATAGAAGTGACTACACCATTGATTATAGCAATTAATAGTAAACAAAGCAGGTGATTATAGTGCTCCCAACACCGCGTGTCCAAAGCTTGTCATAGTGTGAACAGGTTTAGAAACATAGAAACATAGAAATTAGGTGCAGGAGTAGGCCATTCAGCCCTTCGAGCCTGCACCGCCATTCAATATGATCATGGCTGATCATCCAACTCAGTATCCCGTACCTGCCTTCTCTCCATACCCTTTGATCCCCTTAGCCACAAGGGCCACATCCAACTCACTCTTAAATATAGCCAATGAACTGGCCTCAACTACCCTCTGTGGCAGAGAGTTCCAGAGACTCACCACTCTCTGTGTGAAGAAAGTCTTTCTCATCTCGGTCTTAAAGGATTTCCCCCTTATCCTTAAGCTGTGACCCCTTGTCCTGGACTTCCCCAACATCGGGAACAATCTTCCTGCATCTAGCCTGTCCAACCCCTTAAGAATTTTGTAAGTTTCTATAAGATCCCCTCTTAATCTCCTAAATTCCAGAGAGTATAAACCGAGTCTATCCAGTCTTTCTTCATAAGACAGTCCTGACATCCCAGGAATCAGTCTGGTGAACCTTCTCTGCACTCCCTCTATGGCAATAAATGTCCTTCCTCAGATTTGGAGACCAAAACTGCACGCAATACTCCAGGTGTGGTCTCACCAAGACCCTGTACAACTGAAGTAGAACCTCCCTGCTCCTGTACTCAAATCCTTTTGCTATGAAAGCTAACATACCATTCGCTTTTATCACTGCCTGCTGCACCTGCATGCCTACTTTCAATGACTGGTGTACCATGACACCCAGGTCTCGCTGCATCTCCCCTTTTCCTAATCGGCCACCATTTAAATAATAGTCTGCTTTCCTGTTTTTGCCAATAATAGTCTGCTTTCCTGTTTTTGCCGAACTTTTATTGTTTATTGTAGAACTTTGAAAAAGTTTCTTCTTTACTCCACCCTGCGACTTTTAAAATATGCTCGAGAGGTACGTCCCGCCCCTTCGCCGCGGACGTAGCTGCCGCCCTGGTGGAGTGAGATTTGAACACATCAGTGTCTACTCCCGCTAAAACCAACACCTGTTTCAACCATTTTGAGATAGTTTGAACTGAAGCTTTTGTTGTGTGGTTTTTTTTGTGCGTAACCATTAACGCTTTTCCATTTCCTCGAAGGGTGTCAGTAACTTTAATATATTCGTTCAAATGTTTAACCACACACAAAGTAGGATCAATATGATAAGCTTGAAAGGTTAACCTTTGTTCCAGATCTCCCTGGTCTGCTTTGTCTGATCAACTCGTAAACATAGAACACAACATTATCTGTAGTCACATGCATACAGTCTAAACGCAACATTTGTAAAGTTTGCACTCTTTGAGCTGAGACCAGTGACATTAACATGACTAATTTCAATGTCAATCTTTCCAATGTCAACCCTTCAATTGGAGTCCATTGTCTAAGTAGCGTAAGTACAATGCTCACATCCTAAATCTCTGTGTATCTTGGTTTGGGTGGATTAATATTAAAGATTCCTTTCATGAATCTAGATATTAATGGATGCGACCCAATTGATCTCTGATCAGTCATAAGCCCTAAATAGGACGACAAGGCACTGCGTGCAGTGTTAATGGCACTGTAACTTAAATGTTGCTGAAAATGCAAATTGGCAAGGAATTCCAAAACATTTGCCATATTTACAGTATCATAAGAAAATATTTGACTGTGTGCAAAAGTCTTCCCATTTCTTAATATGTGTCATATATTGCTTTTCTGTGCTATTGCGCCATGATGCAACCATAACTTCCATAGTTTGGTCCGACAATCCCAGCTCCTGTAGTGGTCTGGTCAAAACCTGCAGATTAACAAATTCATATATGCATACAATGGGTAAACCTCTTTAGTTACCGGATTAGTCAAGATATCACTACAGTTAGGAATCGACATATATGGTTCTTTAATCATATTCAGCATTACTGGGAACCAAGGTTGAGTTGGCCAATTTGGAAACTACCAACAATCCAGAAGCAGAATCTTGTTCTATCTTCTTCAGGCATCTCTGAATCAAAGCAAATGGTGGAAAAGCATAAAAGAACATCTTTTCCCCAGTGTAATGAGAAAAGCATCTACTGCTACTGCATCTGGATCGTGTTCCCAAGACACATAAGTAGGCAACTGATGATTAAGCCTAAGATGCAAACAAATCTATTTCAGGCAACCCAAATTGGTTTACAATATTCTTAAATATTGCTGGCTTAAGCATCCATTCCGTATTATCTTTAAAAATCCTGGACCTTTCATCTGCTACCACATTATCCTTACCCGGAATGTAGCTTGCTGAAATCCATATTTGGCGACCAATACACCATTGCCATATCTCATTGGCCAGACAATCACATGATACTGACCTAACTCCCCCCATGTGATTAATGTATGCAACAGCCGTTTTATTGTCTAACTGTATTAACACATGTAGACCTTGTTTAGCACAACAATATGCTTTAAGTCCATAAAAAGCACCCCAATAACTCCAAATAGTTAATACCATAAACTTGAAGAAACGCTTCTTCTTGAGCTTTCCATCTACCTCCACAACTGGAGGACGAATCTGTAGCCCCCCATCCGAGAGCACTAGCATCCGTTTGTAAAACCATTTCAGGTTGTTTAATCATGATATTCTTAGCAGCTTGTGGGACATTTTCAACCCACCATTGTAATTCCAACACGGCTTCTTTTGTTAATTGCATAGGCCTGTCAAAGTGACCTGCCTTCTCTTTAAGTGCCCTTATTTTGTCCCTTTGAAGATTTTGATAATGTAATGGACCAAATTCCACTGCCGGAAATGCTGCTACCAGTTTCCCAATGGTTTTCGCCACTTCTCGGATGGAGGGATAAGGTTTGTGAATGAGGTAATTACAAGTCATCAAGATGTCATTGGCCTTCTCTGTTGGCAAAAGTAACTACATAGTCACTGAGTTAATTACAAACCCCAAAAAGTTAATTGATTGTGCTGGCTGCAGCTGGGACTTAATTGGATGAATCAAAAACCCTAGCTTTTCAAACAAAGCTTTAGTAACTGAAACTGAGTGCTCAGCTGACTCTTGAGTATCACTAATGATCAGAATATCATCCAGATAAGCCATAACAATGTGTTTCTGTGCTCTTAATTGGGCTAAAACTGGTTTCAACAGTTTTGTAAAAGAGTCTAGGAGCCGAACTCAATCCATTTGGTAAAGCTTTTAAACTGCCATAATTATCCCAGCCAATTAAATTTTAAATACCTCCTGAAGCATTGATGAATTGCTACAGAATAATAGGCATCCTTCAAATCAATCTTAGCCATATAACACCCTGCTGAGATAAGATATTTTGCAGTACTGAATGTCTCCATCTTAAAATGTTTGTATTCTACAAACTTATTCAGATCTGTAAGGTCCAGAATAATTCTGCAACCACCATCTTTTTTATCTCTTCGAAATTATATTAGAGACAAATTGATGCTTATGTTCATAAAGTCTTTTCAATTACGCCTTTTCCAGATAATTTGTCAATTTTCCACATTAATCTCCATTCTTTCCTCTGCAGAAAACACATAAGCATAAGCAGGTCTATTCTGTACAGGAGGATTAACCCCTTCTTTAAAAAACAATAATGGCTCCCGAAACTGCTTGTAATACATATCGATCAGAAGTAATGTTAAGCCAGGCATTATAAAATGTTTGCAATCTCCCTCCAACTGGAGAGTCATCCACAGTTTCTTTAAGTATATAAGTCTTTAATACCTCTCCGTATGAGCGTGGTGGTCTCCTTCTTCCCGAATACAGGGAAGCACTTGCCTGCACAGCACGATAATATTTTCGTGACAAACTTCTGCTTCTATAACGGAAATCGAAACCCCTTCGGGTCGAAAAAAAAAACCCCTTCTTTGTCCAAAAACAAAAGGTTTAACATTGCTAAAATATTTAGCTTCTTCATCCCAACTCTTTCAGTTGTTTCGGCAGATTTTCTCCAAACAAATACCCAGGAGCTTGAACTCCACTTTCTTGACACAGGCTTGCAAATCTAGGGTGAAATATGGGCTGAATCGCCATTTTCCTCATGCAATTAATTTCATAGAATGAATTACATAATAAGCCCAAAGTATCCTTTTGAACCTTTTCCATTTCCAGATTCTCCATTTGCCTGCCATAGGCCGTAATGGCAGCAGAAATTAATTTGAGCACCTTTTGAAACTTCACTTCTAGGGCTCTCATACTTGGAGTCATAGACGTCCATATCATCGGATTCACCGTAGGTACTTCAATGAGGCACAATTTCTTGGAGCTTTATATAATTCTGATGTTTCATTCATCACAGAATTTGTGAAGTTGGTGAGATACCATATAATTTATGTTTGCAGCTAGGATTTCTTCCATAGCCTCACCACTTCCTTCAGGTATAGCAAAATCTTGTGCTATCCCAGGCACATTAGGCCTTTTCTTTTTACTTTGTGGTGTGCTTTCAAAAGCCATATAGCCACCAGCAGGGTCTGCCTTCTGCAGCCCTAAATCAATTGGGATATCATCCATGAGACCTCTTCCAGCCCAAATCCTGGGTCCGGAGTATCATATTCCCAACTTGGCCCACAGCCATATTCATCATATTCAAACCCCTCAGGGATTTTTTGGGATTCATCTGGGTACTCTGACCCTTGTCTCATTATTGTTTGGAGAACTTTCTCCATATGCTCCATTTTTTAGCCACATAGTTTTATTGTCTGGAGGTCTTTCAATATCAGAGTCATCAGAAACCACGGGCCTCTCAGATTTCTTTTTGCATTTTTTAGGAACATTTTCATCCGTGGTTATTATTTCTGGAGAATCTGGAAACTCACTATCGGGTAAGTCGGCGGCCAACGGTATCGGAACCGGGTCCGCACTAACTTCGCGTCCCGTATTTTTACTTTCACCCCGGGAACATCTTTTTACCCGCGAAAACTTCTTTCCCGATTTCTCCATTTTTCTTTAATAATCAGTGCTCAATCAGCACGTTAACGTGGCTCTAAATTCTACTTTTGGTTTCGTTTGCTGGAGCCACCCAGCGTAACCTAAAAAACGCCCCGGTCTAACTGCACTTACCTGCGGGCCGTTCCGACCGCTGCCGAGGAGCTGCTCCTTACTGCAGCTCCTCCTCGCGCCGTCAGCGTTGACGTCATGCCGTTGCCAGCGTGAGGCGGGTTCTTCACGTAGTCACTCACGTGACTCCGAAGTAAAATGGGGTTTATGTGGGCTTTAGAGAGGTTTAGCGGCGTTAGAAGGGTTTAGAATGCGTTTAGGTAGTTTCAGGGGAGGTTTAGAATGTTTTTTAAATGCATGTATAGGGTGTTTAGAGAGGGTTTAGTGGGTGTAAATGAAAACTTTACAAGCTCTTAAGTGTGCAACATCTTTTAATGATAGCACTGGTTATAACAAACACCTTCAAGCACCGGCTACATTTTCCTACTGAGGGGAAGGCGTTATGATTGATGTTAACTGGGCGGGGTTAATGGGAGTGAGGTAACTATATTATTGGTTGCATATAAACCATCTACATCCTTCCCCTTAGAAATCAAAAAACAGATTGTTGTCACGACAACCGAATTAAACAGCAGAATTAAACGAAATCGCCGTAGCGAACAGGCGGCTTACTGATCCTGCCCGAGCGCGTACGGACGTCTCCCCCTCCCCCCGAAAGAGCAGAAGAAGCAGGAGGACGCAAGGCAGCCGGGGAACCAGGGAAGGGCATTGGGGTGGAGAAACAGGAGAGGGAGAACCGCGATCGGCAACAGGGGACCCGCGCAGAGGGGAACGAGGCGCCCGCGACGGGGACCGAGGCATGCAGGGAACACCAGCCGGGGCGGCAGCCGGCTGCTTATAGGAGAGTGGAGGGGCATAGGGCCCAGGGGGCTGCGGCTGTGGTCATTAACCGCAAGCAGGTGTTGTCGGCTTCTTCGGTAGATGGAACCCTCACAGTCGACCAGATACGAACGAGGTGAGTCGGCCACCCCAACCACGGTGGCCAGACGGTAGTGACCACTGGCGGTCTGCAATCGAACAACCTGTCCGGGCAACAGAGGATCGAGTGGTCTGCACGACCGATCGTGGGAAAACGCCGCTGGCTGTCATGTTTCTCTTGAATTCGCCTCTGCACGGAGGCGGGCTCCAGCACCCGAGGTTTCAGCTGGCGCTGGGCAATCGGGACGGTGGATCTGGTAGTTCTGGACATCAGACGCTGAGCAGGTGACCCCATGGCCGGATCCTGGAAACATTCCTGAGGTTCAGGAGATCCAAATACAAATCAGAATTGGATAGTCGCGCCTGTTCCATCAGAAGCTTGGCGCTGCGGACGGCCCGTTCTGCTAGGCCGTTGCTCTGTGGGTACTCTGGGCTGCTGGTGAAATGCACGAAGTTCCACTTGTCGGCAAAGCTTTTGAATTCTCGGCTTGTAAACTGCCTGCCGTTGTCAGTCTGCAGCCTGACCGGGGTCCCAAAAGTGGAGAAGTGTTTCCGCAGCTTGCGGATCACCATCTCCGACGTGAGGGATGTCAGCAAATCCACTTCGAACCAGTTGGAGTACGAGTCGACCAGGACAAGGTAGTGGTTACCACGCCACTCGAATATGTCGGCAGCCAGCGAGGACCAGGCCAAAGCAGGGGCGGGCTGTTGCAGCAGGGGCTGTCGCTGCTGGTGTGGCGCAAGACTGTTGCACGTGGAGCAGGCAGAAACTCGGTCTCGGATATATTTGGCCATTCCAGGCCAATAGAATTGGCACTGAGCGTGGGCGAGTGTTGCATCGACCCCAGGGTGTCCGCTGTGGGCTGCACAAAAGTAAAAGTCAAACAGGGAGGACGGGGTACTACAACTTTATGTCCCTTGACGATAAACGCCATCCTGGAGCACCAGTTCGTCGTGGACCAGGGAAGAAAGGCTGTGTTTCAGATGGCGCGGCGGAGCGCTTTGTTGGCCACCCTGCTTTAATCACCGAGGCAAGCTGCTGCAAAACCGGATCGGCAGCGGTGTGCTCGGCCAAAACCTGTAGCTGCTTGGTGGGAATAAAGTTAACGCCCAGTACGAGCAAGTCCTCTGTTTCGTAGGGGTGGCGAGCGCAGGAGGTACGCGGGGCTCGCGACAGGGTGTCCGCAATGTGCATCTCGGTGCCCTTCTTGTAGATTATATCAAAGTCGAAACGCTGGAGCTGCAGCATCATACGCTGCAGCCTGGCAGGGGCAGCGTGAATCGGCTTGTTCAGGATTGTCACCAGTGGCTGGTGGTCGGTTTCGACCGTAAATCTGCTGCCGAACAGGAAGTCTCTGAACTTGGAGCAGGCGAACACCACCGCGAGCAGCTCTTTCTCGATCTGAGCGTACCGCTGCTCGGTGTCCGTCATGGTGCGGGAGGCATAGGAGAAAGGATGCAGCGATCCATCGACAGACTGAAGGCAGGCCGCACCCAGGCCGAACTTGGAAGCGTCACAGGTGACGGTGATGGGCGACCCACGTCGAAGAACCGCAACGTCGGAGTGCTAATCAGTTTCGACTTGAGGCGGTCAAAGGCCTGCTGGTGATATGGGAGCCAGGCCCAGGCGATATCCTTTTTTGTCAGCTGCCGCAGGGGAGCACTCAGCTCACTGAGGTTTGGTATAAACTTGCCAAGGTAGTTCACCATGCCCAAGAATCGTTGCAGACCTGGCACGTCGGTGGGGGCTGCCATTTCGGAGATGGCAGCTGCCTTCAAGAGGTCGGGCTTTAGTTCGTTAGGGGTGAAAACATGTCCAACATACGTGACCTCTGAGACACGAAAACTTCTTGGGATTCAGCTTCAGGTGCGACCGTCGCGCGCGATCCAGGACGCGGCGGAGGTTCAGGTCGTGCTCGGCAATGTCCTTCCCATAAACCAGGATATCATCCACGATGATGGCACATGGCAGGTCCGCGAATAATTGCTCCATCGTCCGCTGGAACACCTCGCTAGCAGAATTGATGCCGAATGGCATTCGCAGGAACTTGAATCTGCCGAACGGTGTGGCGAAGGTCGTCAGGTCAGAAGACGCTTTGTCCAACGGGATCTGCCAAAACGAGTTCTTAGCGTCTAGGACCGAAAAGATGGTTGCTTGCCCGACCTTTGCCGCCACATCCTCAACAGACCGCATGGGTAGTGTGGTCGCCTGATGGCAAGGTTTAAGTCCTTCGGGTTGATACACACGCGTATCTCGTTCTTGTCTTTCTTAATCGTGGCAACCATGGTGGAGACCCAATCGGTGGGCTCGCTAACTGCTACTAGCACCCCCTTTTCGACCATCTCGTTGAGCATCGCCTCGACCTTGTCCTTCATGGCGTGAGACAACCCTGTGAGGTGCGCGGACCACGGGTTGTATATTTGGGTCAATGGAAATATGGTATGACACTGGTAACTTCCCCAGGTCATCGTCGAACAGGTCCTGGTATTCAGCAACCGGGTCAAACGACAGTTGCACTTTGTGGACCGTGCGGTCAAAGGAGACCAGGCCAAGATCCTGGCACGCACGGTTGCCCAACAGGGTTACACAGTCAGAGTTCAAAACATAGAAAACCAGGTTTCTTGTGGCCTTTTGCAGCACGCAAGTTAAAGTGGCCCTCCCGCAGGCCTTAGAATCTCTCCACCATAGGCGTGCAGGGTAGCATCGTCAACAACCAGAGGCTCATTATTCCTTATCTTGCTGAAAAGATTCATGGACAAAACATTGACTTTCGCGCCAGTATCTAATTTGGCAGAGAAGGTTACGCCATTGACAGTCACAGGTACGGAGGGATCATTGCGGTGGGCGGGGTGTCTGTAGGAGGGTAAACACATGAGGGTCCTCGGCAGAATTAATTGGCTCTGCACCATTGCATTCAACTAAATTGGGCTGTGAGTCGAAACAGAGATCAGATTGCGCCAGCATGTTTAGACTGGGACTGGAAGCTTGTGCCTGGCTCCCACGGGAACGGAGTAAGCGACAGGAGGCTGAGAAATGGTTCAGCTTTTTACAAAAGTTACAGGTTTTACCAAAGGCGGGACACGTCGACAGTCTATGGTGCATGTAGTTACAGTTCGGGCACCTTTTTCGGGGTACATCGCCAGGTCCAGGGCGGGCACGCGGCAGAAAAACATTGTTTCCCACCCGAGGCTGTGGGCTCCTAAACCCAGCCAGGTTGACAGATTTATTGCCCGAGTCCCGGTGGTCCTCTTGCAAAACAACGACCTCAGACAATCTGCAGGCATGCATAGCTTTGTCCAACGTTAGATCCGGATCCCTCAAAAGCTCACATCGCAGCTTCTGGTCACGCATGCCAGTTACTAAAATGTCTCTAGTGAGCTGGTCTGTCATGTCGCCAAAACGGCACCGCTGGGCGAGAGATGACGCAAATCAGCAATAAAACATTCAACAGGTTCATCAGACAACTGTCTCCTTGTAAAGAACCGTGCCCTCTCTAGAATGCGGTTCGAGGGCAGGTCACAAATCTCCCTGAACTTACGTAGCAGGCAAGCGGGGTCGTCAGCAGACTCTGCAGGAGTAATCACCTCATCATCGACGCCCAGGACCGCTGGAGCGTAGGTGAAAGTTCTGGCTCTCTTCATGGCATCAGGTCCGACAAGGTTGAGTAGGAGGGAAGCTTTAAGGGAGTCAGGATCAGCGCGGTGTGCGACGTTGACTAAGTGTGTGAAATCAAATTCAAACGTGGCCCAGCGCTCAGAGATGTCAGCATCAAAGACAAGCTGCTCGGGCTTTCTGCAAGAGGACGCCATGGCCAAAGAGATCAAAAGCACAAAAAACACAAATCAAAAAAAAGAAATAAAAACCGATAAACAGGAGACGCAAGTATCTTCCAGCTTTGACACCATGTAAATGAAAACTTTACAAGCTCTTAAGTGTGCAACATCTTTTAATGATAGCACTGGGTATTACATACACCTTCAAGCACCGGCTACATTTTCCTACTGAGGGGAAGGCGTTATGATTGATGTTAACTGGGCGGGGTTAATGGGAGTGAGGTAACTATATTATTGGTTGCATATAAACCATCTACAGTGGGGTTTAGAGGGTTTTAATGGGGTTTGTGTGTGCTTTAGAGAGGTTTAGAGGGCGGTAGAGTGGTTTAGAATGCGTTTAGGTGGGTTTAGAGGAGGTTTAGAGTGGGTTTGTTAGTGCATGTATAGAGGGTTTGGAGGGGGTTTGGTGGGTTTTGGGGGAGTTTGGAGGGTGTTTAGTGTGATGTAGAGAAGGTTTTGAGGGGTTTATATGGGTTTACATGGGTTTACAGAGGTTCATATGGGTCCAGATGGGTTTAGAGTGGTATACAGTGGTTTGGCGGGATTTAGAGGGGTTTAGAAGAGGTTTAGAGGAGTTCGTAGTGGTTTCGAGAGGTGCAATGTTGGTTTATATTCGTTTCGAGGTGTGTCGATGTATTTGAGGGGTTTCGAGTGGTTTCGAAGGGTTTCGAGGGGGTTCGAGTGGTTTAGTGGGGTTTGGATGGGGTGAGAGGGGATTGGATGGATTTAGTGGAGGTTCAATGGTTTGGAGGGATTTTTTAAGGGGTTTCGAGGGGATAGGAGTGTTCACAGGGTGTTTGTTGGGGTCTGGGTGGCTGGGGTGTTTTAGAGGGGGATTAGAGTTGTTTGGATGGGTTTGGAGGTGTTTGAAGCGGTTTGGAGGGATTTGGAGGGATTGGGAGAGGTTTGCAGGAGTTCGGGTGGATATAGAGTGGTTTGGAGGTGGTTGGAGGGGTTTAGTGGTGTTTGGGGGGGTTAGAGGGGTTTAGTGGGGTTTGGAGGGGGGGGTAGAGCGGTTCACAGCGGTTTACTGGTTTAGAGGCGTTTACAGGGTTTTTGAAGGGAGGAGTACAGGCGTGCACGGGGGATTGGAGGCTTTTAGAGCTGTGTTTACAGGGGTTTAGAGGGGCGCATCGTGGTTTAGAGGGATTTAGAGTGGTTTAGAGTGGTTTCGAGGAGGTTCGAATGGTTTCGAGTGGTTTCGAGGGATTTGGAGGAAGTAGAGTGGTTTTGAGCGTCTTGGAGGGGGTTTAGAGGGGTGTCTCGTGGGGATTGGAGGGTTTAGAGTGTGCATGAAGGGGTTTGGAGCGGTTTTAGTGGGTTTAGAGGACTTTAGCGGTGTTTAGAGGGAGTTTGCATGGTTTAGAAGGGGTTTAGAGGGCATTAGATTGGCTTAGAGGGGATTCGGGGGTTTGGAGGGGTTTAGAGGGGTTTCGATGGGATTGGAGAGTTTAGAGGGTGTTTGGTCGGGTTTAGATGTGTTTGGAGGTGTCTGGATGCATCTGGTTTCTAGGGGTTTTGAGGGGTTTCGAAGTGTTACGAGGTGTGTAAGTGGGGTTAGAGGGGTTAGAGGACTTTAAATGGCTTTAGAGGGGGTTTGGAGTGGTTTGGGAGGATTTAGGTTTCTAGAGGCGGTTTTGATTGGTTTAGTGGCGTTCAGGGGGTTTAGAGGGAGTTTAGAGGATTTTAGATGGTTTTGCAGGGGGTTTAGAGGGGGTTTAGTTGGGGTTAGAGGGGGTAGCGGAGTTTAGATGGGTTTAGAGGAGTTTAATGGGATTTATGTGGGCTTTACAGAGGTTTAGAGGGTGTTAGAGGGGTTTGGAATGCGTTTAGGTGGGTTTAGATGATGTTTAGAGTGGGATCATAGTGGTTTAGAAGGGTGTAAAGTTGGTTTATATGCGTTTCGAGGTGTGTCGATGTCTTTGAGGGGTTTCGACAGGTTTGGAGGGGTTTGGAGGGGGGTCCGAGCAATTTAGTGCGGGTTTGGATGGGGTGAGAGGGGATTGGAGTGTTTAGAGGGTGTTTGGTGGGTGTTTGGTGGGGTCTGTGTGGGTCTTGGGTGTTAAGAGGGGATTACAGGGGGTTTGGATGGGGTTGGAGGTGTTTTGGAGTGATTTGGAGGGATTTGGAGGGATTTGGAGAGGTTTGCAGGAGTTCGGGTGAATTTAGAGTGGTTTGGAGGTGGTTAGAGGGGTGTCGAGGGGTTTGTAGCGGGTTAGAAGGGTTTAGAGGGGTTTAGAGGGGTTTACAGTGGTTTAGACATGATTACCTGGCTTTAGAGTGGTTTAGGGGGGTTAGAGGGGTTTACAGAGGTTTGCAGTGTTTTAGAGGCGTTCACAGGGTTTTGAGGGGATTAAAGGCGTTTACTGGGATTTTGAGGCATTTATAGCTATTTACGGGGAGTTTGAGGGGTTTAGAGGGGTACATCGTGGCTTAGAGGGGATCAGAGTGGTTTCGAGGTGTTATGAGGGTTATCGAGCGGTTTCGAGGGGTATAGAGGGCTTTCGATGGGTTTCCAATGGTTTCGAGATGTTTAGAGGGTTTTAGTGCGGCTTGGAGGGGTTTACAGGAGTTTCGAGGGTATTGGAGGGTTTAGAGGGTGTTTGGAGGGGGTTAGAGTGGTTTAAAGATGGTTTAGCGGGGTTAGAGGACTAGAGGGGTTTAGAGGGGGTTTGAATAGGGTTTAGATGGGGTTTAGAAGGGATTGGATGGGTTTAGAGGGGATCCGAGGTGTTTGGAGGGGATTAGATGGGTTTCGAGGGGGTTAGAGGGATCTGGTGTTGGATTGGTGGGGGTTGTAGAGGTTTAGAGGGGTTTACAGTGGTTTAGATAGTATTACCTGGTTTTAGAGTGGTTTACAGGGAGTTAGAGGGGTTTACAAGGGTTTACAGTGGTTTAGGGGCGTCTACAGTGTTTTGAGGGGATTACAGGCGTTTACGGGGTGTTTCGAGGCGTTTAGAGCTGTTTACATGGGGTTTAGAGGGGTTTAGAGTGGTTTAGATGTGTTTAGAGGGGTTTAGAGTGGTTTCCAGGGGTATAGAAGGCTTTCGATGGGTTTCGAGGTGTTTCGAGGTGTCTCGAGGGCTTCAGAGGGGTTTAGAGCGGCTTGGAGGGGTTTAAGAGGGGTTTCGATGGGATTGGAGGATTTAGACGGTGGTTGGATGGGTTTATAGGGGTTTTAGAGTACTAGTGGGCAGAGGCCCACAGGAGCCGTTGGAAGAGGAGGAGGGGGAGGAGCGACACCCGACCGGTAAGCTTCAAAATCTAGCGCGGGGCTTGTTTTCTTTCAGAGGCCCACAGGAGCCGTTGGAAGAGGAGGGAGGGGGAGGAGCGACACCCGACCGGTAAGCTTCAAAATCTAGCGCGGGGCTTGTTTTCTTTCAGAGGCCCACAGGAGCCGTTGGAAGAGGAGGAGGGGGAGGAGCGACACCCGACCGGTAAGCTTCAAAATTTAGCGCGGGGCTTGTTTTCTTTCAGAGGCCCACAGGAGCCGTTGGAAGAGGAGGAGGGGGAGGAGCGACACCCGACCGGTAAGCTTCAAAATCTAGCGCGGGGCTTGTTTACTTTCAGAGGCTTACCCAAATCCATAACATTCCATTTGGAGAAGTGGGTTTTTTTTTTTGAGGAAGCCGCTGATTGGTGGGAAGTGGACCAGGGTAAGCAGCTGATTGGCAGTCAGATCCCAGCAGTTTGTTGTGTACTGTATATTGTATCCTGTGTAAGGGGGGGGGGCAGTATGAAGGCCAGGGCAGTGTACTGTTCTGGATGTCAGATGTGGGAGGTCAGGGAATCTGATAGCCCTCCAGACGTCCACATCTGCGCCAGGTGTGTTGAGATGGGGCTCCTAAAGGACTGTGTTAGGAACCTGGAGCAGCAGCTCGATGACCTCCGTCTCCTCAGGGAGAGTGAGGAGGTAATAGAGAAGAGCTACAGGGAGGTAGTCACTCCCAGACCACAGGAGGCAGACAAGTGGGTCACGGTTAGGAAGGGCAAGGGGCAGAGGCAGGGGCTAGAGAGTACCCCTGTGACCGTACACCTGGAAAATAGGTGTAGAGGCACAGAGACCGGCCCTGATGCTCAGAAGGGTAGCAAAAAGAGGAGGGCAATTGTAATAGGGGACTCTATAGTTAGGGGGGTCGGATAGGCGATTCTGTAGACGCAGTCGGGAGACCCGGATGGTAGTTTGCCTCCCTGGTGCCAGGGTCTCGCATGTGTCAGAACGTGTACAAAAGATTCTGATAAGGGAGGGACAGGAGCCTGATGTTGTGGTACACATAGGTACCAATGACATAGGCAGAAAAAGTGATGAGGTCCTGAAGGGAGAATTTAGGGAGTTGGGGGGAAAGTTAAGGAGGACCAAAAGGGTAACGATTTCAGGATTACTGCCTGTGCCGCGTGACAGTGGGAGTAGGAATGAAATGAGGTGGAGGATAAATGCGTGGCTGAGGGACTGGTGCAGTGGGCAGGGATTCAAGTTTCTTGATCACTGAGACCTCTTTTGGGGAAGGCATGATCTGTACACAAAGAACGGGTTGCACTTGAGCCCGAGGGGGACCAATATCCTGGCAGGGAGATTTGCAAAGGCTACTGGGGAGACTTTAAACTAGAAAGGCTGGGGGAGGGACTCGGGTAGAGGGGGCTAGGGGTCAGGGTGTGGGGCAAGAGGCAGAGAAGGGAAGCACTCGGATCCAAAATGTAGGCGAGAAAGATGAAAAAGATAATAGACAGAGAATAAGGGATGGTGGGTTTCTAAAATGTGTATATTTTAATGCTAGGAGCATTGTAAGTAAGGTGGACGAACTTAGAGCCTGGATTGACACCTGGAAATATTGATGTTGTGGCAATCAGTGAAACATGGTTGCAGGAGGGCTGTGATTGGAAACTAAATATTCCAGGATTTCGTTGGTTCAGGTGTGATAGAAATTGGAGGGACCAGAGGGGGAGGTGTTGCATTGCTTGTCAGAGAAGATATTACAGCAGTGCTTTGGCAGGATAGATTAGAGGGCACGTCTAGGGAGGCTATTTGTGTGGAACTGAGAAGTGGGAACGGTTGTAGCAACACTTTTAGGGGTGTATTATAGACCGCCAAATGGGGAGCGTGAATTGGAAGAGCAAATATGTAAGGAGATAGCAGTTATTAGTAGTAAGCACAAGGTAGTGATTGTGGGAGATTTCAATTTTCCAAAAAATAGACTGGGAAACACATTCTGTAAATGGGCTGGATGGTTTGGAGTTTGTAAAATGTGTGCAGGATAGTTTTTTTCAGCAGTACATAGAGGTACCGACCAGAGAAGGGGCAGTGCTGGACCTCCTGTTAGGAAATGAGGCAGGTCAGGTGACGGAGTATGCGTTGGTGAGCACTTCGGGACCAGCGATCACAATACCATTAGTTTCAATATGATTATGGAGAGAGTCAGAACTGGACCTAGGGTAGAGATTTTTGATTGGAGAAAGGCTAACATTGAGGGAATGCGTAAGGATTTTAAAGGAGTGAATTGGGACACTTTGTTTCATGGGAAGGATGTAGAAGACAAAATGGAGGACATTTAAAGGGAAATTGTAAGAGTACAGAATCTTTATGTCCCTGTTAGGTTGAAAGGAAATAGTAAAAATTGGAAAGAGCCATGGTTTTCAAGGGAAATTGGACACTTGTTTCGAAACAAGAGAGATATCTACAATAATTATAGGAGGCATGGAGTAAATGAGGTGCTAGAGGAGTATAAAGAATGTAAAAAGAATCTTAAGAAATAAATTAGGAAGGCTAAAAGAAGATATGAGGTTGCTTTGGCAAGAAAGGTGAAAGTAAACTCAAAGGGTTTCTACAGCTATATTAATAGCAAAAGGATAACGAGGGATAAAATTGGACCATTAGAGAACCAGAATGGACAGCTATCTGCAGAGCCAAAAGATATGGGGGAGATATTGAACAATTTATTTTCTTCGGTATTCACCAAGGAGAAGGATATTGAACTCGGTGAGTTAAGGGGAAAGAGTAGGGTAGCTATGGAAACTATGAGATTCAAAGAGGAGGAAGTACTGACACTTTTGAAAAATATAAAAGTGGATAAGTCTCCAGGTCCTGACAGGATATTCCCTAGGACATTGAGGGAAGTTAGTGTAGAAATAGCAGGAGCTATGACAGAAATATTTCAAATGTCATTAGAAACGGGAATAGTGCCGGAGGATTGGCGTACTGCGCATGTTGTTCCATTGTTGAAAAAGGGTTCAAAGAATAAACCTAGCAATTATATACCTATTAGTTTGACGTCAGTGGTGGGCAAATTAATGGAAAGGATACTTAGATATAATATAATATAAGCATCTGGATAAAACAGGGTCTGATCAGGAACAGTCAACATGGATTTGTGCCTGGAAGGTTATGTTTTGACAAACCTTCTTGAATTTTTTGAAGCGGTAACTAGGGAAATTGATGAGGGTAAAGCAGTGGATGTTGTCTATATGGATTTCAGTAAGGCCTTTGACAAGGTTCCCCATGGAAGGTTGGTTAAGAAAGGTTCAATCTTTTGGGTGTTAATGGCGGAGGGGTTTGGAGCATTTGGGAGGATTGAGAGGGGGTTGGAGGGATTTGGAGAGGTTTGGAGGGGTTGGAGAGTTTAGTGGTTTGGAAGGGGTTCGGATGGGTTTAGATGGGTTTAGAGTGGTATCGAGGGATTTAGAGGTGTTTGGAAATGGGTTAGTGGGGATTCGAGGGTATGGAGGAGAATAGAGGGGTTTAGAGGGGGATTGGATGGATTTGGAGATGTTTGGAGGGGTTGGGTGGATTTAGAGTGGTTTGCAGGTGATTGGATGGGGTTTAGAGGGGTTTAGATGGGTTTAGAGCTGTTTGAGATGTTTGGGCGGGATTTAGGGGGACGAGTGGTTTACAGTGCTTTAGAATGGTTGCTATGGGGTTAGAATGATTTAGAGGATTTTAGATGGGTTTAGATTAGATGTAGCGGGGGTTCAGAGGGGTTTAGCTGGGTTAGAGGGGCTTTAGAGTAGAGTAGTTTTGAGGGGATTGGAGGGGTTTAGAGGTATTTATTGAGGTTTTCAATTGGGTTGGAATGGGTTCTGAGGGAATCAGAGGGGGGTTGGATGTGTTTGCAGGGGTTTGGAGGATTTTGGGTGGATTTATAGGGGTTTGGAGGATTTGATGAAGTTTGGAGGGGTTGGAGGGATTTAGAGTGGTTTGGTGGGGTTGGGAGGGGTTTAGATGGGTTTAGAGGTGTTTCGAGGGAATTAGAGGTGTTTGGAATGGTTAGCGGGGATTCGAGGGCTTTGGAGGAGATTAGAGTAGTTTAGAGGGGACTGGATGGGTCTGGGTGGGGTTGGAATGGTTTGGAGTGATTTCGAGGTGTGGGTGGAGTTTAAAGGGGTTTGGACGGAGTAGAGGTTTTTGAAGGGTGTTGGAGGTGGTTGGAGAGGTGTGAGAGAGGGTTTTAAAGGGGTTAGAGGACTAGAGGTGTTTAGAGTGGCTTTTGAGGAGTTTAGAGGGGGTTTGGAGGGGTTTAGATGGGTTTATAGTGGGTTTAGAGTGGTTTATTGGGGTTTTGTGCGGTTTAAAAGGGTTTGGAGGGCTTTGGGGGGTTAGGAGGGTTTCAGATGGGTTTGGAGGGATTTGGAGAGGTTTGGAGGGTTTGGTGGGATTTACAGTGGTTTGGAGGGGTTAGGGGTGGTTCAGATGGGTTTAAACATAGAAACATAGAAACATAGAAACATAGAAATTAGGTGCAGGAGTAGGCCATTCAGCCCTTCGAGCCTGCACCGCCATTCAATATGATCATGGCTGATCATCCAACTCAGTATCCCGTACCTGCCTTCTCTCCATACCCTCTGATCCCCTTAGCCACAAGGGCCACATCCAACTCACTCTTAAATATAGCCAATGAACTGGCCTCAACTACCCTCTGTGGCAGAGAGTTCCAGAGACTCACCACTCTCTGTGTGAAAAAAGTCTTTCTCATCTCGGTCTTAAAGGATTTCCCCCTTATCCTTAAGCTGTGACCCCTTTGTCCTGGACTTCCCCAACATCGGGAACAATCTTCCTGCATCTAGCCTGTCCAACCCCTTAAGAATTTTGTAAGTTGTCTATAAGATCCCCTCTCAATCTCCTAAATTCCAGAGAGTATTAACCGAGTCTATCCAGTCTTTCTTCATAAGACAGTCCTGACATCCCAGGAATCAGTCTGGTGAACCTTCTCTGCACTCCCTCTAATGGCAATAATGTCCTTCCTCAGATTTGGAGACCAAAACTGTACGCAATACTCCAGGTGTGGTCTCACCAAGACCCTGTACAACTGAAGTAGAACCTCCCTGCTCCTGTACTCAAAATCCTTTTGCTATGAAAGCTAAACATACCATTCGCTTTTTTCACTGCCTGCTGCACCTGCATGCCTACTTTCAATGACTGGTGTACCATGACACCCAGGTCTCGCTGCATCTCCCCTTTTCCTAATCGGCCACCATTTAAATAATAGTCTGCTTTCCTGTGTTTGCCACCAAAGTGGATAACCTCACATTTATCCACATATACTGCATCTGCCAAACATTTGCCCACTCACCCAGCCTATCCAAGTCACCTTGCAGTCTCCTAGCATCCTCCTCACAGCGAACACTGCCCCCCAGCTTAGTGTCATCCGCAAACTTGGAGATATTGCCTTCAATTCCCTCATCCAGATCATTAATACATATTGTAAATAGCTGGGGGTCCCAGCACTGAGCCCTGCGGTACCCCACTAGTTACTGCCTGCCATTGTGAAAAGGACCCGTTTAATCCTACTCTTTGCTTCCTGTTTGCCAGCCAGTTCTCTATCCACTCAATACTGAACCCCTAATACCGTATGCTTTAAGTTTGTATACTAATCTCTTATGTGGGACCTTGTCGAAAGCCTTCTGGAAGTCCAGATATACCACATCCACTGGTTCTCCCCTTATCCACGCTACTAGTTACATCCTCGAAAAATTCCACAAGATTCGTCAGACATGATTTACCTTTTGTAAATCCATGCTGACTTTGTCCAATGATTTCACCACTTTCCAAATGTGCTGCTATCCCATCTTTAATAACTGACTCTAGCAGTTTCCCACTACCGATGTTAGACTAACTGGTCTGTAATTCCCCGTTTTCTCTCTCCCTCCCTTCTTAAAAAGAGGGGTTACATTTGCTACCCGCCAATCCTCAGGAACTACTCAGAATCTAAAGAGTTTTGAAAGATTATCACTAATGCATCCACTATTTCCTGAGCTACTTCCTTAAGTACTCTGGGGTGCAGCCTATCTGGCCCTGGGGATTTATCGGCCTTTAGTCTATTCAATTTACCCAACACCTCTTCCCGACTGACCTGGATTTCACTCAATTCCTCCTTTGACCCACAGTCCCCTGCTATTTCAGGCAGATTATTTATGTCTTCCTTAGTGAAGACGGAACCAAAGTAGTTATTCAATTGGTCCGCCATATCCTTGTTCCCCATGATCAACTCACCTGTTTCTGACTGCAAGGGACCTACATTAGTTTTAACTAACTTTCTCTTCACATACCTTTGTTGGAGTTTAAAGGGGTTTGGACGGAGTAGAGGTTTTTGAAGGGTGTTGGAGGGGGGTTAAAGTTGTTTAGATGGGTTTGGAGGAGGCTTGGGGCGATTTAGAGATGTTTGGAGGGATTCGGAGAGGTTTGGAGAGGGTTGGAGGGATTTAGAGTGGTTTGGAAGGGTTAGGAGGGGTTTAGATGGGTTTAGATGCGTTTCTAGGGATTTAGAGATGTGTGGAATTGGCTTAGCGGGGATTCGACGGGTTTGGAGGGCTTAGATGGGTTTGGAGGGGGTTCGAGGGTTTATACGTGGTTTGGAGGGATTTGGCAGGGTTTTGAGGTGTTTGGAGGGGTTTAGTGGGTTTTGGAGGGGGTTGGTTGTGTTTGGAGGGGTATGTATGGGTTTAGAAGGGCATGGAGGGATTTGCATGTGTTTGGAGGGTTTGTAGGCGTATAGAAAGGTTCGGACAGTTTTAAAGATGTTTAGAAGGGTTTGGAGGGGATTGGAGGGATTAATAGGATGTTGGAGGGGGGTTAGAGGGGTTAGAGGACGTTAGATGGGGTTTCGAGGGGAATGGAGGGGTTTGGAGGTGTTAGGATGGGTTTGTAGGTGTTTAAAGGGGTTTGGAGGGGTTTACAGGTGTTTGGAGGTGGTTAAAGGTATTTATTGGGGTTTGGAGGGGGTTGGAGGGGTTTAGCGGCGTTTAGAGGTGTTTAGAGGGCGTTTAGGTTAGGTTTAGAACTGTTTACTGGGGGTTTGGATGGGTTTGGAAGCGTTTAGAGGTGTTTTAGGTGCGATTAGAGAGGTTTGGAGGGGGCCGGAGGCGGTTTACATGTGTTTAGTCGGATTAGAGAGGTTTGAAGGATGTTGGAGGGGTTTGGAGGCGATATGAGTTGTTTGTAAGAGCTGTAAAGCGGTGTTATGGGTTTGCATGGGGTTGGATGTGTTTGGAGTGTTTCTATAGGGGTTTAGAAGGGTTAGAGGGATTTAGAGGGAGTTTAGAGTGGTTTATGCTGTTTAGACGGGCTAAGAGGGCGTTTGGTTGGGTTTAGAGGGTGTTTAGACGAGTTTCGAATGGGTTTAGAAGAGTTCAGAGCGGGGTTTAGTGTGTTTTTAAAGCTAATCTACGGGGTTTACTTGGGTCCTGAACCGTCTCCAGGGGTTTAGTAGGGTATAGAGGGGTTTATCGGGATTTAGAGTGGTTTACAGGAGTTTAGAGGGGATTACAGTGTTTTAGAGGGGTGCAGAGGAAGTTACATGGGTTTGCAGTGGTTTACTGTAATTTAGAGGCGATTACTGTTTAGAGGGGATTACGTGCGTTGTCGGGGGTTTAGAGGGGTTTAGATCTGTTTACAGGGGTTTAGAGGGGTTCGCAGTGGTTTAATGTGCTTTAGAGTGGTTTAGAGGCGTTGCAATGGTTTAGAGGGGTTTAGAGGTGTGTTGACAGGTTTAGAGTGTTTAAGAGGGGATTAGAGGGCGTTCGAGTGGTTTCGATGGCTTTCGAGTGCTTCCGAGTGCTTTCGAGGTGTTTCGAGGGATTTAGAGTGGTTTCGAGATGTTTACAGGGGTTTGAGTGGTTTAGAGGGGATTGGATGGGCTCAGAGTGGTTCCAGGGGTTTGGACGGGTTTAGAGGGGTTTAGAGGGGATTGGAGGGTTTAGAGCGGTTTGGAGCGGTTGAGGTGTTTGGAGGGGGATTGGAGGGGTCTGGAGGGCTTAATAGGGGATTAGATGGGGTTGGAGGAGTTTGGATGGGTTGTAGGGGTTTGTAGGGGGTTGAAGGGCTTTAGACGTGTTTAGATGGATTTAGAGTGGTTTGGAGTGATCTGTAAGCGTTTAAATGGGTCTATAGGATTTTAGAGAGGTTTGGAGGGGTTCAGATGGGTTTAGATGGGTTTGGAGGCGTTTACAGGCGTTAAAGAGATTAAGTTTAGAGAGGTTAGACTAAGGGGGTTTGGACGGATTTAGATTGGGTTTAGAGGGGTTTAAATGGGGATTAGAGGATTGTAAAGACATTTGGGAGTTTAGAGCGGTGTAGAAGAGGTTTAGAGGGGTTTAGCGATGCTTGGAGGGATTGAAGGTCACGGTCAAGAGAGGGTTTAGATTGCTTTAGTGGGGTTTAGAAATGGTTTAGAGCGTTTTAGATGCGTTTAGATGGGGTTTATAGGGGGTTTAGAGGGGTTAGAGGACTAGATTGGATTAGGGAGGTTTAGATTGGTTCATATGGGGTTTAGAGAGTTTAGAGGGCTATAGAGGGGATTAGGTGTTCAGCTGGGTTTGAAGGGTGTTTAGAGGGGTTTAGAGGGATTTAGCCGGGTTTGGGGTATTTAGAGCTGTTTAGGGGTTTAGACGATGTTAGAGTGGTTTAGAGGGGGTTAGTGGTATTTAGAGGGGTTTGGAATGCTTTTGATGCGCGCATGTGTTTTATAGGGTGTTACATGGGAATTAGAGCGGATTATAGTGTTTTAGAAGGGTTTAGAGGGTTTTACAAGGGTTTAGAGGCATTTATAGAGTTTAGAGGGCGTTACAGGCGTTTCCGGAGGTTTAGAGGTTCTAAGGTGATTCGTAGTGGTTTAGAGGGTTTTATAGTGGTGTAGAGGTGCTTCGAGGTGTTTCGTTGGGTTTCGAAGGGTTTAGAGGTGTTCTGAGGAGTTTCGAGTGGTTTTGAGGTGTTTATAGGGCTCTCGAGTGGGTTCGAGGCCTTTAGAGTTATTTCTAGGTGTTTCGAGGGGTTTAGAGGGATTTCGAGCGGTTTTGAGGGCTTTAGAGAGGTTTCTAATGGTTTAGGAGGGATTTCAGAGGGTTGGATGGGTTTGGAGAGATTTAGAGTGGTTTGGATGTGTGTGATGATGTTTAGAGGGGTTTAGAGGTGTTTGGGGAGGTTTGGAAGCGTTTGAAGTGGTTTAGAGGGGTTTGGACTGGTTAGGAGGGGTTCTGAGGGGTTTGAACGTGTTTGTTTGGGCCTTCGTGGCATTTGGATGGGTTTAGCGGTGGTTAGTGGGGTTTGCAAGGGTTTAGAGGGGTTTAGAGATGATTGGGGTGATTTAAGGGGTCTAGAGGGGAGTTTAGAGTGCTTTACAGGGTGTTCGAGGGTTTAGCCGGGATTTGAGGGTTTTAGATGGGCTAAGGGATTTAAAGGGGGTTTAGAGGGGCTTAGAGGGGTTTAGAGGGGTTTGGATTTGTTTGGAGATGTTTCGAGGGGTTTAGAGGGGTTTGGAAGGGGTTTGAAGGGGTTTAGGTGGGTTTAGAGGTTGTTTAACCTGGTGAGAGAGATGTATAGAGGGTTTCAAGGGGTTTAAGAGATATTTGGGGGTATTTAGGGCGTCTAGATGGGGGGTGAGAGTGGTTTAGAAGGGGTTAGAGTGGCTTAGAGGCGGTTTGGAGGGTATAGGGTGGTTTAAGTGAGATTTAGAGGGTGTTTAGAGGCGTTTCGATGGGATTGGAAGTGTTTGGAGTGGGTTGGAGGGGTCTGTAGCGATTTGGAGAGGTTTGGAGGGGAGCGGGTGGATTTAGAGTGGTTTGGAATTGGTTGGAGGGGTTTAGAGTGGTTTAGAGGGATTTGGACGGGTATGAAGTAAACATGCGTTTACGGGGGTTTTGAGGTGTTTAAAGCTGTTTACATGGGGTTCAAATGGGTATAGAGGGGTACATTGTGGTTTAGAGGGGTTCAGAGTGGTTTAGGGCCGTTTCGAGGTGTATCGATTGGTTTCGAGGAGTATAGAGGTGCATTTAGGGGTTTCGAGTGGTTTCGAGGGGTGTGGAGGGTTATCCTGGGGGTTTCGAGGAGCTTGGAGGCTTTTCGAGGGTTTTAGAGGGGTTTACAGCGGCTTGGAGGGGTTTAGGGGGGGTTCAAAAGGATTTGAGGATTTAGAGGGTGTTTGGAGGGGGTTAGAGGGGTTTACAGAGGGTTTAGAGGTGGTTGTATGGGTTTAAAGGGGATTCGATGGGGTTGGACGGGTTTCGAGGGGTTCCGAGGGGACTGGAGGGTTTAGAAGGTGTTTGGTGGGGTTTAGATGTGTTGGAAGTGTCTGGATGGGAGGGGTTTCGAGGGGTTTCGAGGGGTTTCGAGGGGGTTAGAGGGATTTCGAGGAGTTTACAGTGGTTTAGAGGGGTTTCGAATGGTTTGGAGGGGATTGGATGGGTTAAGAGGGGTTGGGAGCGGTAAATGGTTTTGGAGGGATTTGCAGAGGATTGGAGGGTTTGGAGAGATTTAGAATGGTTTGGAGGGGGTTTAGAGGGGGTTGGAGCGGGTTGGAGTGGTTTGAAGAGGTTTAGAGTGGTCTGGAGGGGTGAGGAGGTTTGTAGGGGGTTGGAGGAATTTGGAGGGGTTTGGAGGTGTTTGTAGTTGTTTTCAAGTAGTCTGGAGGGGTTAGAGGTGTTTAGTTGGAGGGTGGTTCGAGGGGTTTAGAGTAGCTTAGAGGGGTTTAGAGATGTTTGGGTGGATTTAGGGGGCTAGAGGGGGTTTAGAGTACTTTAGAGGGGTTTAGGGGTGTTTAAAGGTGGTTTAGTGGGTTTTAGATGGGTTTAGATGAGATTTAGAGGGGGCTTAAAGTGGTTTAAGGGGATTAGAGTCGCTTGTGAGTAGAGGGGTTTGGGTGGGTTTGGAGGGGTTTAACGCTGTTTAGTGGGGTTTGAAGGAGTTTGGAGGGGCTTAGAGGTGTTTCGTGGGCATTTGAGCGGTTTGGAGGGGTTTGGAGGAGTTTGGGATTGGAGGGATTTAGAGGGGTTTGGGGGAATTTATACAGGTTTGGATGGGGTTGGAGGGATTTAGAGTGGTTTTGGTGGGATCAGCGTGGGGGGGGGGTTAGATGGGCTTAGAGGGGTTTTGAGGGATTTAGAGGTGTTTGGAATTGGTTTAGCAGGGATTCGAAGGGGTTTGGAGGGGTTTATAGTGGATTTTTTAGAGGGGTTTATATTGGAGTGTGTTTAAAGTGTGTTTGGTGGGGTTTGGAGGGGTCTGGATGGGTCTGGAGGTGTTTGGAGGGGAGTAGAGAGGTTTGGATGGGTTTGGGGAAACTGGAGGGGGTTCGGGTGGATTTAGAGTGGCGTGGAGATGGTTGAATGGGTTTAGAGGGGTTTAGAGAGTGTCCAGCGGTGTTAGAGGTCTTCAGAAGGGGTTAGACGGGGTTTGGAGGGGTTTAGATGGGGTTCTGAGGGAATTGGATGGGTTTAGAGGGGTTTCGAGGGGATTGGAGGGGTTTAGATGTGTTTGGAAGGGTCTGGACTGATCTTTATGTGTTTTAATGGGGATTAGAGGGTTTGGTTGGGTTTGGAGAGGGTTGGAGGGGTCCGGGTGGATTCCTTGTGGTTTGGATGTGGAGGGATTTAGAGGAGTTTGGAGGGGTTTGGAGTGGTTTAGATAAGGGTTAGAGGGGCTAGAGGACTTTAGATGTGTTCAGAGGCGGTTTGCAGTGGTTTGGGGTATTTAAGGGGTCTAGGGGGGGTTTAGATTTCTTTAGTGGTGTTCAGGTGGGTTTACAAGGTGTTTAGATGGTTTTAGATGGGGCTAGAGGGGGTCTTAGAGGGCTTTTCGAGGGCTTTAGAGGGGGTAGATGACTTTAGATGGCTTTAGAGGGGTTTTAGAGGGGCTTATATGGCGTTTAGAGAGGTTTACAGTGCGTTAGAGGGGTTTAGAAGGCGTTTAGGTGGGTTTAAAGGAGATTTAGAGGGGCTTAGAGTGGGTTTAGAGTGTTTTATAAATGCGTGTTTATGGGGCTTAGAGGGTGTTTAGTTGGATTTAGGGGGGGTTTTTAGAGGGGTTTAGATGTGTTTGCTGAAGGTGTTTAGATGGTGCTCACGGAACAACTTTTCACTAAACACCTCCAAGACCAAGGAGCTGATTATCGACGTCAGCACGTCACAGAATGGGGGATACGCCCCAATCTCCATCTACGGGGACAGTGTGAAGAGAGTGTCCAGCTTTCAGTTTCTGGGCACTCACATCTCAGAGGACCTCACATGGTCCACCAACATCGCTGCGCTGCTCAAAAAGGCACAGCAATGACTGATCTTCCTAAGACTGGTCTAAACGGACTGGTCTGCCCCAACAGCTGCTGACGACCTTCTACAGCTGCACGAGAGCATACTAACGTATGGCATCTCTGTGTGGTATCTCAGCTGCACGGAGGTGGAGAGGAGAGCTCTTCAGCGCGTCGCCAAAGAGCGCAAAATATTATTGGTACATCGCTACCAGCCTTGGAGGGTATCTACGACACACGGTGCCTCAGAAAAGCCGTCAGCATCCATCCTCTCGCCCTTGTAATGGACTGTTCGAACTCCCTTCCGGCAGACGTTACAAGGCCTTCTACGCCCGCACCTCCAGACTCAGGAACAGCATCATTCACAGAGCTATAGCGGCTCTGAACCGACCCTGCTGAGTGCCCCCCACCCTCATGGACTCTCTCCCTCGGATGGTCACGTCCCACAGACACATCTGCACTTTAGTTTGTTTTGCCTGCTTTACTGTTCTAATGTTATGTTTAAAACCTTGTTCTCGGGGTATCTAAACCTAAAATGTATTAGTTGTTTATGTTACGACATCGGATGGAAGTTGCAAACCAAATCTCGTTGCACTTATGTGTAATGACATAAAAAAATATTATTATTATTTAGGGGGATTTAGGGATGGTTTAGATGGGTTTACAGGGGTTTACAGGGGTTTATAGAGGTTTACATGGGGTCTGGATGGGTTTACAGGGGTATACAGTCGTTTAACGGGATTTGGAGGGGTTTAGAAGAAGTTTAGAGGGGTTTGTAGTGGTTTAGAGGGGGATGGAGGCGGTTTCGAGGGGTTTAGAGCTGTTTTGAGTGGTGTCGAGTGGTTTCGAGGGGGTTTAGAGGGTTTTCGAGGGGTATCAGGGGGTCTGGATGGGTTTAGAGACGATTGATGGGGAAACATAGAAACATAGAAATTAGGTGCAGGGTAGGCCATTCAGCCCTTCGAGCCTGCACACGCCAGATGGCTGATCATCAAACTCAGTATCCCGTACCTGCCTTCTCTCCATACCCTCTGATAGCCACAAGGGTTAAATATAGCCAATGAACTGGCCTCAACTACCCTCTGTGGCAGAGAGTTCCAGAGACTCACCACTCTCTGTGTGAAGAAAGTCTTTCATCTCGGTCTTAAAGGATTTCCCCCTTATCCTTAAGCTGTGACCCCTTGTCCTGGACTTCCCCAACATCGGGAACAATCTTCCTGCATCTAGCCTGTCCAACCCCTTAAGAATTTTGTAAGTTTCTATAAGTTCCAGAGAGTTTAGAATGGGTTCCAGGGTTTGGAGTGAAGTAGAGATGTTTCGAGTGGATTGGAGTGTTTCGAAGGTGTTTGGTTGGGTCTGGGTGGGTCTGGGGTTATTTGGAGGGGACCAGAGGGTTTGGATGAGTTTGTAGTTGTTGGGAGTGATTTGCAGAGGTGTGGAGGGATTATGAGGGGTTTGGAGGGGTACGGGTGGATTTGGAGTGGTTTGGGGGCGGTTGGAGGGGTTTAGAGGGGTTTAGAGAGGTTTGGAGGGGTTTTCAATTCAATCTTTAATTGTCATTATGCAGTCTACAATACAGACACAACGAAATGCAGTTGGTATCTCCGAAGGGCGAACTTACGAATAAACATGTAATTGCGCAGTAGTATGAGTATATATATCTATACATATACAGTGGTATCCGTGCAATTTGCTGGTGATTGGATAGTCCGGGGGGAGGGGGGGAGAAGGGGTGGAGACAGGCAGTCACTAAGGTGCAGCGTTGAGAAGTGTGACAGCCGCAGGGAAGAAGCTGTTCTTGAGCCTGCTGGTCCGGCAGCGGAGGGACCTGCAGCGTCTCCTGGATGGGGAGTAGGGTAAACAGTCTATGGTTGGGATGTGAGCTGTCCCTGACGATGCTGTGCGCCCTGCGCAGGCATCGTTTACTATGGACACACTCGATGGAGGGGAGTGAGGAGCCTGTGATGCGTTGGGCGATCTTCACCACCCTCTGTAGAGCGTTCCTGTCGGCAACAGAGCAGTTACCATACCATACTGTGCTGCAGTTGGTAAGGATGCTTTCGATGCTGCAGCGGTAGAAGTTCACCAGAATCTGGGGAGACAGGTGGACCTTCTTAAGTCTCCTCAGGAGGAAGAGACGCTGGTGAGCCGTCTTGATCAGCGAGGATGTGTTTTGGGTCCAGGAGAGGTCATCGGAGATGTTGACTCCCAGGAACCTGAAGCTGGAGACACGTTCCACGTCCGTCCCGTTGATATGGATGGGGTTGTGCGTGCAGCTTGATGATGGTGTTGGTACCATGTACAGGTATGCAGTCGTAGGTGAAGAGGAAGTAGAGGAGGGGGCTCAGCACGCAGCCCTGGGGTATCCCAGTGTTCAGGGTGAGCGTAGAAGAGGAGTGGTTATCCAACCTGTGGTCTGTTGGTTAGAAAGTCCAATAACTAATTGGAGAGGGATGTGTTGATGCCCAGGTCATCGAGTTTGGCGATCAATTTCGAGGGGATAATGATGTTGAATGCTGAGCTGTAGTCGATGAAAAGCATTCTCACATAAGTGTTTCTGTTGTCGAGGTTGGAGAGGGCGGAGTGTAGTGCCGTTGTGATGGGATCCTCCGTGCTCCTGTTCTTGCGGTATGCAAACTGATAGGGGTCCAGAGTGGGAGGTAGGCAGCATTTGAGGTGTGCCATGACCAGCCTTTCAAATCACTTGGCGATGATAGGGGTGAGTGCAACTGGGCGGAAGTCTTTGAGGCTCGTCGCAGTGGAGTGTTGTGGCACTGGCACGATGGAGGTAGTTTTCAGGCACGTGGGGCCAAGTGCCTGGGCAAGTGACAGGTTGAATATGTCAGTGCAGACGTCTGTCAGCTGTGCAGCACAGGTCCTGAGGACGCGCCCGGGGATGCCGTCGGGGCCGCCAGCCTAACGTACATTGATCCTACTCAGTGCCACGTGCATGTCGTAGGGGTTGAGTGTGAGGGGCTGGTCGTCATCGGGGAGCACAGCCTTGATGGCCAACTCTTGGTTGTCCCTTTCAAAGCGGCCATAAAAGTGATTGAGTTCCTCGATGAAGAAAGCGACGCTGGAAGTGGGGGTAGAGTTGGTGGCTCTATAGTCAGTGATGGCCTGGATGCCATGCCACATGCGTCCGGGGTCGGAGTTGCTGTCGAAGTGCTCCTCGATCCGCAGCTTGTATCTGTGTTTGGAGTGCAGGAGGGAGCCGGAGTTCGTCCGGAAAGTCGACCGGGGAAAGTCGACCGGGGAAAGTTCCTGCCGGCTATAGTAGATGATAGAGAGACTGCTCCGGGTGAGCAGACTCAAAACAAGAAGTAAGGTGAGGTATAGTTCGCTGATCCAAGGTAGTCACGGGGCATCGCCATGCGCCCGCGCCGCCGCCATTTTAAAGTGGGTTTACAGGGGTATAGAGGGAGTTAGGAGGGGTTTAGAGGAGTGTAGGTGCGTTTAGAGGTGTAGAGGGGTTTCGAGCGATTTCGGGGGGGGGGGTTGGAAGGGTCTAGAGGGGGTTTAGATGGGATCTAGAGGGCTCTAGATGTGTTTAGGGGGGTTTGGAAGGGGTTTAGATGGGTTTGTAGGGGGTTTGGTTGGCTTTGAATGGGTTTAGACATCTTTAGAGGGGCTTAGAGTGGTTTAGAGGGGGCTGAGGGGGATTAGAGGGCGTTTAGAGGGATTTGGACGGGTTTAGAGAGGTTGTTGAGGTATTCCGAGGATGTTAGAGCGGGTTTAGAGGGGCCTTGAGGGATTTGGAGGGGTTTAGTGGTATAGGTAGGGTGTAGAGTTGTTTAGATCAGTTTACGTACAGAGGGGTTCAGAGGGGTTTAGATGGGTGTACATGGGGTTTATCGAAATTTAGGCGGTCTGGTTTGAAGGGAGTTTAGAGAGGTGTTGATGAGTTTAGAGCGGTTTAGACGGGTTGAGGGGGCTTAGAGGGGATTTAGAGGGGGGTGTACTAGGGCTGAGGCGTTTAGAATCGCTTAGAGAGGTTTGGAGGGGTTTAGAGGAGGTTTAGAGAGTTTTAGAGGGGTTTGAAGGGGTTTAGGGCGGATTAGGGGTTTAGAGGGGTATAGGGGGTGTAGAGCGGGGATACAGAGGTTTACAGGGGTATGGAGGGGGTTTGGAGGGGTTTTTATGTGGGTTTAGAGGAGGTGTAGAGGAGTTCAGAGGCGGTTTTGAGGGGTTTACAGTAATTTGGAGGGGCTTGGGGATGTTTAGAAACGTTTAGCGGGGTTTACACTGGTTTAGAGGGTGTTGAAGGGGACTCGAGGACGTTTAGAGGGTTTAGAGGGGTTTAGAGGGGGCTTAGAGGTGTTTAAATAGGTTTAGATTGGTTGAGCGAGGGCAATGATAATTTAGGGGATTAGAACGGTTTAAATAGGTTTAGAAGCGTTTAGATTGGTTCAGACGGGTTTAGAATGGTTTAGAGCGGTTTAGAGTGGTTGAGAGGGGTTTACAAGGGGTTACTGTGCATTAGAGGGGTTTCGATGGGGTTTATAGCGGTTTAGACGGGTGCAAAGGGGGTTCAGAGGGCTTTAGAACGGATTAGATTAGTTTACAGGCGTTTGGAGAGGTTTAGAGCGAGTTAACGGCAGTTCAGTGTAGTCTAGACATCTTCAGAGGGGTTTAGTGGGGTTTAGAGCGGTTTAGAGTGGGTCGGAGGAGTTTGGAGGTGTTTGGAGGGTTTTGAATGGGACTAAATGGGTTTACAGGGGTTGGGATGAGTTTAGAGCAGTTTAGAACCTGTTTCGAAGGGTTTAGAGGGGATTCGAGGGGTTAGAGGGGGTTTAGAGGGATATTAATTTAGAAGGGGTTTAATGGGGTTTAGATCGGTTTACTGGGATTTGTAGGGTGTTTAGAGGGAGAGGGTGTTTAGAGGTGTTTAGAGGGGCTTAGAGGGCTTTGGAGGTGGTTTAGTGGGATTTCGATGGGTTTAGGGGTTTGGGGTTAGAAGGGTTTCGAGGGGATGTAGAGGGGTTTAGATGGTTTTAGAGTCGTTTGGATAGGTTTAGAGGTGGTTAGAAGATGGTTAGAGGGGTTTACATGGGGGTTTGCAGGGGTTTAGAGGGGATTAGAGGTGTTTACATAGGGTTTAGAGCAGTTTAGATATGTTTATGGGTTCAGAGGGGTTTAGATGGGCTTAGAGGGGTTTAGGTGAGTTTAGCGGAAGTGTAGAGGGGTTTAGATGGGGTTTAGACGGGGTCTAGAGGGGGTCTAGGGGGATCTAGAGGGGTCTAGATGTTTTCAGAGAGGTTTAGATGTGTTTCAAGGCGTTTAGAGGGGTTTGGAGGGGGTTGGATGGGTTTAAAAGGGTTTACTGAGTGTTTAGAGGTGTGCGGAGGGGGTTCGAGTGGTTTAAAGGGGTTTAGAGGGGTTTGGAGGCGGTTTAGAGTGGTGTAGATTAATGTGGAGGGGTTCGAGGTGTTTATAAATGTTAGAGGGGTTTCGAATGGTTTAGAGGGGGGTTCGAGGGGTTTTTGGGGATTTAGAGGGGGGTTTAGTGGGGTTTGTCAGGTTTGGAGAGAGTTTAGAGGGGTCTAGGGGGAGTTAAGAGTGCTTCAGTAGGCTTAACAACGTTAAAGTGGGTTTAGAGGGATTTAGAGGGAGATTTAGAGGGGTCTAAAGCCGTTTAGAGATGTTTGGAAGGTTTTATAGGGAGTTAGAATGCGCGTAGAGTGGTTTAGAGGGGGTTTAGAGGGGTTTAGATGGGATTACATGGGGTTTAGACGGGGTTAGAAAGGGTTTGGCGGGGTTGATAGTAGCTTAGAGGGGGTTATAGGTGGTTTAGAGGGGTTTAGATGGGGTTTGGAGAGGATTGGAGGTGTTGAGCGGGGGTATACATGATTTAGAAGGGGTTTCGAACGGTTTAAATAGGGATAGAGGCGTTTAGTGGGGATTTGACGGGATTAGATTGGTGTAGAGGGGGTGTAGTGGGGTTTAGAGAGGTTTAGACGGGTTTAGATGTAGCTTAGATTTTGTTTAGAGGGGTTTAGAGGGATTTAGAGAGGTTTGGATTGGTTTGGAGAGGTTTAGATGAGTTTAGAGGGGTTTGCAGATGGTTGAGAGCGGTTTGGGTATGTTTAAATGGGGTTAAAGGTGTTTAGATGGGTTTAGAGGTGTTTACGTGGCTTTGGTGTAGGTGTAGATGGGTTTAGGTCGGTTTACAGCGAGTTTAGAGGGGTATAGAAGGGGTCTAGAAGAGGTCTAGAAGGGAACTAGAAGGGTCTAGAGGTGTTTCGAGAGGTTTAGAGGAGTTTAAAGGTGTTTGCAGGTGTTTAGAGGGGTTCGGACGGGGTTGGAGGGGTTTAAAGGGGTTGACAGGGGTTTATAGAGGTTTTGGGGGTTTAGAGGCGGTTTAGAGAGGCTAAGAGTAATTAGGAGGGGATGTTTATAAATGTTTAGAACGGTTTAGGCTGCATTAGATGGGGTTTCAAGGGGTTTCGAGGGATCTAGAGGCGGTTTAGTGTGGTTTAGAGGGGTGTAGAGAGTGTTTAGAGGGGTTTAGAGAGGGTTTAGAGGGCTTTAGTAGGCATAAAATTGTTTAGAGGGATTTAGAGGGAGATAACCATATAACCATATAACATGTGGTAGAGATGTAGAGGGATTTAGAGGGATTTAGAGGGAGAGGTGGTTAGGTGGTTCAAAGGGGGTTACACGGTGTTTAGAGGGGTTTAGAGGGGTTTAGGGATGTTTAGATGGGTTGAGCGGGGGTACACATGATTTAGAAGGGGTTTACCGCCGTTTAAATGGGTTTATAGTCGTTTAGAGGGGTTTAGATTGGTTTAGATGTGTTTGGATAGGTTTAGAGGGGTTTAGAGGTAGCTTAGATGGGTTTGGAGGGTTTAGAGCGGTTGAGAACGGTTTAGATGGGTTTAGAGGGGTTTAGAGGGGTTTGCAGGCGTTGAGTGGGGTTTACAGGGTTTTACAGGCGTTTAGAGTGATTTAGATGGGATTAGAAGGGTTTACGTAGGCTTTAAGGCGGTTTAGGGGGGTTCAGAGGCTGTTAGACAGGGTTTGCGGGGGATTTAGATGCGTTTTGAGCGGTTTAGGGGGATTATAGGGGTTTAAAATGGGGTTAGACCTGGTTCATAGAGGTTTAGAGGGATCTAGAGGGGTTTATTTCAATTGAATTCAATTCAATCAATCGATATTTAATTGTCATTGTTCAGTGTACAATACAGAGACAACGAAATGCAGTTGGTATCTCCGAAGGGCGAACTTACGAACAAACAATTCATACATATACATATACAGTTGATTGGATAGTCCGGGGGGGGGGGGGGGTTGGGGGTGGAGACAGGCAGTCATTGAGGTGCAGCGTTGAGGAGTGTGACAGCCGCAGGGAAGAAGCTGTTCTTGAGCCTGCTGGTCCGGCAGCGGAGGGACCTGTAGCGTCTCCCGAATGGGAGGAGGGTAAACAGTCTATGGTTGGGATGTGAGCTGCCCCTGGCGATGCTGTGCGCCTTGCGCAGGCATCGTTTGCTATGGACAGACTCAACGGAGGGGAGTGAGGAGCCTGTGATGCGTTGGGCGACCTTCACTACCCTCTGCAGAGCTTTCCGGTCGGCGACAGAGCAGTTACCATACCATACTGTAATGCAGTTGGTAAGGATGCTCTCGATGGTGCAGCGGTAGAAGTTCACCAGAACCTGGGGAGACAGGTGGACCTTCTTAAGTCTCCTCAGGAAGAAGAGACGCTGTTGAGCCTTCTTGATCAGCGAGGATGTGTTCTGGGTCCAGGAGACGTCATCGGAGATGTTTACAGGAGTTTATTAGGGTATGGGGGTGTGGAGGGGGGTTACAGGGGGTTAGAGGGATTTAAAAGTGGATAAGAGGGGTTTAGACAGGGTTTAGAGAGGTTTGCATGTGTATAGAGGGGCTAAGACGTGTTTAGGTGAGTTTAGATGAGGTGTAGAGGGGATAATGCGGTTTAGATGGTGTTTAGAGGGGTCTAGACGGGGTCTAGAGAGGATCTAGAGGTGTCTAGAGGTGTTTAATAGGATTAGAACCGTTTAGAGCGGTTTTGAGTGGTTTTGAGCGGTTTAGAGGGGTTTAGAGGGGATTAGAGTGGATTAGAGGGGTTTACAGAGGGTGTAGTGCGGCGTAGAGGTGGCTAGATGAGTTCAGAGGGGATAGACGGGGGTGTAGGGGGTTTAGAGGGGTTTTAGAGGGGTCTACAGGCGTTTAGATTGGTATCGGTGGTGTGTAGAGGGGTGTTACAGGGGGTTTAACGGGGTCTAGAAGGGTTTAGATGTGTTTAGAAATGGTTTTGCGGGGTTTTGAGGTGTTTAGACAGGGTTTAAACCGGTTTACAGGAGCTATATAGTGGTTTGCAGGGGTAAGGAAGGGGCTTGGAGGGCTTTGGAGGGGTTAGCGGTTTAATGGCGTTTACAGGGGGGTTATAGGGTGTTGGAGAAGCTTAGAGGCAGTTTACAGGGGTTTGGAGAGGCTTAGAGGCGGTTTACAGGGGTTCGGAGGTAATTTGGAGGGGTTTGGATGTGTTTAGAAATGTTTAGAGGTCTTTAGAATGCTTTAGAGGGGGTTGGAGAGTAGAGGGCGTTTAGAGTGATTTACATGGGGTTTAGAAGGGGTTAGAGGGGTTCTGCTGTGTTAGAGGGGGTTTAGAGGGGTTTTGAGACGCTTTAGAGAAGGTTTATAGAGGGTTTAGAGGTTTAGAGGGTGGCTTAGAGGCCTTTAGGAGGCTTTAAAGGGGTTAGAGGGCGTGCAGATTGCTTTAGATGGCGTTTAGTGGGGTTTAGAGGGTTTAGAGTTGTTCAGAGAAGTTTAGGCTTGGAGGGTTTAGAGGGGTTTAGATGGGATTCAGTGGGGTTTACTGAAATGTATGCGATCTAGAGGGGGTTAGAGGGATTTAAAGGGGGTTAATAGGCATTTAGACGGGTTTAGAATGGGTTTAGCGGGGTTGATAGGGGTTGAGACGGGGTTTATATGGGGTTTTGAGGGGTTTTAGAGGCGTTTAAATGCGTTTAGTGGGGTATTGGTGGTGTAGATGGGGGTTACATGGGGTTTAGAGCGGGTTAGAGATATTTAGACAGGGTTCAGAGGGGTTCACAGGAGATTTACAGGGGTTTTACTTAGGTATAGAGTCGGTTTGGAGGGGGTTTAAAGGGATTTACAGGGGGTTATAGAGGTTTAGAGGGGTTTAGAGGCGGTTTAGATGTGTTTAGATATGTTTAGAGTTTACAAGTGTTTAGACGGGTGTAGAGTGTTAGAATTGTTTACATGGATTTGCAGGGGTTTACAGGGTTTTAAAGTGGTTTAGAGGGGTTTAGAGGGGGCTAGAGTGGTTTAGAAGGGTTCAGAGGGGCGTAGATGGGTTTGCTTGCGTTTACAGTGGTTTACAGTGGTTTACAGGCGTTCAGAGGGGTATAGACAAGACTAAAGGGGTTTACAGGGGATTAAAGAGGTTTCGAGGTGTTTAGCGGAGTTTAAAGAGGTTTAGAGGGGGTTGACGGGGGTTCGATGCGTTTAGAGTGGTTTAGAGTGGATTAGAGGGGGGTTAGAGTGGTTTAAAATAATTTAGGTGGGTTTAGAAGGGCTTTAGAGGGTTTAAAGTGGGTGGTTAGAGGGGTGTAGAGGGGCTTAGATGGGTTTAGAGTGATTTGGAGGGGTGTAGATGGGGTTAAAGAGTTTAGAGCGATTTAGAGAGGTTTTCAGGGGTTTACTGGAATTTTTAGAGGGGTTTTACATTGGGTTTACATTGGGTTTAGAGGGTTTGGGGGGGTTAGTTGGGATTTGGAGAGGTTTTGAGTGATTTAGAGCTGCGTTAGTGGGTTTATATGGGTTTAGAGGTTTGGAGAGGGTTTCGAGGGGTTTGCAAGGGTTTGCAAGGGGTTTAGAGGGGTTTAAAGGGGAATTAAAGGGGTGGGGGTTAGTGGGGGGTTTCGAGGGATTTAGGGAGGGTTTAGTAGAGTTTAAAGTGGTTTAGAGAGGTTTCGAGCGTGTTTAGAGTTGGTTTAGATTGGGTTTAGTGGGGTTACGAGAGGTATAGATGGGTTAGAGGGGTTTGGAAGGTTTAGAGAGATTCAGAAGTGTTTACAGTGGTTTATAATGGTTTACAGGGGGTCTAAAGGAGGTTCGGTGTAGTTTAGAGTGATTTAGATGGGGTTTAGAGGGATGGTGTATAGCTGGGGATTTTCAGGGGATTAGACCCGGTTTAAATGGGTTTAGATGGGCGTACATTGGTATAGAAAGGGTTTCGAGGTGGTTAGATGCGTTTAGGTGGGTTTAGATGCGTTTAGAGCGGCTTAGAGCGGTTTGGATCGGTTTAGACGGGGTTTAGAGGGGTCTAGAGGGCAATCCAGAGAGGGTTCTAGAGAGTCTACAGGGGTCTAGAGTTGTTCAGAGGTATTTAAAGTGGTTGGATCGGTTTATCTGGGATTTAGTTGGGTTTAGCTGACTAGAGGGGGGTTAGATGCGTTTCCAGCGGCTTAGAGGGGTTTAGAGGCAGTTCAGAGTGGTTTACATGTGTTCAGAGGGGTTTAGATGTGTTTTGAGGGATTTAGCGGGAGTTTAGTGGGAGTAAGAGGGGTTTTGAGGAGTTAGATGAGTTTAGATGTGTTTAGAAGGGTTTCGATGGATATAGAGGGGTTTACATGCGTTTATATGGGTTAAAGGAGGATGAGAGGGGTTTAGAGTGGTTTATCGACGGTTAGAAATGTTTAGAGGGCGGCAGAGTTGTTGAGAGGGGTTTACAAGGGATTACAGGAGTTTAAAGGGTGTTTAGATACGTTTAGAGGTGGTTTATAGTGGTTTAGAGTGTTCAGACAGGATTTAGAAGGGTTTAGATTGGGCGTAGAGAGGGGATTCGAGGTGGTTGGACGGGGTTTAGTGGGATTTGATGGGTTTAGAGGGGATTAGAGGGGCTTTAGAGGGTTTTAGAGGCGGGTTAAGAGGGGTTTTAGGGAGAGAGTGTTTAGGGGAGTTTTGAGGGATGTTGTGGGTTTATTCGGGTTGTGGGGTTTATAGGGGTTTATAGGGATTTAGAGAGTTTATAGGGGTTTACATAGGATTAGACGGGTTTAGAGGGGTTTAGAGGGGTTACAGGTTTACAGGGGTTTTAAAGGGGTTTAGAGGGGTTTAGAGGATTTAAAGTGGTTTAGAGGGGCACAGAGGGTTAGAGCTGTTTACATGGAGTTTGCAGGGATTTAGAGGTAATTTACACTGGTTTGAAGGTGGTTCAGAGGGGGTTTTGAAGGGTTTAGAGGGGTTATATGTGATTTCGAGGGGTTTAGAGGGGGTTAGAATGGTTTATAGGGGGTTTTAGATGGGTTTAGATGGGTTTAGAGTGAGGTTAGAGGTGGTTGAGCGGGCTCTTATAGGGAATTAGTAGGTTTAGAGCGTTTTAAGGGAAATGTTTAGAGCGGTTTGGACGGATTTAGAGTAGGATTTGTGGGGTGAAGAGGTCTTATAGGGGTTTAGAGGGTGTTTAGAGGGGTTTTGAGAGATGTAGAGTAGCTTTAGTAGGGTTAATAGGGGTTAGATGGGTTAGAGGAATTAGAGGGGTTTAGAGGTTTAGAGGGGTTTAAAGGATTAGAAGTGTTTACATGGAGTTGGTTTACAGGGATTTAGAGAGGTTTAGAGGGGTTTAGAGGGATTTAGAGGGGGTTTAGCGGGATTCAGAGGGGTTTAGAATTGATTTAGATGGGCTCATAGGAGTTTAGAGGGGATATAGGTGGTTTAGATGGGTTTAGAGGGGGTTTAGGGTGGGTTTATAGTGGGTTAGACGGGTTTAGAATGGTTTCGAGGGGGTTAGAGTGATTTCGAAAGGTTTAGAGGGGTTTAGAGTGGTTTCGAAGGGTGTAAATGGGTTTAGACGGGTTCGCAGACATTTCGAGGGGTTTGGGCGGGATTAGAGGGGGTTTACATGGGGGTTAGAGAGATTTAGCCGCGTTTAGAGGAGTTTAGAGGGGTTTAGAGGACTGGAACGGCTTTAGATGGGCATAGAGGGGTTTAGATGGGGTTAGAGGGTGTTTAGAGGGGTTTTGAGGTACTTAGTGTGTGTTTAGAATGGTTTAGCGGGGTATACAGGGGACTTAGAGGAGTTTAGGTAGGTTTAGAGGGGTTTAGATGGATTTAGAATGGTGGCTTAGAGGGGTTTAGAGGGGTTTAAGGGGTGTCTAGAGGGTTAGAAGATGTTAGAGGGCTTTAGAGTGGTTTAGGGATTTTTACAGTGGTTTACAGGTTTGTAGGGGCTTTAGAGGCATTTGGGGTTTAGAGGGGTGTAAAGGGGTTTTGACGGGGTTTATACGAAGTTTATATGGGGTTTAGAGGGGTTTGGAGCGGTTTAAAGGGGTTTATATGGGTTTAGAGGGGTTTTGGGTGGAGGGGTTTAGAGGGGGTTTGGAGGGGTTTAGTGGTTTATAGGGTATGTAGAGGGGATTAGAGGGGTTCAGAGGGTGGTTTAGAGGGGTTCAGAAGTGTTTAGAGGGTGCTTAGATGGCTTTATATGGGGTTTAGAAGCGTTTTGAGGGATTTAGACAGGGTTTAGTGGGGATTAGAGGGATATAGATGGTTTTATAGTGTACTTAGAATTAGAGAAACATAGAAAATAGGTGCAGGAGTAGGTCATTCGGCCCTTCGAGCGTGCACCGCCATTCAATACGGTCATTGCTGATCATCCAACTCAGTATCCTGTACCTCGCTTCTCTCCATACCCATTGATCCCTTTGGCCACAAGGGCCACATCTAACTCACTCTTAAATACAGCCGATGAACTGGTCTCAACTATCTTCTGTGGGAGAGAATTCCAGAGACTCACCACTCTTCACTTCCACATCTCGGTCCTAAAGGAATTCCGCCTTACCCTTAGACTGTGACCCCTTGTTCTGGATCTCCACAACATCGGGAACAATCTTCCTGCGTCTAGCCTATCCAACCCCTTAAGAATTTTGTAAGTTTCAATAAGATCCCCCCTCAGTCTTCTAAATTCTAGCGAATACAAGCCAAGTCTATCCAGTCATTCCTCATATGAAAGTCCTGACATCCCAGGAATCAGTCTGGTGAAGCTTTTCTGTACCCCCTCTATGGCAAGAATGTATTTTCTCAGATTTGGAGACCAAAACTGTACGCAATACTCCTGGTGTGGTCTCTCCAAAACCCTGTACAACTCCCTGCTCCTATACTCAAATTATTTCGCTATGAATGCTAACATACCATTTGCTTTCTTCACTGCATGCTGCACCTGCATGCCTACTTTCAATGATCGGTGTACCATAACACCCAGGTCTCGTTGCAGCTCCCCTTTTCCTAATTTGCCACCATTCAGATAATAGTCTACCTTCCTCTTTTTGCCACCGAAGTGGATAACCTCACATTTATCCACATTACACTGCATCTCCCATGCATTTGCCCACTCACCCAGCCTATCCAAGTCACCTTGCAGTCTCCTAGAATCCTCCTCACACCTAACACTACCCCCCAGCTTAGTGTCGTCCGCAAACCTGGAGATGTTGCATTCAATTCCCTGGTCCAAATCATTAATAAATATTGTAAATAGCTGGGGTCCCAGCACGGAGCCTTACGATATCCCACTAGTCACTGCCTGCCATTCGGAAAATGACGCGTCTACTCCTACCCTTTGCTTCCTGTCTGCCAGCCAGTTCTCTATCCACATCAATACTGAACCCCCAATTCCTTGTGCTTTAACCATATAACCATATAACAATTACAGCACGGAGACAGGCCCTCTCGGCCCTTCCAGTCCGTGCCGACCATTTGTTTTCCCCTAGTCCCATCTACCTGCACTCAGACCATACCCCTCCATTCCTTTCACGTCCATATACCTATCCACTTTACTTTTAAATGTTAAAATCGATCCTGCCTCCACCACCTCTGCTGGAAGCTCATTCCACACAGCCACCACCCTCTGAGTAAAGAAGTTCCCCCTCACGTTACCCCTAAACTTCTGTCCCTTAATTCTCATGTCATGCCCTCTTGTTTGAATCTTCCCTACTCTCAATGGGAAAAGCTTATCCACGTCAACTCTGTCTATCCCTTTCATCATTTTAAAGACCTCAATCAAGTCCCCCCTTAACCTTCTGCGCTCCAAAAAATAAAGACCTAACTTGTTCAACCTTTCTCTGCATTCTAGTAAATCTCCTCTGTACTCTCTCTATTTTGTTGACATCCTTCCTATAACTAGGCGACCAAAATTGTACACCATACTCCAGAATTGGTCTTACCAATGCCTTGTACAATTTTAACATTACTTCCCTACTCCTATATTCAATGCTCTGATTTATAAAGGCCAGCACACCAAAGGCTTTCTTTACCACCCTATCTACATGCGATTCCACCTTCAGGGAACTATGCACAGTTATTCCTAGATCCTCTGTTCCACAGCATTCCTCAATTCCCTACCATTTACCATGTACGTCCTATTTCGATTTGTCCTGCCAAGATGTAGCACTTCACACTATCAGCAACATTAAACTCCATCTGCCATCTTTCAGCCCCACTTTTCCAAATGGCCCAAATCTCTCTGTAGACTTTGAGAATCTACTTCATTATCCACAATACCACCTATCTTAGTATCATCTGCATACTTACTTATCCAATTTTCCACCCCATCATCCAGATCATTGATGTACATGACAAACAACAGTGGACCCAACACAGATCCCTGAGGCACCCCACTGGTCACCGGCTTCCAACCTGACAAACAGCCATCCACCATTACTCTCTGACATCTCCCATTCAGCCACTGTTGAATCCATCTTGCTACTCCGCCATTAACACCCAAAGATTGAACCTTCTGAACCAACCTTCCATGGGGAACCTTGTCAAAGGCCTTACTGAAATCAATATAGACAACATCCACTGCTTTACCCTCATCAATTTCCCTAGTTACCGCTTCAAAAAATTCAAGAAGGTTTGTCAAACATGACCTTCCAGGCACAAATCCATGTTGACTGTTCCTGATCAGACCCTGTTTATCCAGATGCTTATATATATTATCTCTAAGTATCCTTTCCATTAATTTTCCCACCACTGACGTCAAACTAATAGGTCTATAATTGCTAGGTTTATTCTTTGAACCATTTTTAAACAATGGAACAATATGCGCAGTACGCCAATCCTCCGGCACTATTCCCGTTTCTAATGACATTTGAAATATTTCTGTCATAGCTCCTGCTATTTCTACACTAACTTCCCTCAATGTCCTAGGGAATATCCTGTCAGGACCTGGAGACTTATCCACCTTTTATGTTTTTCAAAGTGTCAGTACTTCCTCCTCTTTGAATCTCATAGTTTCCATAGCTACTCTACTTTTTTCCCTTACCTCACAGAGTTCAATATCCTTCTCCTTGGTGAATACCGAAGAAAATAAATTGTTCAATATCTCCCCCATCTCTTTTGGCTCTGCAGATAGCTGTCCATTCTGGTTCTCTAATGGTCCAATTTTATCCCTCGTTATCCTTTTGCTATTAATATAGCTGTAGAAACCCTTTGGATTTACTTTCACCTTTCTTGCCAAAGCAACCTCATATCTTCTTTTAGCCTTCCTAATTTTCTTTCTTAAGATTCTTTTTACATTCTTTATACTCCTCTAGCACCTCATTTACTCCATGCCTCCTATAATTATTGTAGATATCTCTCTTTTTTCGAAACAAGTGTCTAATTTCCCTTGAAAACCATGGCTCTTTCCAATTTTTTACTATTTCCTTTCAACCTAACAGGGACATAAAGATTCTGTACTCTTACAATTTCCTCTTTAAATGTCCTCCATTTCTCTTCTACATCCTTCCCATGAAACAAAGTGTCCCAATTCACTCCTTTAAAATCCTCACGCATTCCCTCAAAGTTAGCCTTTCTCCAATCAAAAATCTCCACTCTAGGTCCTGTTCTGACTCGCTCCATAATTATATTGGAACTAATGGTATTGTGATCACTGGTCCCGAAGTGCTCACCAACGCATACTTCCGTCACCTGTCCTGCCTCATTTCCTAACAGGAAGTCCAGCACTGCCCCATCTCTGGTCGGTACCTCTATGTACTGCTGCAAAAAACTATCCTGCACACATTTTACAAACTACAAACCATCCAAGCCCATTTACAGAATGTGTTTCCCAGTCTATTTTTGGGAAATTGAAATCTTCCACAATCACTACCTTGTGCTTACTACTAATATCTGCTATCTCCTTACATATTTGCTCTTCCAATTCTCGCTCCCCATTTGGCGGTCTATAGTACACCCCTAAAAGTGTTGCTACACCGTTCCCACTTCTCAGTTCCACCCAAATAGCCTCCCTAGACGAACCCTCTAATCTATCCTGCCAAAGCACTGCCGTAATATCCTCTCTGACAAGCAATGCAACACTTCCACCTCTGGTCCCTCCAATTCCATCACACCGGAAGCAACGAAATCCTGGAATATTTAGTTTCCAATCACAGCCCTCCTGCAACCATGTTTCACTGATTGCCACAACATCATATTTCCAGGTGTCAATCCAGGCTCTAAGTTCATCCACCTTACTTACAATGTTCCTAGCATTAAAATATGCACATTTTATAAACCCACCATCCTTTAGTTTGTTTACTAATCTTTTATGTGGGACCTTGTCGGAAGTCTTCTGAAAGTCTTGATATAACACATCCACTGGTTCTCCCGCATCCACTCTGCTAGTTACATCCACGAAACATTGTATAAGATTCGTCATACATGATTTACCTTTCGTAAATCCATGCTGACTTTGTCCAATGATTTCACCACTTTCCAAATGTACTGCTATCCTAAATTTAATAACTGACTAGCAGTTTCTCCACTACCGATGTTAGACTAACTGGTTTGTAATTCCCCGTTTCCTCTCTCCATCCTTTTTTAAAAATCGGGGTTACATTAGTTACCCTCTAACCCTCAGGATCTACTCCAGAATCTAAGGAGTTTTGAAAATTTATCACTAATGCATCCACTATTTCGGTGGCTACTTCCTTGAGTACTCAGGGATGCAGACTATCTGGTCCTGGGGATTTATCGGCCTTTAATCCAGTATCTTTACCCAACACCACTTCCCGGCTAACCTGGATTTCTCTCAGTTCCTCAACCTTATATGACCTGCGGTCCCCTGCTATTTCCGGCAGATTATTTATGTCTTCCTTAGTGAAGACAGAATCAAAGTAGTTATTCAATTGGTCTGCCATCTCTTTGTTCCCCATGATCAATTCACCTTTTTTCTGACTGCAAGGGACCTACATTTGTTTTAACTAATCTCTTTCTCTTCACCTATCTATAAAAAACGTTTGCAGTCCGTTTTTATGTTCCCTGCCAGTTTTCTTTAATAACCTATTTTACCTTTCCTAATTAAGCTCTTTTTCCTCCTCTGCTGGACTCTGAATTTCTCCCAGTCCTTTTGTAGGCTGCTTTTTCTGGTTAATTTGTATGCTTCATCATTTGTTTTTATACTATCCCTGATTTCCCTTGTTATCCATGGATGCAGTACCGTCCCTGATTTATTCTTTTGCCAAACTGGGATGAACAATTGTTGTAGTTCATCCATGCAGTCTTTAAATACCTTCCATTGCACATCCACTGTCAATCCTTTAAGAATCACTTGCCAGTCTATCTTGGCCAATTCACGTCTCATACCTACAAAGTTATCTTTGTTTAAATTCAGAACCCTTGTTTCTGACTTAATTATGTAACTCTCCATCCTAATGAAGAACTCAACCGTATTATGGTCACTCTTGCCCAAGGGGCCACGCACAAAAAGACTGCCCACTAATCCTTCCTCATTACTCAATTCCCAGTCTAGAATAGCCTGCTCTCTCGTTGATTCCTCTACATGTTGGTTTAGAAACCTATCCCGCATACATTCCATGAAATCCCCTTCCTCAGCACCCCTGCCCCTTTGATTCACCCAATATATATGTAGATTGAAGTCACCCATTATAACTGTTTTACCCTTGTTGCACGCATTTCTAATGTCATGTTTGATGCCATCTACAACTCCCACTAGCGTTTTCTACCTCTAACCATATCGATTCCACATCCTCCAAGCTAATGTCCTTCCTTTCTATTGCATTAATCTCCTCTCTCACCAGCAACGCTACCCCACCTTCCATTACTTTCTGTCTATCCCTCCTGAATATTGAATACCCCTGGATGTTCAGCTCTCAGCCTTGGTCCCGTGGAGGCATATCTCCGTGATCCCAACTATGGCATAGTCATTAATAGCTATCTGCACATTCAACTCGTCCACCTTATTACGAATGCTCCTTGCAATAAGACACAAAGCCTTCAGGCTTACACTCTACTGGCTTTCTCTATTCCCGCCTCAGTCCCTGTCCCTTCCCCCAACTAGTTTTAAAGTCCCCCCTGGTAGCCTTTGCAGATTTGCCTATCAAGTGCAAACCGTCCGGGCCCCTTTGATTCACCCAATGTATATGTAGATTGAAGTCACCATTATAACTGTTTTACCCTTGTTGCACGCATTTCTAATGTCATGTTTGATGCCATCTACAACTCCACTACTACTGTTAGGTGGCCTGTACACAACTCCCACTAGCGGGGCATTAAATCTCCTCTCTGTGAATATTGAATACCCCTGGATGTTCAGCTCTCAGCCTTGTCCGTGGAGCCATATCTCCGTGATCCCAACTATGGCATAGCACATTCACTCGTCCACCTTATTACGAATGCTCCTTGCAATAAGACACAAAGCCTTATTATGTTGACAAGTGGCCCCTTTTCATTTTTGCCCTGGAAACCCTCCACCTCGTATTCTATGTTTATTAATTGTTTCTTCTTTCCCCGCTACATGTTGGGTCTGAGTGCTTCCCGTCTCTGCCTCCCGCCTCAGACCCTGTCTACTGGCTTTCTCTATTTGAGTCCCTCCCCCAACCGTTCTAGTTTAAAGTCCCCCCTGGTAGCCTTTGCAGATTTCCCTGCCAGGATACTGGTCCCCCTCGGGTTCAAGTGCAAACCGTCCTTTTTATACAGGTCACCCCTGCCCCTTTGATTCACCCAATGTATATGTAGATTTAAGTCACCCATTATAACTGTTTTACCCTTGTTGCACTCATTTCTAATGTCATGTTTGATGCCATCTACAACTCCACTACTACTGTTAGGTGGCCTGTACACAACAAAAGAGGTTCAATTGATCCAGAAACTTGAATCCCTGCCCTCTGCACTAATCCTTCAGCCAGGCATTTATCCTCCACCTTGCTCCATTCCTACTCTCACTGTCGCGTGGCACAGAAAGTAATCCTGAGATTGTTATGTTTGCTGTTCTTTTCCTTAACTCTCTCCTTAACTCCCTACATTCTCCTTTCAGGATCTCTTCTATTTTATTACCTATGTCATTGGTACGAATATGTACCACGGCCTCAGGCTCATCAGAATTGCCAATCTCACCCCGTAAATATAGAGTCCACTATTACTAATGTCCTCCTCTTCTTTTCCTTACCCTTTTGAGCAACAGGGCCGGTGTCTGTACTGCAGGCCAGGTCTCTGTTGCTATCCCCAGGTAGGCTGCCCCCCCCCCAACAACACTCAAACAGGAGTACTTATTTCCAAGGAGGACAGCCACTGGTGTGCTCTCTGGCGCCCGCCTCTGCCCCTTGCCTCTCCTAACCGTGACCCACGTGCCTCCCTAATGTGGTTTTCGACAGACTACCTCCCTGTAACTCCTCTCTATTACCTCCTCACTTTCCCTGACCAGACGGAGGTCATCGAGCTGCTGCTCCAGGTTCCTAACACACTCCTTTAGGAGCCCCATCTCGACACACCTGGTGCAGATGTGGACGTCTGGAGGGCTACCCGACACCATTACCTCCCACATCTGACATCCAGAAAAATAAGCTGCCCTGGCACTTATACTTCCCTTACCCTAGATTCAACATAGAATACAATACCAAACTACAATACAACATACAAAGTACAGTACACTACAAACTGCTGGAATCCGACTGCCAATCCGCTGCGTACTCAGTCCACCAATCAGAGGCTTCCTCAAGCCCAGTTAATTGAATGGGATGTTACGGATTTAGAATGCTACGGATTGCCTCCCTCCCTAAAACCCTCTAAACAACTTCTAAACAAATCTAACCCCCTTCTAACCCATCTAAATCCCCTCTAATAACATCGAAATACCCGTTAAACCACTGACCCTCTCTAAAACCCTGTAAACCACTCTCAACCCGCTGGAAATCCCTTTAAACCCCCTCGGAATCACTCAAAACCCCTCTAAAACCACTCCAATTAAACCCCAATTTAAACCTCCTGCAACATCTCTAACCTCGGACGTCGCTCCTCCCTCACCAACGGCTCCTGGGACTCTGTAAAAACAAAGCCCCGCGCTGGGTTTTTACACACAGCTCGGAAGTCGCTCCTCCCTCACCAACGGCTCCTGGGCCTCTGTCAGGGTTTAGAGGGTTTCGAGGGGGTCTGGAGTGGTTCTGAGGGGGATTAGTAGGATTTGGGCGTTACAGGGGTTTAGGGGGGGTTTACAGGGTGTAGAGGGGGTTTAGAGTGGTTTAGAGAGATTGGTTTAGAGAGATAAGATGAGAGGTTTAAAGGGGTTTCGAGAGTTTTATAGCTGCCTAGATGGGTTTAGAGTTGATTTAGAGGGGTTTATATGGGGTTTAGAGCAGGTTTAGATGGGGTTAGAAGGGGTTTCGAGGCGCTTTGAGGGATTTAAAGGTTTAAATTCATATTTTTAGTGGGGTTAAGTGGGGTTTACAGGGGTTTAGATGAGGTTTAGCGGGGTTGTAAGGGGTTTAGTGGGGGTTAGAGGGGTTTGGAGGGTTTTCAGGAATTAAGAAGGGGTTTTGAGGGGTTTTGAAGGATTTAGAGGGGGTCTAGTGGAGTTTAGAGCGGTTTGGAGGGGGATTAGAGAGTTTGTAGAGGGTTTAGTGGGATTTGGATGTGGTTTAGTGGGGTTTATAGGGGGTTTATAGGTGTTTGGAGAGATTTAGAGGGGTTTAGAGGGGTTTGGAGGGGTTTAAAGGGGTTTATGTGGGTTTAGAAGTGTTTCGAGATGTTTCGAGTGTAGGGGTTTAGTGGTTTATAGGATATTTAGCAGGGATTGGTGGGGTTTAGGCGGGTTTAGATGTTTTATAGTGGGTTTCGTCGGGGTTTAGCGTGGTTTAGGGGGGTCTGGTGTGGTTTAGTGGGGATTAGATGGTGTTTAGAGGGGTATTAGAGGGTTTAGTGGGGTTTTATAGGGGTTCGGAAGGGTTTCGAGGTGTTTAGAAGGGTTTAGCGTGTGCTTAGAGGGGTTTGGAGTGTTTTAGATTTTAAGGGGGATTTTGAGAGGTGTATATGAGGTTCAGAGGGATTAGATGGGGGTAGTGGTTTAGCGACGTTTTGAGGAATTTAGAGGAGGTTTAGTGGTGTTAAGAGGGGTTTAGAGGGGTTTAGAGGTTTTATAGGTGTTAGAGGGGTGTATAGGTGTTTCGGCAAGGGGATAGAGCGGTTTAGATGGGTTTACAGGGGGTTTAAAGGGGGTTTAGAGGGGGTTTAGAGGGAATTAGAGGGGGTGTAGAGGAGTTTTATAGGGGTTTGATGAGCTTTAGAGGGATTTAGAGGTGGTTTAATAAGGTCAGTGGGATTTAGAGGGTTGGGGGGCTTTAGAACGGGTTTAGTGGGGGGTTTGAGGGGTTTTGTGGAATACAGAGGGGGTTTCTTGGGGTTTAGAGGGGTTTTCAGGGGGCATAGCGGGGGTTTAGAGGGGTTTTCATGACTAGAAGTTTGTTTGTGGGATTTAGAGGGGGTTTAGTGGGGTTTAGAGGGGTTAGTAGGTTTAGAGCGGTTTTAATGTGTTTAGATAGATTCTGAAGGGTTTGGGGGGTCACAGTGGTTTACAGCGGTTTAAAGGGGGTTAGGAAGTTTAACGGGATTTAGAGAGAGTTCAGCGGGGTTTCGATGGGTTTAAAGGGGTTTATATGGGTTTAGAAGTGTGTCGAGGTGTTTCCAGTGGAGGGGTTTAGAGGGGGTTTAGAGGGGTTTAGTGGTTATAGGGTATTTAGCGGGGATTGGTGCGGTTTAGGCGGGTTTAGAGGTTTTATAGTGGGTTTCCTCTGGGTTTAGCGTGGTTTATGGGGGTTTGGTGTGGTTTAGTGGGGATTAGATGGGGTTTAGAGGGCGATTAAAGGGTTTAGTGGGGTTTTATAGGGGTTCAGAAGGGTTTCGAGGTGTTTATAAGGGTTTAGCGTGTGACTAGAGGGGTTTGGAGGGTTTTAGACTTGATTAAGGGGGATTTTGAGAGGTGTATATGGGGTTCAGAGGGATTAGATGGGGGGAAGTGTCTTAGAGACGTTTTGAGGAATTTAGAGCGGGTTTAGTGGTGTTAAGAGGGGTTTAGAGGGCATTAGAGGATTTAGAGGTTTTAGAGGGTTGTATAAGTTTTAGAGCGGTTTTAGAGGGGTTTAGGCAAGGGTTTAGAGGGGTTTAGATGGGTTTCTGAGGGTTTAAAGGGGCTTTAGAGGGGCTTTAGAGGGATATAGAGGGGATATAGAGGAGGTTTTATAGGGGTTTAGTGAGCTTTAGAGGGATTTAGAGGTGGCTGTAGGGGCCTTTAGAGCGGGTGTAGAGGGGGCTTGAGGGGTTTTGTGAATACAGAGGGGGTTTCGTGGGGTTTACAGGGGTTTTCAGGGGGCATAGAGGGGGTTTAGGGGATTTTCAGGAATTTAGAAGGTTGTTTGTGGGATTTAGAGGGGTTTAGTGGGGTTTAGAGGAGTTTAGAGAGGTTTAGAGCGGTTTTGATGTGTTTAGATGGGCTCTGAAGGGTTTGGGGGGTGACAGTGGTTTACAGCGGTTTAAAGGGGGTTAAGAGGTTTAACAGGATTTTAGAGGGGGTTTAGAGGGGTTCGGTTAACTTTCGAGGGGTTTAGAGGGGATTTATGGGGGCTTTGGGGGGCTTTAAAGCGCGTTTAAAGGGGGTTTAGATGTATTTTTAGGAATTCAGAGGGGGTTTATTGGGGGTTTGAGGGGTTTAGAGGGGTTTAGAAATGTTTAAAGGGGTCTATAGTGCTTAGGAGGGGTTTACGGGGATGATAGGGCGTTCAGAGAAGTTTAGAGGAATTTAGAATGGATTTAGAGGGTTGTAATGGGGGTTTGAGTTGTTTTCAGCGATTTAGAGTGGGTTTAGTGGGGTTTAGAGGGGTATTAGAGGGTTGATAGTGGGTTCATTTTGGGTCTATATGGGTTTAGAAGGATGTAGATGGGGTAGACGTGTTTTGAGCGGTTTATAATGGATTTGGTGAACTTTAGAGGGGTATAGAGGTGGTTTGGAGGGTTCAGAGAGGTTTAGAGAGTCTTCCGGGGGGGCTTTAGAGCGGGTATAGATGGGTATAGAGGGGGTTAGTGGGGCTTTTATGAATTTAGAGGGGGATTGTTGGGGTTTAGATGGTGTTAGAGTGGGTTAGAGGTGTTTAGAAATGTTTTGAGGGGTTTATAGTGCTTTGGGGAAGTTTTAGCAGGTTAGAGAGTATTAGGGGAGTTTAGAAGGGATTTAGAGGGGGTTAGAGGGGTTAGATAGGGGGTTTGAGTGGGTTTGAGCTATTTAGAGGGGTTTAGTTCGGTTTAGAGGTGTTTAGTGTGGCTTAGGTGTGAGGGTGTTTGAGGGTTTAGTATGAGGGTGTTTAGCGTGGTTTTAGAGGAGTATTTAGTGTGGGATGAGAGGTTCGTACTGAGTTAGAAGGGGTTTAGTTGGGTTTACGGGGGATTAGAGGTGATTAGAGTGTTTACATGGGGTTAACGGCATTTTGACGGAGATATGAGGGGTTTAGTGGGATTTAGAGGTGGTTTCGTGGGGTTAAGAGGGGTTTCGTGGGGTTAAGAGGGGTTTAGTGGGGTTTGGAGGGAATTAGAGGGGTTTAGAGGGGTATGGAGGGGTTTAAAATGTTTATATGGGTTTAGAGGGGTTTCGGGTGGTTTAGAAGGGGTTTGAGGGATTTAGGGGGGATTTAGTTGGGTTAGAGGGCTTTAGGGGTGTTTAGGGTGGTTTACGGTGGTGTACTGTGGGTTAGAGGGGATTTAGTGGGGTTTAGAGTGGTTTAGAGGGGAATTAGAGGGTTTACAGTGGGGTCAAAGTGGGTTTAGATGGGTTATGACGGATTTAGAGAGGGGTTAGACGTGGGTTCAGAGGGGTTTGGTGAACATTATAGGGGTTAAGAGGTGGTTTGGAGGGTTCAGAGTGGTTTAGGGGGTCTTTAGGGGGAATTTAGAGCGGTGTTAGATGGGTATTGATGGGTTTAGTGGGTCTTTCAGGAGTTTAGAGAGGGTTTATTGGGGTTTGGAAGATGTTAGAGTGGTTTCGAGGGGTTTAGAATGGTTTTGAGGGGTTTATAGTGCTTTGGGGGAGTTTTAGGGGGTTAGAGGCGTTTAGGAGGGATTTAGAGGGGTTTAAAGGGCTAGATGGGGGATTGGGTGGGTTTGAGCGATTTAGATGGGTTTAGTTCGGTTTAGATGAGTTTAGAGGGGCGTAGAGGGAGTATGAGGGTGTTTAGCGGGGTTTAGAGTGTTTAGTGTGGGATGAGCGGTTTTAGAGGGGTTTAGAGGCGGTTTGGAGCGGTTTAGAGGGGGATTAGAGGGTTTAGAGGGGGTTTAGAGGGGGGTTTAGATGGGGTTTAGCGGGACTTAGAGGGAGATATCAGGGATTTAGTGGGATTTCGAGGTGGTTTAGTGGGGTTAAGAGGGGGTTTAGGAGTGTACAGGTGTTATATTGGGGGTTTAGGGGATTAGAGGGGTTCAGAGGGAATTCTAGAGGGGGTTCAGAAGGATTTAGTGCTTAGAGCTGTTTCGAGTGTTTTAGTGTTGATTTAGGGGGGTTTAGAGGTGTTTCTATGGGGTTCAAAGGGATTAAATAGGAGTTAGGGGTTCAGAGGCGTTTTGAGGGATTTCAAGCGGGTTTAGCGGGGTTTAGACGGGTTTAGAGGGGGTTTGTTTGGGTGTAGTGTGGTTTATTGGGGGATCAGAGGGTTTAGAGTGGGTTTAGTGGGGTTCAAAAAGGTTTCTATGGGTTCAGAAGCGTTTAGAATGTGCTTAGAGGGGTTCCGACAGTTTTAGAGTTGATTTAGGGGTATTTTGAGGGGCTTATATGGGGTACAGAAGGATAAGATGGGGTTAGGGGTTTAGAGGCTTTTGAGGGATTTATAGGGGGTTTAGTGGGATTAAGAGTGGTTTAGAGGTGTTTAGAGGGTTTACAGAGTTTCGAGGGGTGTATATGGATTTAGAAGGGTTTAGATATGTTTAGAAGGGTTTAGAAAGGTTTGGGCGGGGTTGAGAGGGGTTTAGACGGTTTACAGTGGGGCTAAAGGGGGTTTAGAGTGGGTTTGGAGGGGTTTGGTGAACTTTAGAGGGGTTTACAGACAGGTGGGTTAAAGGTGTCAGTGGGATATAGAGGGGCTTTAGGGGGGTTTAGAGCGGGATTAGAGGGGTTTAGATCGGGGTCTGGGGGTTTGAGGGGTCTTGGGGACTTTAGAGGGGGTTTAGTGGGGTGTAGAGGAGTATTCAGGGGGTTTAGAGCAGTTTTCATGAATTTAGAAAAGGGTTTGAGGGATTTAGAGGAGATTTAGTGGGGTTAGAGTGGTTTAGATGGGTTTAGAGGGTATTCAATTTGGAATGAATTTTTTGGATTTTTTACAAAACTATTTAACACAAAATTGAACACCAATACTGAATTGATTATCTTTGGATCAATGGAAGAGGGAAGTAAACTAACTATATTCCAAGAAGCTTGTCTCAATTATGGTCTAATAACAGCGAAAAAAACTTATACTTAAATTTTGGTAAAACGCAACCACGCCAACATTCAAAATGTGGATCTCAAACATGTCTGAAACGCTACATCTAGAAGAAATTAGATTCCTCTTACTAGGCAAAGTAGACCAATTCTTAAAGATTTGGTCTCCGTTTATCAGTTTTTTACAAGCAAGTGGTGCAACATAACATCACCTTAGAAATTAAATGGTTTAGAACTGGATGACGGATGGGCAAAAATATGAGATAGGTAGATCTCTCCTAATTTCCCTTTTTTTTACTTTTTCCTTTTCTTTCAATCATTTTACTTCTCACTGTCCTTTATTTATTTTGTTTTTTGTTTCTACTCGCTTGTCTACCTATTCCGACACTCTGTATTTATTTTTTCTTTCACTGTTCTTTTATTATTGAACCAAAAGTATGAAGTTGTACAAGAATGAAAATATGTATTTATCTATTAGGTACTTAAGTACCAGACTACTGTACTTACTTCTAACAAAAATAAACAAAAAGGAGGGGGTATGGGGGAGTTTAGCGGGGTTTAGAGTATTTAGTGGGTGATGCGGAGTTTAGAGGGGTTTAGAGGGCATTTAGTGGGGTTTAGAGGGGAATTAGATGGTTTACTTGGGGTTCAAAGTGGGTTTAGATGTGTTTAGAAGGATTTAGATGGAGTTAGATGGGTTTACAGCGGTTTAGATTGGGTTCAGAGGGGTTTGGTCAACAATAGAGGCGTTTAGAGGTGGTTTGGAGGGTTTAGAGACGTTCAGAGTGTCTTTAGGGGGGCTTTAGAGCGGGTTTAGGCTGTGATTTGTGGTGCTTTCAGGAATTCAGAGTGGTTTATTGAGGTTTAGAGGATGTTTGAGTGGTTTAGAGGGGTTTAGAAACGTTTACAGGGGAGTATAGTGCTTTGGAAGAGTTTTAAGAGGGTTAGAGGACGTTCATAGAGGTTTAGAGGAGTTTAGAGGGGTTAGATGGGTTTCTGAGTGGTTTTGAGCGATTTAGAGGGGGTTTAGTTCGGTTTAGAGGGGCTTAGAGGGAGTAGGAGCGTGTTTAGCGGGGTTTAGAGTGTTTAGTGGTGAAGAGCGATTTAGAGGGGTCTAGAGGGGTTTTAGTGAGGTTTAGCGGGATTTAGAGGGGGTATGAGGGGTTTAGTGGGATTTAGACGTGGTGTAAATGACTTCCAGACTCAGTACATGATTCAATCTCATCTTTAATCAGCACTGAAACTAACAGCATGAAGCATGATTAGTTTTTAACACATCCTGGCTGCTCCGACTGTCCGTGCTGGGAAATAGTATTAGTATAAGTATTGTGGTGTGGTGTAGTTAGAGATGCTGTCTGGTATGTGTTTGTTTAACATGTAACATCAATCTACATCCTTCCCCCCAAAGGTTAAGTGTGAAAACCAATTAGAAAGGTAGTCGACTAGAACGAGATAGTGCTTCCCGCACCATTTGAAAATGTCTGCCGCCAGCGACGTCCAGGGCAGAGCTGGTGGAGGCTGTTGCAGAATGGGCTGTCGCTGCTGATGAGACGCAAGGCTGTTACAAGCGGGGCAGGAGGCTACACGGTCCCGGATGTAGCTGGTCATTCCTGACCAGTAGAACAGACTACGGGCGAGTTCCAGTGTGGCGTCGGCTCCTAGCTGACCGCTGTATGCCTCTTTGAAGTGTATGTCTTGCAGCGATGAGGGTATCACTATCTTGTGACCCTTGACGACAACCCCATCCTGAACTACCAGTTCATCACACACCAGGAAGACAGGCTGCACCTATGTGGGCGTGTTGGATTGCCAGCCTGTTTTGATGATGGAAGAGAGGATTTGAAACGTATTGTCAGTGGCGGTGTGCGCGGCCAAGGTGCGCAGTTGCTTGCAGGAGACGAAATCGACACCGAGGACCGTGAAATTTTCCTGTTCATAGGGATATTGTTCGGAAGATGCCTGAGGAGCACGGGAGAGAGTGTCAGCGACATGCATCTCCTTACCCTTGGTGTAGGTAATAGAGAAATCGTACCGCTGCAGCTGCATCAACATACGCTGCAAACGAGCTGGCGCGGCGTGGATGGACTTGTTCAGGATTGTCACCAGTGGTTGGTGCTCCGTCTCCACCGTGAAGGTGTTGCCAAAGATGAAGTCGTGGATTTGGAGCAAGCAAAGACGACGGCCAACAGTTCCTTTTCGATTTGCGCGTAGTGCTGCTCCATGTCGGTCATGGTGCGAGAGGCATACGAGACAGGTAGTAGAGTGCCCTCGGCGGATGGTTGCAAGCATGCTGCGCCGAGCCTGAATTACGAAGCATCGCACGTGATCGTTACCGGACGTTTGAGGTGGAAAAACATTAGAGCCGGTTCACTGATCGGTTTGTCTTTAAGACATCGAAAGCAATATGATGTTGCTGGAACCATGACCATGCTGTGTCCTTTTTCGTCAGCTCCCACAGTGTGGAGCTTAGTTCGCTGAGGTTCGGTATGAACTTGCCGAGATAGTTTACCATGCCCAGAAAACGCTGCAGTCCTTTCACGTCTGTGGGGGCAGGCATTTCTGTGATGGCAGTAGCCTTCTTCGGATCGGGTATGAGACCATTCGGAGTGAAGATGTGGCCGACGTAGGAAACTTCTGGAACCCGGAACTTGCACTTGTCAGGATTGAACATGAGGTTGATCTTGCATGCGCGATCCAAGATGAGCCTGAGATTGTGGTCGAGCTCCGTTGCATCTTTGCCATACACTAGAATATTGTCGACAATGATGGCACGACGTAGCACATGCGTTCGCTGATATCCGCATCAAAGACGAGAGGGTCAGGCTTTCGACAGGAAGAAGCCATAATAAAGCAAAATAAAGACTCACAAAGGGTAAAACAAAAAACCGTTATACAGGAGTTGATTCAGTCGCTTCTGACACCATGCACGTGACATAGAAACATAGAAACATAGAAATTAGGTGCAGGAGCAGGTCATTCGACCCGTCGGGCCTGCACCGCCATTCAATATAATCATGGCTGATCATCCAACGCAGTATCCTGTACCTGCCTTCTCTCCATACCCCCTGATCGCTTCAGCCACAAGGGCCACACACAACTCCCTCTTAAATATGGCCAACGAACTTGCCTCAACTACCTTCTGTGGCAGAGAAATGCACAATTCGCCACTCTCTGTGTGAAAAACGATTTCTCATCTCGGTCCTAAAAGACTTCCCCCTTTTCCTTAAACTGTGACCCCTTGTCCTGGACTTCCCCAACATCGGGAACAATCTTCCTGCATCTAGCCTGTCCAATCCCTTAAGAATGTAGTATGTCTCTATGAGATCCCCCCTCAATCTTCTACATTCCAGCGAGTACAAGCCCAGTCTATCCAGTCTTTCTTCTTATGGAAGTCCTGCCATCCCAGGAATGAGTCTGGTGAACCTTCTCTGTATTCCCTCTATGGCAAGAATGTCTTTCTTCAGATTAGACCAAAACTGTACGCAATACTCCAGGTGTGGCCTCACCAAGTCCCTGCACAACTGCAGTAGAACCTCCTTGCTCTTGAACTCAAATCCTTTTGCTACGAATGCCAGTATATCATTCGCTTTCTTCACAGCCTGCTGCACCTGCATGCCTACTTTCAATGACTGGTGTACCATGACATCCAGGTCTCGTTGCATCTCCCCTTTTCCTAATCCGTCACCATTCAAATATAAGTCTACTTTCCTGTTTTTGCCACCAAAGTGGATAACCTCACATTTAACCACATTATACTGCATCTGCCATGCATTTGCCCACTCACCAAGTCTGTCCAAGTAATCTTGCAGCCTCCTAGCATCCTCCTCACAGCTAACACTGCCCCCAGCTTCGTGTCATCCGCAATCTTCGAGATGTTGCATTTAATTCCCTCGTCCAAATCATTAATATATATTGTAAATAGCTGGGGTCCCAGCACTGAGCCTTGCGGCACCGCACTAGTCACTGCCTGCCATCCTGAAAAGAACCCGTTCACTCCTCCTCTATGCTTCCTGTCTTCCAGCCAGTTCTCTATCCACATCAATACTCAACCGCCAATACCGTGCGCTTTGCGTTTGTACACTAATCTCTTGTGTGGGACTTTGTCGAAAGCCTTCTGAACGTCCAGATATAACACATCCACTGGTTCTCCCTTATCCACATTAATAGTTACATCCTCAAAAAACTCAATAAGATTCGTCAGACATGATTTACCTTTCGTAAATCCATGCTGACTTTGTCCAATGATTTCACCACTTTCCAAATGCGCTGCTATCCCATCTTTAATAATTGACTCTAGCAGTTTCCCCACTACCGATTTGAGACTAACTGGTCTGTAATTCCCCGTTTTCTCTCTACCTCCCTTTTTAAAAAGTGGAGTTGCATTAGCTATCCTCCAATCCTCAGGAACTACTCCAGAATCTAAAGAGTTTTGAAAAAATATCACTAAGGCATCCGATATTTCTGGGGCAACTTCCTTAAGCACCCTGGGATGCAGCCTATCTGGCCCTTTATCCATTCAATTTACCTAACACCACTTTCCGGCTAACCTGGATTTCACTCAGTTCCTCCATCTCATTTGACCGGCGATCCCCTGCTATTTCCGGCAAATTATTTATGTCTTCCCTAGTGAGGACAGAACCAAAGTAGTTATTCAATTGGTCTGCCATGTCCTTGTTCCCCATGATCAATTCTCGTGTTTCTGACTGCAAGGGACCTACATTTGTTTTAACTAATCTTTTTCGCTTCACATATCGATGAAAACTTTTGCAGTCAGTTTTTATGTTCCCTGCCAGTTTTCTTTCAAAATCCATTTTCCCTTTCCTAATTAATGCCTTTGTTATCCTCTGTTGGTCTCTGAATTTCTCCCAGTCTTCTGGTAGGCTACTTTTTCTGGCTAATTTGTACGCTTCATTTTTTGCTTTGATACTATCCCTGATAGCAATTGTTCTCCACGGATGCGCTACCTTCCCTGATTTATTCATTTGCCATACTGGGATGAAAAATTGTTGTAGCTCACCCATGCAGTCTTTAAATGCCTTCCATTGCATATCCACCGCCAACCCTTCAAGAATCATTCGCTAGTCTATCTTGGCCAATTCATGTCACATACCCTCAAAGTTATCTTTATTTAAGTTCAGGGCCCGTGTTTCTGAATTGACAACGTCACTTTCCATACTACATAGAAACATAGAAATTAGTTGCAGGAGTAGGCCATTCAGCCCTTCGAGCCTGCACCGCCATTCAATATGATCATGGCTGATCATCCAACTCAGTATCCCGTACCTGCCTTCTCTCCATACCCTCTGATCCCCTTAGCCACAAGGGCCACATCCAACTCACTCTTAAATATAGCCAATGAACTGGCCTCAACTACCCTCTGTGGCAGAGAGTTCCAGAGACTCACCACTCTCTGTGTGAAAAAAGTCTTTCTCATCTCGGTCTTAAAGGATTTCCCCCTTATCCTTAAGCTGTGACCCCTTGTCCTGGACTTCCCCAACATCGGGAACAATCTTCCTGCATCTAGCCTGTCCAACCCCTTAAGAATTTTGTAAGTTTCTATAAGATCCCCTCTCAATCTCCTAAATTCCAGAGAGTATAAACCGAGTCTATCCAGTCTTTCTTCATAAGACAGTCCTGACATCCCAGGAATCAGTCTGGTGAACCTTCTCTGCACTCCCTCTATGGCAATAATGTCCTTCCTCAGATTTGGAGAACAAAACTGTACGCAATACTCCAGGTGTGGTCTCACTAAGACCCTGTACAACTGAAGTAGAACCTCCCTGCTCCTGTACTCAAATCCTTTTGCTATGAAAAGCTAACATACCATTCGCTTTTTTCACTGCCTGCTGCACCTGCATGCCTACTTTCAATGACTGGTGTACCATGACACCCAGGTCTCGCTGCAACTCCCCTTTTCCTAATCGGCCACCATTTAAATAATAGTCTGCTTTCCTGTTTTTGCCACCAAAGTGGATAACCTCACATTTATCCACATTATACTGCATCTGCCAAACATTTGCCCACTCACCCAGCCTATCCAAGTCACCTTGCAGTCTCCTAGCATCCTCCTCACAGCGAACACAGCCCCCCAGCTCAGTGTCATCCGCAAACTTGGAGATATTGCCTTCAATTCCCTCATCCAGATCATTAATATATATTGTAAACAGCTGGGGTCCCAGCACTGAGCCCTGCGGTACCCCACTAGTTACTGCCTGCCATTGTGAAAAGGACCCGTTTACTCCTACTCTGTGCTTCCTGTTTGCCAGCCAGTTCTCTATCCACATCAATACTGAACCCCTCATACCGTATGCTTTAAGTTTGTATACTAATCTCTTATGTGGGACCTTGTCGAAAGCCTTCTGGAAGTCCAGATATACCACATCGACTGGTTCTCCCTTATCCACGCTACTAGTTACATCCTCGAAAAAATTCACAAGATTCGTCAGACATGATTTACCTTTTGTAAATCCATGCTGACTTTGTCCAATGATTTCACCAATGATACTAATGAAGAACTCAACCATATCATGGTCACTCTTGCCCAAGGGGCCGCGTACAACAAGGCTGCTAACTAACCCTTCCTCATTACTCAACACCCAGTCTGGAATAGCCGCTCTCTCGTTGGTTCCTCTACATGTTAGTTTAGAAAACTATCCCGCATACATTCCAAGAAATCCTCTTCCTCAGCACCCCTGCCAATTTGATTCACCCAATTTATATATAGATTGAAGTCACCCATTATAACGGTTTTACCTTCGTTGCACTCATTCCTAATTTCATGTTTGATGCCATCCCCAACTGCCCTACTACTGTTAGGTGGCCTGTACACAACACCCACTAGCGTTTTCTGCCTCTTAGTGTTTCGCAGGTCCACCAAATATAGATTCCACACCCTCCAAGCTTATTTCCTCCCTTTCTATTGCGTTAATCGCCTATCTAACCAACAACGCCACCCCGCCACCTTTTCCTCTCTGTCTATCCCTCCTGAATATTGAATATCCCAGTCTCTACTCTCACTGTCGCGTGGCACAGACATTAATCCAAAAATTATTACCTTTGCGGTCATTCTCCTTAACACTCCTCCTAACTCCCTAAGTTCTCCTTTCAGGAGCTCTTCTCTTTTTCTACCTCTGCCAATGGTACCTTTATGTACCACGACCTCTGGCTCCTCTCCCTCCCATTTGAGGATATCTTGGACTTGTTCAGTCACATCCCGGACACTGGCACCAGGGAGGCAAACTACCATCCGTGTGTCCTGACTACGTCCACAGAATCGCCTATCTGACCCCCTAACTATAGAGTCCCCTTTTACTGCTGCCCTCCTCTTCTGTTCCTTACCCTTCTGAGCAACACGGTCGGTCTGTGTGTCGGAGGTCCGGTCGCTGTTGCTACCGCCAGGTATGCTGTGCCCCCCAACAATACTCAAACAGGAGTACTTATTGCCAAGGAGTACAGCCAACGGGGTACTCTCTAATCCCTGCCTCTGCCCCCTCGCCTCTCCTAACGGTGATCCACTTTTCTGCCTCCTGTGGTTTGGAGTGACCACCTGTCTGTAACCCCTCTCTATGGCTTCCTCACTCTCCCTGACCAGACGGAGGTCATCGAGTACGGTCCATTTGGAGCACCATCTTGACGCACCTGGCGCAGATGTGGACGTCTGGAGAGCTATCTGACTGCATGACCTCCCACATCTGACATCCAGAACAGTACACTGCCCTGGCACTCATCCACCCCCTTACCCTGGATACAATACAATATACAAAGCAACGATTTTAGCTGAAATAAATCAGCGGGATCTGACTGCCAATCAGCTGCTCCCTCGAGTCATCTTCCACCAATCAGCGGCTTCTTCAAACCCACTTGTTTTGAACTGCGAGCTGGGAATGGAACGTTACGGGTTTAGGTACTCTTCCCACTGCAACCGCTCCTTGGCCTCTGTGAAAACAAGCCCCGCGAACGAGTTTTTAAACTTACAGGTGTGACGCCGCTCCTACCACTGCAACCGCTCCTGGGCCACTGTGAAATCAAGCCCTGCGAACGAGTTTTGAAACTTACAGTTCGGACGTCGCTCCTCCCACTGCAACGGCTCCTGGGCCACTGTGAAAACAAGCCCTGCGAACGAGTTTTTAAACTTACAGTTCGGACGTCGCTCCTCCCACTGCAACCGCTCCTGGGCCTCTGTGAAAACGAGCCCCGCGAACGAGTTTTTATACTTACAGTTGTGACGTCGCTCCTCCCACTGCAACTGCTAACGAGTTTTTAAACTTACGGGTCGGACGTCGCTCCTCCCACTGCAACCACTCCTGCGCCTCTGTGAAAAGAAGCCCCGCGAACGAGTTTTTAAATTTACAGGTCAGACGTCGCTCCTCCCACTGCAACCGCTCCTGGGCATCTCTGCAACCGCTCCTGGGCCTCCAGACTCAGTACATGATTCAGTTGACTTCCAGACTCAGTACATGATTCAAACACATCTTTAATCACCACTGAAACTAACAGCATGAACGATGATTAGTTGGTAACACATCCTGGCTGCTCTGACTGCCCGTGCTGGGAAATAGTATTAGTATAAGTATTATGATGGGGTGGAGTTAGATATGCTGGCTGGTGCGTGATTGGTTAACATGCACCATCAATCTACAGTGTGCTTAAGTGGGGGTTTAGTGGGGTTTATAGGGGTTAGGAGGGATTTAGAGGGGTTTGGAGGGGTTTAAAGGGGTTTATATGGATTTCGAGGGGTTTCGAGTGGTTTAGAAGGGTTTAGAGGGGGTTTAGAGGGGCTTAGTGGTTTATCGGGTATTTAGAGGGGATCAAAGGGGTTCGGAGGGGGGGTTTAGTGGGGCTCAGAAGGGTTTAGAAAGTGCTTAGACGGCATTAGAGGGTTTTAGAGTTGATTTAGGGGGGTTGTAGAGGGGTTTACACGGTGTTTGGTGAGCTTTAGAGGGGTTTAGAGGTGGTTTAAAGGGGTCAGTGGGATATAGAGGGGCTTAAGGGGGGCTTGAGAGCAGGTTTAGAGGGGCTTATAGAGGCGGTTTAGAGGGGTTGTCAGGAATTTAGAGTGGGTTTATTGGAGTTTAGAGGGGTTTAGAGGAGTTTGGAATAGATTTAGAGGGGTTTACAGTGGTTGGATGGGGGATTGAGTGGTTTTGAGTGAATTTAGAGGGGATTTTATTCGGTCTAGAGGGGTTTAGATGGGCTTAGAGATGTTTAGAGGGGGTTTAGTGGGGTTTAGAGTGGTTTAGAGGGTTTTAAGGGGGTTAGAGGGCGTTCAGAGAGGGTTGGAAGAGTTTAGAAGGGATTTAGAGGGGTTTAGAGGGGGGTTAGATGGGGGTTTGAGTGTGAGCGATTTATAGCGGTTTAGTTCAGTTTAGAGGGGTTTTGAGGGCCTTAGATGGGGTATGAGGTTGTTTAGCTCGGGTTAGAGTGCTTAGTGTGGGATGAGCGGTTTAGTGGGGTTTAGAGGGGAATTAGAGCGTTTAGAGGGGGGTTTAGAGGGGGTTTTAGCGGGATTTACTGAGATATATGAGGGGTTTAGTGGGATTTAGTGGTGTCTTAGTGGGGTTAAGTGGGGTTTAGTGGGGTTTATAGAGATTTATAGGGGTTTGGAGGGATTTAGAGGGATTTAGAGGGGTTTGGCGGGGTTTAAGTGTTCATATGGGTTTAGAGGGGGTTCGAGTGGTTCAGAGGGGTTTAGAGGGGCTTTAGAGGGGTTTAGTGTTTTATAGGGTATCTAGAGGGGATTAGAGTGGTTCAGAGGGAGGTTTAGCGGGGGCTCAGAAGGGTTTTGATAGTGCTTAGAGGGGTTTAGAGTGTTTTAATGTTGATTTAGGGGGGTTTAGGTATTTATATTGGATTCAGAGGGATTAGATGGGGTTAGGGGTTTGTATCCGTTTTGAGGGATTAGTGGGGTTTAGATGGTTTTATAGTGGGATTCGAGAGGGTTTGTAGTGGTTTAGAGTGGGTTTAGAGGGGTTTACAGGCGGTTTAGTGGGATGTAGAGTGGTTTAGAGGGGGATTGGAGGGTTTAATGGGGGTTTAGAGTGGTTTAGAGGCGCGCTTAAAGGAGTTTATGCGGTTTTAGAGTTGATTTTGAGGTGTTCATATGGGGTTCCGATGGATAAAATGGGGTTAGGGGTTTAGAGGCGTTTTGAAGGATTTAGAGGGGGTTTAGTGCGCTTAAGAGGGGTTTAGAGGGGTTTAGAGGGTTTTGATTGTTTAGAGGGGTGTATAGGGTGTTTAGAGGTGTTCGGGTGTATTTAGAAATATTTAGAAGGCTTTAGCCGGGGTTCAGAGTGGTTTTACACGGGATTATAGGGTGGTCAAAGCGGGTTTAGAGGGGTTTTGGAATTAGAGGGGGTCTTGAGGGTGTTTAGAGTGTTTGATCAACTTTACAGGGGATAAGAGGTGATTTAAAGGGGTCAGTGGGATATAGAGGGGCATTAGTAGGGCTTTAGAGAGGGCTTACATGGATTTAGAGGGGTTTAGAGGGGGTTTTGATGGCTTTGAGGAATTTAGAGGGGGTTTAGTGGGGTTTAGAGGGGTTTTCAAGGGGTTTAGAGGGAGTTTAGAAAGGCTTAGAGTGAGTTTGATGTGTTTAGAGGGGTTTTCAGGAATTAAGAAGGGGGTTGGAGGTATTTAGAGGGGATTGTAGAGAAGGTTCACAGCCTCCTTAAAGTCTTCACTACTTTATTAAGCATACATTATATATAGCCTTGGCTATACGTGGTCTGTCTAGGGGCGTGTGGGTACAATTATACTATAATTGTAATTAGAGAGCTAGGGGCGTGTGGGTACAATTATACTAACTGGTGGGGGAGCGGTTAGCATGAACATCGTTACTATCAATTAAAGGTGTATACACATATCAGACCAGACCGGGTCCGCACCTCGCCATCACATCCTCCCCCGACGGGAACAAGCGGGGATGCCGGGGCATGGTGGGGGGCTACGGACCCTACGAACCCCTTGGCGACGAAGGCATCGGGGGGACGGTGAAGAGAAGGGCGAGCAAGCCGGAGAAAGCGGGACCGCAGCCGGGAGGCAGACAGGAGGAGGAAGAGGGGAGGTTGGCCCAGAGGAACGGGCAAAGCACAGGGCCGCGACAGTGGCACCGGGAGGGCATACGGAGCCGCCGGGGGAGGGAGAGGCTCGTACACGAGCAGGAGATGCTGGCGGGACCGGCGGTACAACCTTCCGTCGTGGTTGACAAGGTACGAACGAGGGGAACCGGCAGAACCGACGACCACGGCCACCTTGGAACGGCCAGAAGAGGACCTCATACAGAACGTCCTGGCCGGGGAGAAGAGGGCGGATGACACGGCAGGACCTGTCGTGGGAACGCTTCTGGATACTGTGGCAATGCGTTTCCGGACCAAGGCAGGTTTAAAGACGAAGGGGGACAGGGACTGCTGAGGCACCGGGACCGTGGCCCTCGTGACTCGGCACATGAGTCGCTGAGCAGGGGAGCCCAGGGCATTGTCGCGGGAGATGTTGTGGAGGTGCAGCAGGGCCAGGTAGATGGCGGAGCGGGATAGGCGGCAACGTTCCAACAATCCTTTAGCACTGCGGACCGCGCGTTCGGCCAGTCCATTGTTCTGCGGGTATTCCGGGCTGCTGGCGCAATGATGAAAGTTCCATCATTCGGCAAAAGCGCGGAACTCGGCGCTGGTGAACTGGCTGCCGTTGTCCGACTGCATGCTGGTCGGTGACCCGAAGGTGGCAAAGTGGCGGCGCAACTTCTCGATGACCGCGGAGGAACAGAGGGAGTGGAGCTGGTCAACTTCAAACCAGCAGGAGTAAGAGTCGACTAGCACCAGGAAGTGCTTTCCATGCCACTCGAAGATGTCGGTTGCTAGCGCAGACCATGGCAGGTCAGCAGCTGGCTGCTGCAGGAGCGGCTGCCGCTGTTGCTGTGGAGCGAGGCTGTTGCAGGTAGGGCACGCGGAGACCCTATCCCGGAAGTAGCGAGGCATGTCAGGCCAGAAAAACTGGCTCTGAGCGATGGAAAGGGTCGCATAGGCCCCGGGATGGCCACGATGAGCGGTTTCAAAGTATTTTTCTCGTAGTGCTGCGGTCACCACCACCTTGTGCCCCTTCACAATCACACCATCACGCAGCACCAACTCGTCACGAACCAGGAAGTAAGGCACCGCTGCGGCCGGCAGGGAAGAACGGCGGTCTGGCCAACCCTGCTTGATGATCGCGGCCAGCTGCTGTAGCGAAGCATCTGCTGCCGTGTGCTAGCCAGGGACTTCAACTTCAACTGACCGGAGAGCACGAAGTTAACGTTTAGGACTATCAGATCGGACGTCTCGTACGGATGTCGGGTTGTGGATGAGAGAGGCGCCCGAGACAGCGTGTCAGCAACAAACATGTCCTTGCCCTTGCGATAAACCACTGTGAAAGTGAAACGTTGTAGCTGGAGCATCATGCGCTGGACCCGGGAGGAGGCCATGTGTATCGGCTTGTTGAGGATGGTGACCAGAGGATAGAGGTCCGTCTCGACAGTGAAGCAGTTGCCCAGGATATAGTCTTTGAATTTGGTGCAGGCAAAGAGAACCGCCAGCAGCTCTTTCTCAATCTGGGCATAGTGTTCAGCGGTCGTCATTGTGCGGGATGCGTAGGACAGAGGCAGTTGCACCCCGTCATGGATCTGCAGGCAGGCGGCCCCGAGGCCAAACTTAGATGCATGACATGTGAGAACGACGGGGCGGTGGAGGTCAAAGTACCTCAGCGTTGGCATGTTGATCAGCTTAGATTTGAGGGTGTCAAATGCTCGCTGGTGTTGCGGGATACAGGCCCAGGCAATCCTTTTTCACCAGATCCCGCAGAGGGGCACTCAGTTCGCTCAGGTCGGGGATGAACTTTCCCAGGTAGTTGACCATGCCCAAGAAGCGCTGCAGGCCAGGCACGTCAACAGGTGCAGGCATCTCGGATATTGCGGCCGTCTTCTGCGGGTCGGGCTTTAGCCCCGATGAAGTGAAGACATGCCCCACGTAGGTGACCTCAGGGACCCGGAATCGGCACTTCTTCGGGTTGAGCTTCAGGTTGACCTCCAGGGCACGCTGCAGTACCTGGCGAAGGTGGTGGTCGTGCTCAGCGACATTCTTCCCATAAACCAGGATGTCGTCGACAATAATGGCGCACGGAAGTCCAGCAAACAGTTGTTCCACGGTCCTTTGGAACACCTCGCTGGAGGAGTTGATCCCAAACGGCATGCGGAGGAAGCGATACCTGCCGAAGGGCGTGCTGAAGGTCGTCAGGTGCGAGGATCGCTCGTCTAGACGTATCTCGTCAGAACGAACTCTTGGCATCAAGAACCGAGAACACGGTGGCAGGGCCGCCCTATGCAGCAACATCCTCCATCGTCCGCATGGGATAGTGTGGGCGCCTGATAGCCAAGTTCAAGTCCTTAGGGTTGATGCAGATCCGTATTTCGCTCTTGGCTTTCTTCGCAGCAACCACTATAGTAGAAACCCACCGGGTGGAGTCCGTTACTGGCTTCAGGATGCCCGTGGCCACCATCTCTCGAAGAGCAGACACGACCTTGCCCCTCATGGCAAAGGACACACGGGGGACGGGGGACCGTCGTGATGTCTGGATTGAGGGCAATCCTGTCGCTGCAGCGCAACATCCCTAGCTTCGAGTCAAACCGGTCCGGGAATTCGGCCAGCGGATTCAGGGGTGCCTCTACCAGGTGGACATCACTGTGGAAGCTCTCCAAACCGAGGTCCTGGCAGGCCTACACGCCGAGCAGGGGGCACATTTACCGTCTAGCAGGAAGAAAGAGAGGAGCCGAGTTGTCTTCAGCACCTTGCAGTGGAGAGTGGCCCGCCCCACAGGAACAAGTAAGCCACCCCCATAGGCACGCAAAACAGCACTGTCTGTGGAAACTGGCTCATTATTTCTTATCTTCCTGAACAGGCTTTTTGACATAACATTGGCAGCAGCCCCCGTATCCACCTTAGCAGAGAAGGCCATGCCATTCACCGTGACTCGGACGGTCGGGTCCGTTATCAGAGCAGCTGCACCTCGCAAGGAAAACACACTCAGCTCGCTCTGAGAAGAGTCAGGGCCAGACGGGGGAAGATCATCGTGCTGGAGATGGGAACCAGACGCTGTATCATCACGTGTCAGGTAGCGAGACGGATTCTGCTGTGGCTGTACAGGGTTCCCACGGGAACGGCATACTGCCGAGAAGTGGATGGGCTTGTTGCAGAAATTACAGGTTTTCCCCAACGCCGGGCACACATTAGAACGGTGTGAGACAAAGTTACAATTTGGACATCGTTGAGGCGGTCTGAAGCCCTGCAGTGGTCTTACCCTCTGTCGCCGGGGAGCATTGTACTGGGGACCAGCGAGACTGGCTGTGTGGACCACAGGGTCAGGTGCAGCGGAGGAGACAGCCTCAGCTAAACGTGAGGCATGCAGCGCCTCACCGAATGTCAGATCAGGCTTACGCAGCAGTTCAGAGCGCAGCTTATCATCCAGTAGACCAAAGACCAAGATGTCACGGGTCAAAGTATCAGGGGTCAGAACTTGCAGGTCACATCGGCGCGCCAGTTGGCGCAGCGCGGCCACGGAATTGTCATTAGATTCCCCAGGGTTTTGGCGTCTGTAGAACAGTTTGAAACGCTCTAAGAGTTTAGAGGTTAGTGGGAAAGTCACACATCGCCGTAAATTTAGCAAGCAGCCAAACCGGGTCCTGGATACTCTCACCCTGTTCACAGATGAAAGACTCCGAACGCTCGAGCGCTTCGGGACCAGCTAGGTTAAGCAGCAGGGAAGCCTTGAGAGCGGGGGCCACAGCAGGGTGGGCGATGGTAACATAATGCTCAAAGTCCCGTCGGAACACACTCCAGCGATGAGTGATGTCTGCATCAAAGACTAGGATGTCATGTTTACGACAGGCAGAAGCCATCACGGCACAGGGAGGGGATACTGGGACTACGAAAATAAAACACGATGGACTGGAGACGAAGAAAGCAGCACTTCTGACACGATGTAGAGAAGGTACACTGACATCTTAAAGTCTTCACTGCTTTATTAAGCATACATTATATATAGCCCTGCTGTACGTGGTCTGTCACGATCGCTAGAGAGAGCTAGGGGCGTGTGGGTACAATTATACTAACTGGTGGGGGAGTGGTTAGCATGGACATCGTTACTATCAATTAAAGGTGTATACACATATCATCTACAGGATTTAGTGGGGTTAGTGCGATTTAGATGGGTTAAGAGGGTTGAGAGGCGTTTAGAGGTTTAGAGTGGGTTTGATGTGTTTAGATGGGTTCAGAAAGGTTTAGGTGGGGTTATAGGTGTTTAGAGGTGTCTACAGTGATTTACATGCATTTAAAGGGGGTTTAAAGAGGTTTAGGGGATTTAGAGGCGTTTGGTGAACTACAGGGGTTTAGAGGGGCTTTAGTGGGGCTTTAGAGCGCGTTTAAAAGGGGTGTAGAGGGTTTTTCAGTAATTTAGAGGAGGTTTTGATGGGTTTATAGTGCTTTGGATGGGTTTTAGGGGATTAGAGGGCGTTCAGAGAGGCTTAGAGGAGGTTAGAATGGATTTTGAGGGGTTTGGAGGGGTTAGATGGGGGTTTGAGTGGTTTTGAGCGATTTAGAGGGAGCTTACTTCGGTTTAGAGGGGTTTAGACGGGCGTACAGGGGGGATGGGGTGTTTAGTGGGGGTGTAGAGTGTTTTAGTGGGGGATGAGTTTAGAGGGGTTTAGAGGGCGTTTAGTGAGGTTTAGAGGGGAATTAGAGGGGAATAGATTATTTATAGGGGGCTCAAAGTTGGTTCAGATGGGTTTAGAAGGATTTATAGGGGGTTAGATGGGTTTACAGTGGTTTAGAATGGGTTTAGAGGGGTTTGGCGAACATTAGAGGGCTTTAGGGGTGGTTTTGGAGGGTTCAGAGAGGTTTAGAGGGTCTTTAGGGGGGCTTTGGAGCGGGTTTAGATGGCGTTTAGAGGGTGTTTAGTGGGGCTTTCATTGGGTTTCATTTAGATGGGTTTCGGTGGATTTGGAGGGGGTCTAGAGGGGTTAGAGGGGGTTTAGTGGGGTTTAGACGGTTTCAGAGGGGTTCAGTGGTTGTGAGGTATTGCTTACAATGGATTTACGTTTAGTGGTTGAGAGGGGTTTGAGGGTTTAGAGGGGTTTAGTTAGAGGCTTAGAGGGGTTTAGAGGGATTTAGAGGGGGTTTATAGTGGGTGTGAGAGGGTTCAGAAGGGGTGGGCGTTGCAGGAGTAGCCAATCGAGGGCCATTTAGAGTGGGATGCCTTTCTCCATAGAGCCACAAGGGTTTCGAAGGGTTTAGAGCTGTGGTGTCGAGGGTTTGGAGGCGGTTATAGGGGATTAGAGGGATTTTAGGAAAGTGTTCGAGGGGTTTCGAGGAGTTTACAATGAGGAGCTGTGCATCTCCCCTTTCCTAAGGGGTTTTTTCAGAGGCCAAACATTTGGTTTAGCGCATCCTCCTGGTGCCCCCCAGCTTAGTGATCCGCAAACTTGATATTGCCTTCAATTCCCTCATCCAGATCAATTATAGAGCCTGCCATTGTGAAAAGGACCCGGCCAGGGGTTTAGAGGGGAAGTTTAGTGGTGTCCTCGAAAAAGGGATTTAGAGGGGAGGGATTTTGAGAGGGTTTAGAGGGGTTAGAGAGGTGGGGTTTAGTTGGGTTGAGCTGATTTAGGGCATTTAGAGATATTTATATGGCGTTTAGATGGCTGGGATGGGGTGAGAAGAGGGCCAGGTACGTTTTGAGGGACTTGGTTTAGTGGGGTTAAGAGGGTTTTGAGGGGTGTAGAGTGTTTACATGGGTTTAGAGAGGTTTAGAGTGGTTTAGATGCGTTTGGATGGGTTTATAAGGGTTTAGGGGGGTTTAGAGGGGTTTAGGGGGATTCAGAAGGGACGTAGAGGAGTTTGGTGAATTTTAGATGGGTTTTGAGAGGTTTGAGGGGGTTTATTGGCGTGTAGACTGGTTTAGAGGGGATTTCGAGTGGTTCAGATAGATTTAGATGGGTTTAGGGGGTGTTCAGAGGGTTTAGGTGAGGTTTAAAGCGGGTTAGAAGGTGTTAGAGGGGTTTAGAGGTGTTTACATGGGTTTAGAGGGGGTTCAGAGAATTTGGATTTAAAGGGGATTACATTGGTTGGAGTGGGTTTAGTCTAATATCGGTTAGTGGGTTCAGAGGGGTTTAGAGGGAGTTTATAGGGGGTTTATAGGGGTTTATAGAGGGTGAATTGGGGTTAGACGTGTTTAGAAGGCTCTAGATAGTATTAGATGATGTTTAGAGGGTGTTTGGATAGGTTTAGGGGGCGTTAGCGAAGTTTAGAAGGGTATAATGCTTTAGAGGGGGTTAAGGGGGTTTAGAGGGATTTTGATGGGTTTAGAGCGAATTAGAGGTGGTTTGCAGTGGCGTCAGAGGGATAGAGGGTGTTTAGAGGGGTTAGGGAGTGACTCGAGTGCGTTTGAGGGATTTAGAAGGGGTTTAGTGGGGGTAAGAGGGGTTTAGAAGGGTTTAGAGGTGTTTCTAAGGGATAAGAGCGGTTTAGATGGGTTTCCAGTGGTTTACGGAGGGTTTAGAGGGGTTTCGCAGGGGTTTGCAGGGGTTTAAAACGGTTAGAAGGTGTCGAATGTGGTTTACATGTGTTTAGAGGGGTTTAGAGGATTGAGAATGGGTTTACAGTGGTTTAGAGGCGGTGTAGATGGTTCAGGGGGGATTAGAGGGGCTTTACATATATTGGAGGGTTTGGAGGGGTTTAGAGGGTTTTAAGGAAATTAGAGGGTGTTTAGTTGGGTTTAAGGGTGTTTAGATGGTTTATGGTGGGTTTCGAGTGTTTAGAGGAGGTTTAGAGGGGGTTAGATGGGGTTTACTGGGGTTTAAAGCGGTTGCGGTGGTTTAGTAGGGGGTTAGTGGTGTTTAGAGGGGTTTTGGAAGGGGTTGGGGTTATTAGAGGGGATTAGAGGGGTTTAGAGGGGGGTTTAGAAAGGTTTAGAGTTGATTTAGGGGGTTTCGAGTGGTTTATATGGGGTTTAGTGGGATTCGATGGGGTTAGAAGGGGTTTAGAGACGTTTTGAGGGATTTAGAGGGGGGTTAGTGGGGTTAAGATGGGTTTAGAGGGTTTTAGAGGGTTTAGAAGTGTTTACAGGGGTTTATAGGGGTTTAGATGTGTTTAGATGGGTTTAAAAGGGTTTACGAGGGTTTAGAGGGGGTTAGAGGTGTTTACAGTGGTTTACAGGTGTTTAAAGGTGGGTTAGAGAGGTTTAGGGGTATTTCGAGGGGGGTTTAGAGGGGTTTGGTGAACGTTAGAGGGGTTTAGAGGTGATTTAGAGGGTTCATATGGATTTTGAGGGGTTATGAGGTATTTAGAGGGTGTCTATTGGGGGTTAGATGGATTTAGAGTGGTATGGAGGGGTTTTAGAAACATAGAAATGTAGAAACATAGATATTAGTTGCAGGAGTATGCCATTCGGTCTTTCGAGCCTGCACCGTCATTCAATATGATCATGGCTGATCATCCAACACAGTATCCCGTACCTGCCCTCTCTCCATACCCTCTGACCCCCCTAGCCACAAGGGCCACATCTAACTCCCTCTTAAATATAGCCAATGAACTGGCCTCCACTTCCCTCTGTGGCAGAGAGTTCCAGAGACCCACCACTCTCTGTGTGAAAAAAAGTCCTTCTCATCTCGGTCCAAAAAGGATTTCCCCCTTATCCTTAAGCTGTGACCCCTTGTCCTGGACCTCCCCAACATCGGGAACAATCTTCCTGCATCAAGCCTGTCCAACCCCTTAAGAATTTTGTACGTTTCTATAAGATCCCCTCTAAAATCTCCTAAATTCTAGAGAGTATAAACCGAGTCTATCCAGTCTTTCTTCATACGACAGTCCTGACATCTTGTGAACATTTTCGGCACTCCCTCTATGGCAATAATGTCCTTCCTCAGATTTGGAGACCAGAAATGTACGCAGAATTCCAGGTATGGTCTCACCAAGACCCTATATAACTGAAGTAGAACCTCCCTGCTCCTATTCTCGAATCCTTTTGCTAAGAAAACTAACGTACGATTCGCTTTCTTCACTGCCTGCTGCACCTGCATGCCTACTTCCAATGACTGGTGTACCATGACACCCAGGTCACGCTGCATCTGCCTTTTTCCTAATCGGCCATTATTTAGATAATAGTCTGTTTTTCCTGTGTTTCCCACCAAAGTGGATAACCTCACATGTATCCACATTATACTGCATCTGCCAAACATTAGCCCACTCACTCAGTTTATGCAAGTCACCTTGCAGTCTCCTAGCATCATCCTCACAGCTAACGCTGCCCCCCAGCTTAGTGTCATCCGCAAACTTTGAGATATTGTCTTCAATTCCCTCATCCAGATCATTAATGTACATTGTAAATAGCTGGGGTCCCAGCACGGAGCCTTGCGGTACCCCACTAGTCACTGCCTGCCATTGTGAAAATGACCCGTTTACGCCTACTCTTTGCTTCCTGTTTCCCAGCCAGTTCTCTATCCACATCAATACTGAACCCCCAATGCCATATGCTTTAAGTGTGTATACGAATCTCTTATGTGGGACCTTGTCGAAAGCCTTCTGGAAGTCAAGGTACTTCACATCTACTGCATCTCCCCTATCCATGCTACCAGTTACATCATCGAACAATTCCACAAGATTCGTCAGGCATGATTTACATTTCGTAAATCCATGCTGTCTTTGTCCAATAATTTCACCACTTTCCAAATGTGCTGCTATCCCATCTTTAATAACTAACTCTAGCAGTTTCCCCACTAACGATGTTAGACTAACTGGTCTGTAATTCCCCGTTTTCTCCCTCCCTCCTTTCTTAAAACGAGTGGTTACATTTGCAATCCGCCAATCCTCAGGAACTACTCCAGAATCTATAGAGTTTTGAAAGATTATTAATAATGCATCCACTATTTCCGGAGCTATTTCCTTAAGTACTCTGGGATGCAACCTATCTGGCCCTGTGGATTTATGGGCCTTTAATCCATTCAATTTACCCAACACCACTTCCCGACTAACCTGGATTTCACGCAATTCCTCCTTTGACCTGCGGTCCCCTGCTATTTCCGGCAGATTATTCGTCTTCCTTTGTGAAGACGGAACCAAAGTAGTTATTCAATTGGTCCCCCATATCCTTGTTCCCCATGATCAACTCACTTGTTTCTGACTGCAAGGAACCTACATTTGTTTTAAATCATCTCTTCTCTTCACATATCTATAAAAACATTTGCAGTCAATTTTTATGTTCCCTGCCAGTTTTCTTCCATAATCTATTTTTCCTTTCCTAATTAAGGCCTTTGTCCTCCTCTGCTGGTCTCTGAATTTCTCCCAGTCCTCTGGTATGCTGCTGTTTCTGGCTACTTTGTACGCATCATCCTTTGCTTTGATACTATCCATGATTTCCCTTGTTATCCACGGATGCACTACCTTCCCTGATTTATTATTTTGCCAAACTGGGATGAACAATTTTTGTAGTTCATCCATGCAGTCTTTAAATGTCTTCCATTGCGTATCCACCGTCAACCCTTTTAGAATTGATTGCCAGTCAATCTTGGCCAATTCACTTCTCATACCCTGAAAGTTACCATTCTTTAAATTCAGAACCATTGTTTCTGAATTAGCAATGTCACTCTCCATCCTAATGAAGAACGCGACCATATTATGTTCACTCTTGACCAAGGGGGCACGTACAACAAGACTGCTAACTAACCTTTCCACCTTACTCAATACCCTGTCTAAAATAGCCTGCTCTCTCGTTGGTCCCTCTGCATTTTGATTTAGATAACTATTCCGCACACATTCCAAAAAATCCTCTTCCTTAGTGCCCCTGCCAATTTCATTCACCCAATCTATATGTAGATTGAATTCGCCCATTATAACTGTTTTGCCTTTGTCGCACGCATTACTAATTTCCTGTTTGATACCATCCCCAACTTCGCTACTACTGTTAGGTGGCCTCTACACAACACCCACCAGAGCTTTCTACCCCTTAGTGTTTCTCAGCTCTACCCATGCCGATTCCACATCCTCCAAGCTAATGTCCTTCCTCTCCATTGCGTTAATCTCCTCTCTAACTAGCAACGCTACCCCACCTCCTTTTCCTTTCTCTCTATCCCTCCTGAATATTGAATATCCCTGGATGTTCATCTTCCAGCCTTGGTCACCCTGGAACCATGTCTCCGTGATCCCAACTATATAATAATCATTAATAGCTATCTGCACGTTCAACTCATCCACCTTATTACGAATACTCCTTGCATTGATGCACAAAGCATTCAGGCTTGTTTTTACAACGCTCTTATCCCTTAAATAATTATGTTGAAAAGTTACCCTTTTTGATTTTTGCCCTGGTTTGTCTGTCTGCCACATTTAGTTTTCACCTTGCTCCCTATTGCTTCTACCCTCGTTTTACACCCAACTGCCTCTCTGCTCTTGTACCCATCCCCCTGCCTCATTAGCTTAAATCCTCCCCAACAGCACTAGCAAACACTCCCCCAAGGACATTGGTTCCATTCCAGCCCAGGTGCAGACCGTCCTGTTTGTATTGGTCCCACCTCCCCCAGAAAGGGTTCCAGTGCCCTAAAAATGTGAATCCCTCCCCCTTGCAACATCTTTCAAGCCACGTATTCATAACCATATAACCATATAACAATTACAGCACGGAAACAGGCCCTCTCGGCCCTTCCAGTCCGTGCCGACCATTTGTTTTCCCCTAGTCCCATCTACCTGCACTCAGACCATACCCCTCCATTCCCTTCCCGTCCATATACCTATGCACTTTTCTTTTAAATGTTAAAATCGACCCTGCCTCCACCACTTCTGCTGGAAGCTCATTCCACACAGCCACCACCCTGCTGAGTAAAGACGTTTCCCCCTCACGTTGCCCCTAAAACTTCCGTCCCTTAATGCGCATGTCATGCCCTCTTGTTTGAATCTTACCTACCATTAATGGGAAAACCTTATCCACGTCAACTCTGCCTATCCCTTTCATTATTTTAAAGACCTCAATCAAGTTACCCTTTAACCTTCTGCGCTCCAAAGAATAAATGACCTAACTTGTTCAACCTTTCTCTGTAGCATAGTTGCTGGATCCCAGGCAGCATTCCTCTAATCCCATCATCTGCAATATCCTCCTATTTCTACGCTGATATACTCGTGGTACTCGTAATAATCCAGTGATTATTACCTTTGAGTTCCTACTTTAAAGTTTATCTCCTAGCTCCCTGTCACCTTGTAGGACCTCATCCCTTTTAGATGGTGTTAGATGGGTTTAGATAGATTATATATGGTTTGGAGGTGCTTAGAGGGGTTTTGGGGTGTTTAGAGGGTTTAGATGAGGTATAGACCGGTTTAGAGAGGGGTTTAGAGGTGTTTGCAGGTTTTTACAGGGATTTAGAGGGGCTTTAGAAACATTTGGGGTTTGAGGCTTCTTATGGGGATTAGAGGGGATTCCATGGGTTGGAGTGGGTTTCCTCTAATATCCGTTAGAGTTGGTTTAGATGGGTTTAGATCGAGTTTTTAGGGTGTTTAGAGCTGGTTATATCGGGATTAGACGGGTTTAGAAGGTTGTAGAGGGGTTTAGAAGGTGTTAGCGAGGTTTAGAAGGGGCTGAATGCTATAGATGGGGGTTAGAGGGGTTTAGACTGGTTTAGAGCGGTTAGAAACTGTTTAGATGGGTGTTAGAGGGATTAGAGGGAGTTTAGAGGGTCTTAGAGAATGTTTAGACGGGTTTGAAGGGTTTTAGAATGGGGCTTAGTAGTGTTCAGAGGGGCCCAGATGGGTTTAGAGGGATTAGAGGGGTTTATATGAGGTTACAGTGGTTTACAGGGGCTTTGAAGAGGGTATAGAGTGGTTTAGAGGGATTTGGAGCGGGTTTTGAGGGGTTTAGAGGGTTTTAGGATTGAAAGTGGGTTTACAGTGGTTGAACGGTGTTTACACGGGTTTAGAGGTTGTTTAGAGGGGTTTATAGTGTGTTTACAGAGGGTTTAGAATGGGGTTTAGAGAGGGTGATGACAGAGTTGTAATTAGATGGTGGGTTTTTTAGAGGAGGTGTTTAGAGGGGGTATTAATGTGATTTAGAGGAGGTTTAGTGGGGGTTTTAGGGGGGATTAAAGAGTTTAGAGGAGGGTTTAAAGGATTATCTGTCTATCCTTATTGTGTCGAGGGGTTTAGAGAGGGATTAGAGAAGTTTTAAGGGGTTCCCTGGTGTTAGTGAGGTTTTACAGGGGGGTTTTAAGTGGGTTTAGAGGGTTTAGAGGGGGCTTAGGGTTTTTTTGAAGGGTTTTTATTAGGGTTTAGAGGGTTTCGAAGGGGGATCTTTAGTGGGTGTAGAGGGATGTATAGGGGTTTAGAGGGTTTAGTGTTGATTTAGGGGATTTTACAGGGGTTAAAGGGGTTTGAGGCATTTAGAGGGATTACGAGGGGGTGTTTAGGGGGGGGTTTAGGACTGGGAGGGGATTTAGAGGGTTTAGAGGGGTTCAGAGGAGGCTTAGAGGGGTATAAGGATTTTAGAGAGTGTTCAGATAGTTTTTGATGGATTCAGGGGGATTTAATGGGGTTTTTAGAGGGGATTAGAGGGTTTGAGAGTGGTTTAGAAGGGTTTAGATGGGTTTAGAGGGGTTTAGATACATAGACACATGTTTAGAGGGGGTTTAGAAGATTGGAGGGGGTTTTAGAGTGGTTTAATTTAGGGATGGTTTCACAACAGTGGGGATTTAGATTGGTTTAGTGTAGATTTATGTAAAGGGGATTTAGAGAAGGGTGGGATATGGGGGTTTAAGGTCTAGAGAGGGTTTAGAATGAGGTAAGAAGATGAGGTTTAGAGGCGTTTTGAGGGATTTTTTTTTTTAGAGGGGTTTAGTGGGGGTTAAGATGGTTTCGAGTGGTTTCGATGGTTTTTTTGTAGGGGTTTGGATGGTTTAGAGTTGATCTATTGGAATTTAGAGAGAATTGGTGGGTGGGTAGAAGGGGATTTTTTAGAGGCTGTTTGAGAGATTTGGAAGGGATTTAGTGGTTTGAAGAGGTGTTTCTAGATGGTTTAGAGTGGATTTAGAGGGGGTTTAGGGGTTTAGAGGGGGTTAGGGCATGGTTAGATGTGTTTTAGAGGGTTTCAGATGGGTTTAGAGGGGTTTCGAGAGGTTTACGGTTTATAGGAGTTTAAAGGAGGTTTAGATGGGGTTTAAGAGGGATTTAGTGTTGGAATTTAGACGAGTTTAGAACGGTTTTTAGCATGCGGTTTTCAGAGTGTTTGGTGAATTTTAGAGGGGTTAGATGTGGTTTAGAGGGAGCAGATGGGATTGTAGTGTCTTTAGATGGATATAGAGGCCGGTTTGGAGGGTGGGTTATCGGGGTTTAGTGGGGTTTGAGGAATATAGAGGGGGTTCGTGGGATTTAGATGGGTTTAGAGGGGTTTTAGAGGGGGTTAGATGGGGTTAGATGGGTTTACAGGGGCTTATAGTGGTGTTTAGTGGTTTAGACGGGGATTCTAGAGGTTTAGAGGTGGGTTTTAGTGGGGTTTAATGGGGTTTAGAGGGGTTTAGAGGTGGTGCGACGGGTATAGAGTTTTAATGTATATGGATTTTTGGTGTTTAAAGGGGTTTTTGGAATGGGTTTAGATGGGTTTTGGATGGTTTCGAGCGGCTTAGAAGTTGTTTATATATGTGGTTTAGAGGGCTTTAAAAGGGGATAACTGAGATTCGATGGGTTTAGGGAGCTTAACTGGGGTTTAGAGTGGGTTAGAGGGGTTAGATGGGGTTTAGGGGAGGGGGTTAGAGGGGGTTTAGAGCGGGGATTTGAGGGCGTTTAGAGGGGGGTAGAGGTTTGGGAAGAGAAAGAGAGCTACAGTGGTTTTTCCAGGGTACTTAAAGGGGTTTTTAGATGGATTTTATAGGGGTTTAATAGGGGTTAAGATGAATGGGGTAAGAAGGGGATTAAAGACGCCTGAGATATTTAGAGTGGGTTTAGTGGGTTTGAAGAGGGTTTACATGGGATTAAGAGAAGAGTTTTAGAGGGCTTATTGTGGTTTAGAGGGGGTTTAGAAGGTTTGGAGTTGTTTAGAGAATGGTTTAGATGGGTTTCGAGGGATATGTAGAGGAGATTTAATGGGGTTAAGAGATATGTACAAGGGTTTAGAGGGGTTTGATAGGGGTTTAGCGGGTTAAGGGGTGTTTACAAGAAGGTTTACAGTGTTTCCCAGTCGTTTAATTCAATAGAATCGAATTCAATTCAATCGTAATTGTCAATGTGCTAGTGTACAAGCACAGAGACAACGAAATGACCAGTTAGCATCTCCCGAAAGAGGCGAAACCTAGAATAATGAAACGGTAAAATATATATATTACAAACAGTATCAGTAAGTGCAAATTATACTGGGAAGAGTGTCCGGTGGGTGGGGTGACTGACAATCACCGAGGTGCAGAATTAAGTATTCTAACACCCCGCAGGGAAGAAGCTGTTCCTCGACCACAACGGAGGAACCCTAAGCGCCTCCCCGGATGTGAGGAGTCAAACAGTCGTGCTGGGGGAGACCACCCTGACGAGTTGGCGTTCCCTCTCAGATATCGCTTCCTTGGATAGACCAATGGAGGGGAGTGAGGAACCCGGATGCATTGGGCAGTTTTTCACCATCCTCGGCAGTGCCTTTCCGGTCAGAGACAGAGCATTTGCCCAACCACAACTGTGATACAGTGGGTAAATGCACTCGATGATGCAGTCGCAGCGGTAGAATGTTCACCCAGAATCTGAGGAGACAGATGGAACCTTCTTTATCTCCACAGGAAGAAGAGACGCTGGGGAGCCGTTTGACCACGGAGAGATACGTGTCCCAAGACAGGTCATCAGAGATGTTTGACCCCCAGAAACCTGAAACTGAAAACACGGTTCCACCTCCGTCCCGTAATATGGATGGGGGTGTGCTTTTGCAGCCCCTAAACCTTCTATAGTCCACAATGAGCTCCTTGGTCATCTTGGTGTTAAGGACCAGGTTGTTGCCAGCGCACTATGCTGCTAGGGGCTGAACCTCCCCCCATAGGCCACCTCATCTGTTCCTGATGGGCCAACTACGGTTTTGTATCATCTCCATACTCAGGTATTTAGGTATTCAGAGGGGGTTTAATGGAGTGTAGAAGGATTTAGAGCAGTTTTAAAGGGGTTTAGAGAGGTTTTTAGAGGGGCTATATTGGGCAGAGGGGTTAGAGGGGTGTTTGGGAGGTTTAGAGGTGTTTCGTGATGTCGAGAGGATTTTTGAGGGATGTAGAGTGGTTTAGAAATGGTTTTAGAGGTTTTTACAGGGCATAGAGGGTTTAGAGGGATGTAGAGTCATTTAGGCCGTTTTAGAGGGTATACCGTGGTTTACGAGGTGTAACAACAGGCTTAGAGTGGTAGAAGTGGTTTAGATGGGGGGATTACATGTCAGGTGACGGAGTTATGTGTTGTTTGAGGCACACTTCGGGACCAGGTGACGGAGGTATGTGTTGGTGAGCACTCCATTCGGGACCTAGTGATCACATACCATTAGTTTCAATATAATTATGGAGAGAGTCAGAACTGGACCTAGGGTGGAATTTTTGATTGGAGAAAGACTAACTTTGAGGGAATCGTAAGGAATTTTAATGGAGTGAATTGGGGGACACTTTTTCATGGAAAGGATTTAGAAAGAAATGGAGGACAACAGTTAGGGGGGGGGGGGGGGGGGGGGGGGGGATATAT
>JAVHYY010000331.1:85000-103318 GCA_035221665.1 Okamejei kenojei | reverse complement strand
TTTTTTCGCACCTCAGTTTCTTCTTTTAAAATGACCTACCCTTTATTTTAAAATACTGTGTGAGCCCCTGGTTCTGGACTCGCCAAACATTGGGAACATTTTCCTGGTCTAGCTTGTCAGTCCTTTTTAGTAGGATTTTTTATACGTTTCTTTAAGAGCCCCACCCCGCGATCCTTTATCCTTTCTAAAACTCCACTGCCTTCCGTGGCTAGAGAAGATTCCACAGAAGTTACACAACTCTCTGGGTTGGAGTTACGCCTGCCTCTTTGTGTCGGGTTACACTGAACAATCCCTATGTCAAGGCTGCACTGGCCGCTATTCCAGACTCTACCTCCGTTGCATTGATGACAGCCTCTCGGTGGGCAACCTCATGCAGAGAAAACTTTGGACTTCATCAGCTTCACCTCCAGTTTTTTCTCCTTGCTCTCAGGAAGATGCGCGTCTCGATTCGACAACGCCGCCTATCCAGAGAGATGCTGCCCGTCTCGCTGAGTTACTCCAGTCTTTGGTGTCCATCTTCGATCCGGATATCAGTACTCCGCTCGCCTGCTTTGTCCTATCCTCGATTCCGTTAGCAACAGATAAGTGCCTCCCGCCACTCCAAATCCTACACTCCCTATCCTTAACACACATCCACAGCAGATAGGTTGGTGCGGCTCCTCTGTGTTTCTGCGATAGACTCGGGGGTTGGGTGGAACGTTTCTGCACATCTTCAGGCCTAAATGACCTCAGATTCGAACAACTCTCTGGCAGGAACAAGTTGCTCCTCATCTCTGCAGTCCCGCAAACGGCTACAGGATTATAACACTTTTTTGAAATAATAATATTATTAATTTGAACTGCAGATGGCGTTTGCAGCAAAAGAGAGACCACAAGTGCTGGAGTAAACTCAGCTGGGTCAGGCAGCTCTGTGCCAAGAACATGGATATGGACGGTTCACAGAGTGCTGGAGTAAGGACTCAGCGGGTCAGGCAGCCTCTGTGGAGAACATGGATTAGGTGGAGTTTCGGATTCAGGCCCATCTCAGACTCTTTGGAACATTAAAAAGCCCTGTCCCACGGGTTGGGCGAGTTATTCAAGAGCTTCTCCCGAGTTTAAAAAAAAAAAAAATCAAATCGTGGTAAGGCACGGAGAAAGACGTAGCGGGTTACGTCGGGCTCAGGGGAGTCTTGTTACGATAACGGCAGGTACTCGGAAAGATCGGCTAAAGGAAGGTAAGCACTGGGACAGACTCGTGAGATTTTTCAACACGAGAGCCCCGGAAGTACGATGGCGGCCGTAAAAATCAACGGGTTCGAATCAGGGCAAACTCGGCGGGAGAGCGCTTGGAATGAACTCGTTCCGTGGGACGTGCGGTATTAGGCTTTGGAGACACAGCACGGAAACAGGGCTCTTCGGGCCCACGAATTCGGCGCTGACAGCGATCGCCCCCGTACACGAACACTGCTAACACTGGGGCAGGGTTTACCGAAGGCAGGCAGACCTGCACGTCTTTTGGAATGCGGGAGGAATCAACGAATGGTTCACGGGCAGAGATGAACTGCAAACCTCCGTCAGACAGCACCCGTGGTCAGGATGGAACCCGGGTCTCTGGCGCCGTGAGGCCAGCAGCTCTTACGCTGCGCCATTCGTGAAGCTGACATTTCTTCAGGACCGTGTGTCATATTTATATGTATATGTGTGTGTGTGTGTGGGTATATATATATATTGTGTGTGTGTTGTGTGTGTAATATATATTTATATGTGTGTGTGTATATATTAATATATATGTTGTGTGAGTATATATGTGTGTGTGTGTGTGTGTATATATATATATATATTGTGTGTGTGGTGAGTGTGTGTATATGTATGTGTAGATAAGTGTGTGTATATATGTGTGTGTGCTATATATTATATGTGTGTGTATTTATATGTGGTTGTGTGTATATATATATGTGTGTGCGTGTGTATATATATTTGTGTGTGTGTGTGTATATTATATATGGTTTTTTGGGTTGTTGTTAATATGTGTGTGTGAGTGTTGTATATATGTGTGTGTGGGTTTATATTTATATGTGTGTATATATATGTTGTGTGTGTGTGTGTTTATATAGGGTGTGTATATTTAGTGTGTGTGTGTGTTTATATATCTGTGTGTGTGTGTATTTATATTATGTGTGTGTATATGTGGTTGTGTGTGTGTATATATATGTGTGTGTGTATATATATATAGTGTGTGTATTTTATGTGTGTGGGTGTGTGGTGTATTTATATGTGTGGGTCGTGTTCTGTGTATTTATTATGTGTGTGGTTGTGTGTGTATTTTATGGGTGTGTGTATATCTATTATGTTGTGTGTATATATGTGTGTGTTGTGTGTGTATATATATGTGTGTGTGTGTGTGATATATTGGTACTGTGTGTGTATATATGTATGTGTAGTTATGTGTGTGTGTGTGTGTATAGATGTGTGGTGTTATATGTTTGTGTAGATATGTGGTGTGTGTGGTAGTTATGTGTGTGTATATATGTGTGATATTATATATATCGTGGGGGTGTATATATATAGGGTGTGTGTGTGTATTTGTATGTGTGTAGAGTGTGTGTTGTGTGTGTGTATATATACATTTGTGATGTGTGTATGTGTATATATATATATGTGTCAGTTTTGTGTGTGGTGTTTATATATGTGGTGGTGTGTGGTGTGTGTTTATATGTATGCCTGTAGTAGATATGTGTGTGGATATATATGTGTGTGTGTGTGTATATATATGGTGTGTGTTGTGTGTATTTATGTAATGTGTAGATATGTGTTGTGTATATATATGAGTGAGTGTGTGTATATATATGTATGTGTAGTAGATATGTGTGTGTGATATATATGGGTGATATTATATATAATATGTGGCGTGAGGGTGGTGCTATGTATGTGTGTAGATGTGTGTGTGTGTATATGATATATATGTGTGTGTGTGTGTTGTATTTATGTATGTGTTGTGTAGATAGGTGTGTGTGTAGTATATTATGTGTGTGTTGTTAAATATATATGTGTGTGTGTGTTTATATATATTTGTGTGTGTGTATATATATATATATGTGTGTGTGTATTTATATGTATGTGCGTAGATATGTGTGTGTGTATATATATGTATGTGCGTTAGATATGTGTGTGTGTATATATGTGTGTGTGTGTATATATGTGTGTGTGTGTATATATATATATGTGTGTGTGTGTGTGTGTGTTGTGTGTAGATATTGTGTGTGTTATTTGTGTGTATATATATTTGTGTGTGTGTGTTATTTATATATGTGTGTGTGTTGTTATATGTATGTGTGTAGATTGTGGTGTGTGTGTGTATATCTACCATATGTGTGTGTGTATGTGTATATATATCTATCGTGTAGATAAGTTGTGTGTGTATATATATGTGTGTGTGTCTGTGTGTGTGTGTGAATATTTGTAGGTGTAGATATGTGTGTGTGGATATATATGTGTGGTGTTATATATATTATATATGTGTGTGTGTGTATATGTATGTGTGTAGATGTGTTTTGTGTGTGTATTTATAGATATATGTGGTGTGCGTGAGTACATATGTATGTTGTGTTAGGATAGTGTGTGTATTTATATGTGTGGGTGTATATTATATGTGTTGTGTAATATATTTATATGTGTGGTGTGTGTATTATATATATGTGTGTGTGTGTGTGTGTATATATAGTATGTGCGTAAGATATGTGGTGGGTATAATATGTATGTGCGTAAGATATGTGTGTGTGTATGTATATGTGTGTGTGTATATATATGTGTGTATGTGTTTATTATATATGTGTGTGTGTGTTTGTGGGTTGTGTGTTATAAGTTTGATGGGTTAGATATTGTGTTGTGTATATGTGTGTGTGTATTATATATATATGATGTGTGTTTGGTCCTTAAAGAGTGTATATTTGTTATGTGTGTGTGTATATATAGGTGTGTGTGTATATATATAGGTGTTTGTGTTATAGATGTATGTGTAGATATGTGTGTGGTTATATGCGTGTGTGTATATTGCGTGTTTATGTAATATCTGTGTGTGTGTGTATATTTTGTACGTGTAGATATGTGTGTGTGTATTATGGGTGTTGTATATATATGGATGTAGATATGTGTGTGTGGGTACAGTTAATGTGTGTGTATATATTATATGTTTGTGTGTAGATATGGTTGTGTATGTGGATATATGTGTGTGTGTATATATATGTGATGCTTTGTATATGTGTTGTGTATTTATATATGTGTGTGTGTGAGTGTTGTTCTATTGAGTGTGTGTGTGTATATGTGGGTTTGTATATGTGTGTGTGTATGTGTGGGTTTGTAATATGGGTGTGTGTGTATCGTGTGTGTTTGTATATGTACTGTGTGTGTATATATATGGTGCTGTTGTGTATATGTGTGTCTGTATTGTGTGTGTTTGTATATATGTGTGTGGTATATATGTGTGTGGTGTGTATAGGTGTGTATGTGTGTGTGTATATATGTGTGTTGTGATATATATGTGCGTGTGTGGATAAATGTGTGTGTGTGTTGTTGTATATGTGTGTGTGTGTATATCGTGATGTGTGTAGGTGTGTGGTGTATATGTGTTGTGTGTGTATATGTGTGTGTGTACGTGTGTGTGTGTATATATGTGTGATGTTATATGTGTGTGTGTGTGTATATATGTGTGTGTATATGTGTGTGTGTGTGTATATGTGTGTGTGTATATATGTATGTGTGTTTGTATATATGTGTGCTGTGTGTATATGTGTGTGTGCGCGTGTGCGTGTGTATACACCAATGATTTTTTTTTTCTCATTATTATTTGGTTAATAGTGCAATGTCGACATATTGCTTTTGTGCGTCTGGAAGTAAGGAATTCAAGTCCTCGCTGAGGCAAATGATAATAAAAAACACAAAAAGTGGACACGAAATGCTGAAGTAAACTCAGCGGGTCAGGCAGCAGCATCTGTGGAGAAACATGGGTGGTGACGTTTCACAGAGTGCTGGAGCAACTCAGCGGGTCAGGCAGCATCTGTGGAGAACATGGATAGGGTGACGTTTCACAGAGTGCTGGAGCAAAGCAACTCAGCGGGTCAGGTAAGCATCGTGGAGAACATGGATAGGTGCGTTTTCACAGAGTGCTGGAGCAACTCAGTGGACATGCCACGTTTCTGGAGAGAAGGAGACGGGTGACGGATTTCCAGGGAGCAGTTGAGTAATTGCGCGCAAGTCTGGGGTGATGCCAATCGAGAGGGGGTCTGTTGTGATCCCCCCCCCCCACACCTCCCTTCTCAAACGATAAGATCTGAGCATCTGTCGGCACTGGGCCTGTACTCGCTTTAGCAGAGTTTAGCAGGAGGAGGGGGAACCTCATTGAAACGTGCAGAATAGTGCACAAAAAAAAATATTGATGGTCGACTGGGGTTGTTTTAACTGGAATTTAGAAGGATCTTACAGGAACATATACAATTCTCAAGGGATCGGACAGGCTAGAGGCAGGAAACATGTTCCCGATGTTGGGGGGGTCCAGAACCAGGGGCCACACACACAATTTAAGAATAAGGGGTCGGCCATTTAGAACGGAGACGAGGGGAAACACTTTTTCTCACAGAGAGCGGTGGTCTGTGGAAATTCTCTGCCTCCAGGATGGCTGGTACTGATTCATTCGCTGAGAGAAAGAGCGGCTGGGCTTGTACACTCTGGAGTTTAGAAGGATGAGGGGGTCTTATTGAAACGTATTATAAGATTTGTTTAAGGGTTTGGACACGCTGAGGCAGGAAACATGTTCCCGATGTTGGGGGTGGAGTCAGAACCAGGTGGCCGCACACACAGTTTAAGAATAAGGGGTCGGCCATTGTTAGAACGGAGATGGGAGGAAACAATTTTTCTCACAGTGAGTGAGTGAGGTCTGTGGGGGAAATTTGATTTCTCTGCCTCGGAGGCGTGGAGGCGGTTCTTCTGGATGCTTTCTAGAGAGGCTAGATAGGGCTCTTAAAAATAGCGGAGTCAGGGGATATGGGGGGTGAAGGCAGGAACGGGGATACTGATGGGGATGACAGCCGCACGATCACATTGAATGGCCGGTGCTGGCCTCGAAGGGCTGACATGGCCTCTACCTGCACCTATTGTCTATTGGCCCAGGACAGATAAGGGCAGTGTGGTGTGGGGGAGGAGGATGTTGAAGAGTTTGGCAAGTGGGTGATCAGGTAGGTTGAGGCGGACTGAGTGGGCGGCAATTTTGGGTGACCATTTGTGGTGGCCATTTTGGGAATCTACCCATCACTCTCTCTTCTCCTTGGCGCCCCTCAGCCCCTTCCAGAGGGCCTGAGGCAGTGGAGGAGGGAGGAGGGAGGCGGTGGAGAAGATGGCGGCCAGGAACGCCGCCACGTCCAGCCGTGGTTGAAGTACCAGGGCAGCTGGAAGCCCTGGTGGCCGCAGGTGGGCCTGCCCCCCGTGGTCGCAGGACGAAACTCCACCCAAGTGCGCGGCCAGGTTGGCTTGTCTGCATGCGGGGCTCCTGGGGCCGGTCGCGGTGGAGGCCGGTCAGGCGGCGGCAGTTGCTGCGGGCGTAACCGGCAGCGGGTCACCTGCCGCACCGCCTCCACCAGCTCCCCCGGCCGCAGCGAGGTGGCGTCCAGCACCACCGCCGCCCCCCGGGCCTGCAGCCGGGCCAGGTTGTCGAACTGGTCGAACACCAGCGGCAGGCCCACCACCGGCACCCCGTGGTAGATGGCCTCGTAGATGCCGTTGGTGCCCCCGTGGCTGATGAACGCCACCGTCTTCGGGTGCCCGAGCAGGTCGTTCTGCGGCACCCAGCTCAGCACCCTGGTGTTGTTCCCCAGACCGCTGGGTGGTGCCGACCCGTAGAGCCACACCACCCGCTGGGGCAAGGCGGACAGTTCCCGGGCGATCGACTCGGCCAAGCGCTGGGGCAAGGCGGTCACCATGGTCCCCAGGGACATCAGCACCACCCCCTCCTCCCCCGAGCCCGCCACAAACTCCTCCAGCTCGGGGTCCAGCGGCGAGGCGGGTCGGCACTGGAACCCGCCGATGTACACCATGTTGGGCATGGTGGGGCGCGGGAAGTCCAGCACAAAGTCCACCCTCATCAGCCAGAGGTCGGCGGCCAAGGTCAGCTCGGTCAGGCTGACCTCCGGCCCCAGGTAGCGCTTGCACAGGCTGTCGTAGGCCTCGTCCACCATGAAGCTGGTCAGGACCACGGTCGTGCCGTACTGGATGGCGTTGCCCAGCCGCTGCCAGAAGGACATGTCGTCGGTCAGCCGGCTGCCCATGCTGCGGCAGAGCTCGGCTCAGCCGTGTGCCCTCCAGAGGAGCATGTGGGAAGACGAGGCGAGAGAGAGAGCCCAGGAGCTGGTGGCAGTCCCCGCTGCTGAGCCAGCGGGAGTTGAGGACCAGGGGCAGGCCCAGGTGCCTGGCCAGCATCAAGCCCACAGGGTAGAGAGGATCGGATAGGACCAGCTCGAAACCCCCGCCTCCCAGCCGCTCCATCAGCCCCTGGTCCTCGAACATGCGGGCGATGAACTCCCCCACGCTCTTGTGGGTGTCGCGCAGCATCCGGCCCAGCGCCAGGCGGTTGCGCACGTAGGCCAAGGCGGTGTGCCCGTCGCGGAAGATCTCCAGCGTCTCCAGCACCAGATTGGACATCATCTCCCGGTCCTCCAGGATGCCCAGCGGGCCGCTGCCGCCGGCCACGGCCAGGGAGCGGTAGAGGTCCGGCTGCGGGCGGATGTGCCGGGCGCTGGAGGAGTGCAGGACGGTGAGGGAGTGGCCGCGGCGGGCCAGCTCCTCCAGCAGGACCTTCATGTTGACCCAGTGGCTGCCGTCCACAGGAACCACCAGGATCTCGGAGGCCCGCGTTCCCGGCGCCACGGCCAACAGCGCCAGGAGCGCCACCGGCAACAGCCGGCCGGGAATCCCAAACGCCGACATCCCTGGAAAAATGAGAGGGGGGGGAGAGCGTTAGTCACAGAGTGATACAGTGTGGAAACAGGCCCTTCAGCCCAACATGCCCACACTAGCCCAGGGGCTACAGAGACTGGTAGGGGTGGGGACGGCTGAATGGGCTGTCGTTGTAGACTGGCATCAGCTGGTGCCTGCGTTGCCGATCATACGGGTGATCTGCCGATGATACGGGCTCCATGAATGTGGAGCGAAGCCAGCCAGTGAGAGCGGGGGCGCGGGTGGGGGGAGAGGGGAGGAATGTCCCGCACCCCTCCCTGGGTCTGTGACCTTGGGACAATAGACAATAGGTGCAGGAGTAGAGGCCATTTGGCCCTTCGAGCCAGCACCGCCATTCAATGTGATCATGGCTGATCATCCCCAATCAGTTCCCCGTTCCTGCCTTCTCCCCATATCCCCTGACTCCGCTATCATTAAGAGCCCTATCTAGCTCTCTCTTGAAAGCATCCAGAGAACCGGTCTCTCTCTCTCTCTCTGTCTCTTTCTCTGTCTCTCTGCCTTTCGCACTCTCACTCTCTCACACACTCTCTCCTCTCTGTTCTCTGTCTCTGTCTCTCACTCTTCTCTCTCTCTCTCTCTCTCTCTCTCTCTCTCTCTCTCTCTCTCTCTCTGTCTCTCTATCTCTGTGTGTGTGTGTGTGTGTCTCTCTCCTCTCTCTGTCTCTTGTCTCTGTTTCTCTCTGTCTCTCTCTTTCTCTCTCTGTCTCTCTTTCACTTGTACTCTCACTGTCTCTCTCTCTCTCTCTCTCTCTCTCCTCCATCCTCCTTCCCAATGGAATTCCCTTGGGAACGTTCCTCCGCTCCGATAATCCTCAACTCAGTCGACCGTTGCGAATGCCCTCTCCGATTTCCGACAATCAGTGGAAAATAGACACAAAAAGCTGGGATAACTCAGCGGGACAGGCGGCATCTCTGGAGAGAAGGAATGTGTGACGTTTCAGGTTGACTCTACACCCGAAACGTCACCCCTTCCTTCTCTCCAGAGATGCTGCCTATCCCCGCTGAGTCGCTCCAGCCTTTTGCGCCTATCTTCGGTTTGAACCTGCATCTGCAGTTCCTTTCTCGACTGCATTGGAGAACCAGTTCTCAGCTGGGCAGTTCTACCTCAGCAAGGCATGCACAAACTAATCTGACATCGGCCGATGATAGATAAAGTGTCTCGGGCAGGCAGACTGTCAAACCTCTGTGGTGATTTGCTCGTTAGGAATTTCGTACAGCTGCCGATAAGGGAAATGCAGATGCTGGTTCACAGAAAAAAAAAGTGCTGGAGTAACTCAGCGGGTCAGGTCCCCTCGCACGGTGGCGCAGTGACCTCACAGCGCCAGAGACCCGGGTTCCAAACGGCCGACCCCTTATTCTTAAACTGTGTGTGTGTGGCCCCTGGTTCTGGACTCCCCCAACATCGGGAACATGTTTCCCGCCTCTGGCGTCTTCAAGCCCTTAACAATCTTAAAATGAGATCCCCTCTCATCCTTGTAAACTCCAGATTGTACAAGCCCAAGAGAAGGAATGGGTGGCGTTTCACAGAGTGCTGGAGTAACTCAGCGGGACAGGCAGCTTCTCTGGAGAGAAGGAATGGGCAACGTTTTGGGCCGAGACACTTCAGGAGTTTAAAGTTGATGGGTTGGGCAGTTTTTTTTGCATATAGAAACATAGAAACATAGAAAATAGGTGCAGGAGTAGGCCATTCGGCCCTTAGATGCCTGCACCGCCATTCAATATGATCACGGCTGATCATCCAACTCAGTATCCCGTACCTGCCTTCTCCCCATACCCCCTGATCCCTTTAGCCACAAGGGCCACGTCTAACTCCCTCTTAAATATAGCCAATGAACTGGCCTCAACTACCTTCTGTGGCAGAGAATTCCACAGACTCACCACTCTCTGTGTGTGAAAAGAAAAATGTTTTTCTCATCTCGGTCCTAAAGGAATTCCCCCTTATCCTTAAACTGTGACCCTTGTTCTGGACTCCCAACATCAGGAAACAATCTTCCTGCATCTAGCCTGTCCAACCCCTTAAGAATTTTGTAAAGTTTCTATAGATTCCCCCTCAATCTTCTAAATTCCAGCGAGTACAAGCCGAGTCTATTCCAGTCTTTCTTTCATATGAGTCAGTCTGCCATCCCACGGAATCAGTCTGGTGAAACTTCTCTGTACCCCCTCTGTGGCAGGACTTAAGAGGGTGGTGGGATTGCCGGGAAGTGATGTGGTGATGTTTAAAGGTTATTGGCTGGCCCAAATTGTATAAGGACGATATCGATCAGATGCGGGCAGCATGAGATAAGATTGGCATCTGTTTGGATGATCATTGTGAGTCTCAGTTTGATCTGACTGTTATGTGTGGTCTATACACGCAGGAATATGGAGTCTCCTTGCCCAGAGTAGGGGAATCGAGACCTGAGGACACGGGTTTACGGTGAAGGGGAAAAATTTAACAGGAATCTGAGGGGAACCTTCCTCAGAGGGTGGTTGGTGTATGGTACGAGCTGCCGGAGGAGGTTAGTTGGAGGCTGGGACCATCCACGTATAGACAGGTACCTGGATAGGAGGGTTTTCGAGGGATATGGCCAACGTGGGCAGGTGGGACTAGTGTGAGATTGGGGCATGTTGGGCAGGTGTGGGCAGGTTGGGCTCCGATGTTTGAGTCTATCTGGAAGCGTTTTGTGATTCGAGGAACATAAGTTTACTAAGTGTGATCAGAGTGGAAACGGCCTTCGCCCAAACTAGCCACACCGCCCACAAGCCCCATCTACCCAAGTCCCACCTGCCCGACGTTTGGCATATCCTCGAACCTGTCCTATCCACGCACCTGTCTATCGGTTTCTTGAACATTGGATAGGCCCAGCCTCAACACCAATTTGTACATTTGACACCCAAGGCAATTAACCTACAAACTGCACGTCTTTGGGAGGCGTGGGCATAGGAAACCGGAGATCCGGAGAAAGAAAACCACGCAGCTCACGGGGAGAGCGCCAAACTCGACCTAGTATGTTTAGTTTAGAGGTACAGCGTGGAAGAAATGGGACAATAGACAATAGGGAGGAAAGTAGAGGCCATCAGCCTTCCAGCCAGCACGCCAATTCAATGGTGATCACGGTGATCGTCCCAATCAGTTCCCGTTCTGCCTTCTCCCCATATCCCCTGGACTCCGCTATTTTTAAGAGCCTTATCCAGCTTCTCCTTGAAAGATCCAGAGATCCGGCTCACCGCCTCTGAGGAAGAGGAATTCCACAGATCACAGCTCTCTGTGAGAAAAAGTGTTTCCTCGTCTCCGTTCCAAATGGCCGACCCTTTATTCCTTAAACTGTGTGTGTGTGTGTGGCCCCTGGTTCTGGACTCCCCCAACATCGGGAACATGTTTCCTGCCTCTAGCGTGTCCAAACCCTTAACAATCTTATATGTTTGAATAAGATTCCCTCTCATCCTTCTAAAATGTTTCCTCGTCTCCTTTCTAAATGGCTTACTCCTCATTCTTAAGATAAGCAGGCCCTTCGGCCTACCGAGTCCATGCAGACCTGCGATCACCCCGTTCACACTGGTTCTATCCTATCCCAGGGGCAACGTACGGGAAGCCGCTTAAAACTGCACGTATTTGGAGGGCCGGAGGGAACCGGAGCGCCCGGAGAAAACCCACGCAGGTCCCGGGGAGAGAACGTGCAAACTCCACACAGGGAGAGGCGGACAGCGCCCGGAGGTGAGGATGGAACCGGTGGAGGGGGGGGTGGGAGGTTCTCAGGTGCTGTGAGGCACCCCCCCCCCCCCCCCCCCGAGCAGCTTGCGTTCCCCCACCCTCGTCCACAGCACATTCCAGCCACACAATAGACCCGTATCGTTTACACACAAGTTGTTATCTGAACTTCAGTCAGCGAACAAACAGGCTCGACAACTTCCTCTGGGAACCCCCCCCCCCCTTCAAATTCCCCTGTGGCTGCTGAATGGCGAAGAGGACATTCAGCCCGGCTGCCCCAGTCTAGCCCACCTCCCTTTCCTTTCACCAAGTCCCCGCCGACGGTTTGAAAATAAGGAAAAAGTGTTTCCTCGTCTCTGTTCTAAGCGGCTAAATGCCCCGTCCCACTTAGGAAACCTGAACGGAAACCTCTGGAGACTTTGCGCCCCACCCAAGGTTTCCGTGCGGTTCCCGGAGGTTTTTGTCAGTCAAAAAGTGGTTTCTGTTTTAAAAATCGGTAATTTTTTAGTCGGAGCCGGTTGCGATGCTAGTTGAAGGTGGTTGCCGGAGGACAAAAAACCTCTGGGAATCGAACGGAAACCTTGGGGTGGGGCGCAAAGTCTCCAGAGGTTTCCGTTCAGGTTTCCTAAGTGGGACAGGGGCATTAGCCGCTTAGAACAGAGACGAGGAAACACTTTTTCTCACAGAGACCACACCTGGAGTATTGTGTGCAGTTTTGGCCTGTTGGCCTTCATAACAAGAGGAGTTGAGTACAGGAGCAAAGAGGTCCTTCTGCAGTTGTACAGGGCCCAGGTGAGACCGCACCTGGAGTATTGTGTGCAGTTTTGGTCTGTTGGCCTTCATAACAAGAGGAGTCGAGTACAGGAGCAAAGAGGTCCTTCTGCAGTTGTACAGGGCCCTGGTGAGACCACACCTGGAGTATTGTGTGCAGTTTTGGTCCCCTAATTTGAGGAAGGACATTCTTGCTATTGAGGGAGCCCAGCGTAGGTTTACAAGGTTAATTCCCGGGATGGCGGGACTGTCATACGCTGAGAGAATGGAGCGGCTGGGCTTGGACAATCTGGAGTTTAGAAGAAGAATGAGAGGGCGGGCATCTCATTAAAACATATAGATTGTTAAGGGTTTGGACAGCCTAGAGGCAGGAAAACATGTTTGCCGTGTTGGGGGGTAGTCCAGGGGGGAACCAGGGGCCACATACAGTTTAAGGATAAGGAGTAAGCCGTTAGACCGGAGACGAGGAAACACTTTTTCGCACAGAGAGTGGTGAGTCTGTGGAATTCTCTGCCTCAGTGGGAGGTGAAGGATGCCGGCCGGCTCTCTGGATGCTTTCAAGAGAGAGCTAGATAGGGCTCTTAAAAATACTCAACAACTCTTGTTATGAAGGCCAACAGAGCAAAACTGCACACAATACTCCAAGTGTGGTCTCACTCGGGCTCTGTACAACTGCAGAAGGACCTCTTTGCTCCTATATTCGATTCCTCTTGTTATAAAGGCCAACAGGCCATTCGCTTTCTTCACTGCCTGCTGTACCTGCGTGCTTACTTTCATTGACTGATGGGCAAGGACCCCCAGATCCCGTTGTACTCCCCCTTTTCCCAACTTGACGCCATTTAGATAGTAATCTTTATTTCAGACTCGCGCCAGTTAGCGGGCTGGTGGCGCAGTGAGTAGAGCAGCTGCCTCTGGAGGGCGGGAGACCCGGGGTGGATCCCGACCTCCCTCCGTCTGTGTGGAGTTTGCACGTTATCCCATTGACCGGGTGGGATATTCCTGTCTGTGTCACAGAGTGATAGAGTGTGGAAACAGACCCTTCGGCCCAACTTACCCACACCGGCCAACATGTCCCGCTTACACTAGTCATAGAGTGATAGAGTGTGGAAACAGGCCCTTCAGCCCAACCTGCCCACACCGGCCAACATGCCCCATCTACACTAGTCCCACATGCCTGCGTTTGGTCCATATCCCTCCAAACCTGTCCTATCCATGTACCTGTCCAACTGTTTCTTAAACGTTGGGATAGTCCCAGCCTCAACGACCTCCTCCGCCAGCTCGTTCCATACACCCACCACCCTCTGTGTGGAAAAGTTACCCCTCAGATTCCTATTGAATCTTTTCCCCTTCACCTTGAACCCGTGTCCTCTGGTCCTCGATTCCCCTACTCTGGGCAAGAGACTCTGCCCGATCTAGTCCTCTGGTGATTTTATCCACCTCTATAAGATCGCCCTCATCCTCCTGCGCTCCATGGAATAGAGACCCAGCCCTGCTCAACCTCTCCCTGTGGCTCCACCCTCTAGTCCTGCCAACATCCGTGCGAATCTTCTCTGCGCCCTTTCCAGCTCGACAACATATTTCCTCTATCACAGTGCCCAGAACAGAACACGATGTTCTGAATGCGGTCTCACCGAACACTTGTACAACTGCAACGTGACATCCCAACTTCTAGACTCAATACTCTGCCTGATGAAGGCCAAAAGCCTGTTTGACCACCTTATCTACCTGCGACTCGACCTTCAAGGAACCGTGCACCTGTACTCCGAGATCCCTCTCTGGTGGAACGCAGGGAGAATGGCATGGTAAAGCTGAGGGGAGGAGAGGTAAGAGGGGGGCTAGCATCGTGGGCGATGGGCCAACAGCCTCCAGCTTTGCCAGGCTCCGGCGGTTGCTAAGTCACGCCCCACAGCAGAAAAATAAAAGATGATTTAACCTGATAGAAACATAGGAAAAATAGGTGCAGGAGGAGGCCATTCGGCCCTTCCAGCCAGCACCGCCATTCATTGTGATCATGGCTGATCGTCCCCAATCAATAACCCGTGCCTGCCTTCTCCCCATATCCCTTGACTCCACTAGCCCCTAGAGCTCTATCTAACTCTCTCTTAAATCCATCCAGTGATTTGGCCTCCACTGCCCTCTGTGGCAGGGGGAATGAATTCCACAAATTCACAACTCTCTGGGTGAATTTCTTTTTTCTCACCTCCGCCTTAAATGGCCTCCCCTTTATTGTAAGTCTGTGGCCCCTGGTTCTGGACTCGCCCAACATTGGGAAACTTTTTTCCTGCATCTAGCTTGTCCAGTCCTTTTATAATTTTATGTTTCTATAAGATCCCTCTCCCCCCCTCCCCCATCCTTCTAAACTCCAGTGAATACAAGCCCAGTCTTTTCAATCTTTCCTCATATGACAGTCCCGCCATCCAGGATCAATCTGGTGAATCTACGCGTGCACTGCCTCAAATCACAAGGATGTCCTTCCTCAAATTAGGGGACCAAAACTGTACACAATTAACTACTCAGATGCGGTCTCACCAGGGCCCTGTACAACTGCAGAAGAACCTCTCTACTCCTATACTGAAATCCTCTTGTTATGAAGGCCAACAGGCCAAAACTGTACACAATACTCCAGGCGTGGTCTCACCAGAGCCCTGTACAACTGCAGAAGAACCTCTCTACTCCTATACTGAAATCCTCTTGTTATGAAGGCCAACATGCCATGAGCTTTCTTCACTGCCTGCTGTACCTGCACGCCAACTTTCAGTGACCGGTGTACAAGGACACCCAGGTCTCGCTGCACCTCCCCCTTACCTAACCTAACCCCTTTGAGATAATAATCTGCCCCCTTGTTTTTGCCGCCAAAGTGGACAACCTCACATTTATCTATATTACAGTTTTGGTCTCCTAATTTGAGGAAGGACATCCTTGTGATTGACGCAGTGCAGCTAGACTGGGGCGACTGGGCCGAATGTCCTCGTCGCCGTTCAGCATCCGCAGGGGATTTTGTTGAGGGGGCGGGGGGGCGGGGATGTTCCCAGAGGAGGTTGTCGAGCCTGTTTGTTCGCCGACTGGCAGCGACGTGGAAGGTTCGGATAATACCTTGTGTGTAAACGATACGGGTCTATTGTGTGGTTTGCAATGTGCTGTGAACGGCAAGCTGCTCGGGGGGGGGAGTAGGGGGGGCATTCCTTACCACAGGCAGAGGCCAGGACCACCGGGACAATCCCACCCCCCCCCCCCCCGCTGTGGTGGGACGGGGGAACAATAGACAATAGGTGTAGGAGTAGAGGCCATTCGGCCCTTCCAGCCAGCACCGCCATTCATTGTGATCACGGCTGATCGTCCCCAATCAATAACCCGTGCCTGCCTTCTCCCCATATCCCTTGACTCCACCAGCCCCTAAAGCTCTATCCAACTCTCTCTTAAATCCATCCAGTGACTTGGCCTCCACTGCCCTCTGTGGCAGGAAATTCCACAAATTCACAACTCTCTGGGTGAAAAAGTTTTTTCTCACCCCAGTCTAAAATGACCTCCCCTTTATTCTAAGACTGTGTGGCCCTTGGTTCTGTACTCGCCCAACATTGGGAACATTTTTCCTACACCTAGCTTGTCCAGTCCTTTTATAATTTTATATGTTTCTACAAGATCCCCCCCTCATCCTTCCAAACTCCAGTGAATACAAGCCCAGTCTTTTCAATCTTTCCTCAGATGACATCCCAGGGATCAATCTCGTGAACCTACGCTGCACTGCCTCAATCACAAGGATGTCCTTCCTCAAATTTACACCAGGTTAATTCCTGGGACTAAAATATGTTGAGAGAATGGAGCGGCTGGGCTTGTACACTCTGGAGTTTAGAAGGATGAGAGGGAATCTCATTGAAACATATAAGATTGTTAAGGGTTTGGACACGCTAGAGGCAGGAAACATGTTCCCGATGTTGGGCGAGTCCAGAACCAGGGACCACAGTTTAAGAATAAGGAGTATGTCATATAGAATGGAGACGAGGAAACACTTTTTCTCACAAAGAGTTGTGAGTCTGTGGAATTCTCTGCCTCACAGGGCGGTGGAGGCCGGTTCTCTGGATGCTTTCAAGAGAGAGCTAGATAGGGCTCTTAAAGATAGCGGAGTCAGGGGGTATGGGGGAGAAGGCAGGGACGGGGTACTGATTGGGGATGATCACAGTGAATGGCGGTGCTGGCTGGAAGGGCCGAATGGCCTCTACTCCTGCACCTATTGTCTATTGTCCAGAGTGAAGTTCCCTCCACACCATCGCGTCAAACACACACAAAAACACACACACACATAGAAACATAAACAATAGGTGCAGGAGGAGGCCATTCGGCCCTTCGAGCCAGCACCGCCATTCAATATGATCATGGCTGATCATCCAACTCAGTATCCCGTACCTGCCTTCTCTCCATACCCCCTGATCCCTTTAGCCACAAGGGCCACATCTAACCCCCTCTTAAATATAGCCAACGAACTGGCCTCAACTACCTTCTGTGGCAGAGAATTCCACAGATTCACCACTCTCTGTGTGAAAAATGATTTTCTCTTCTCGGTCCTAAAAGACTTCCCCCTTATCCTTAAACTGTGTGACCCCCTTGTTCTGGACATCCCCAACACCGGGAACAATCTTCCTGCATCTAGCCTGTCCAACCCCTTAAGAATTTTGTAAGTTTCTATAAGATCCTCCCTCAATCTTCTAAATTCTTGCGAGTACACACACACACACACAGTGCGCACACACACACACACACACACTCTCACACAAACACACCCACACTCACAAACACACCCACACTCACAAACACACACACACAAACACACACACACACTCACACACACCCACACTCACACACACATCCACCCCCCCCCCCCCCCCACACACGCGCACACACACACATACACACACAACACACACTGCACACACACCCACACTCTCACACAAAACACACCACACTCACAACCACACACTCACACAAACACCCCCATACAAACACACCCACACTCACAAAAACACAACACACACACACGAACACACACACACAGCGCACACACACACACACACACACCACACTCACACACACCCACACAACACACACCCAACTCACAAAACACACACACAACACTAACACACCCAACACACACACACAACCCACACACACACTCACACTCACAAACACACACACACCACCCAACACCCACAAACACTCACCTAACACACACCCCACACTCACACAAACACACACACCCACACCGCGCACTCACACACAAACACACACCACACTCACACAACACACACACACACCACCACACCACACACACACACACACACACACACCACACTCACACACACACTCACAACCCCACAACACACACACAACACACACAACAACCCACACTCACACACACACACACACCACACACACACACACACACCACACTCACACACAACACACAACACACACACCCCACACTACACACACACACACACACCTCTAACGCCCCACCCCGCTCACCAGACGCAGCTTGGCTCTTGTGTCGACAGCGATGTGGAATCCACCTCCCAGACTCATCGGCCATTCCGTAGAGGAGGAATGATGGAGATGGCCTCTCTCACCGAGACGCACCTCTCTCCCCCCACCCCCCCTCCCCCAGGGGGATATCCGCAAGGCCCTGCTTCAAGGCCAGTCAGTGGGGAGTGTGGACTAATTGCATCCTCTGTTGGACAGCGCCCAATATTCGCCCCTTGATGGGCCCTCACCCTTTCCAGCCCAGCACGCTGCCGTTTCGCCACACAGCGTTGAAGCAAGCAAACTTCCGACTTTCCTCTTGTTCCTCTTGCCTTTATGCCACGGGCAAGCAGCAGTGAGCCCACGTGG
>JAVHYY010000331.1:0-77500 GCA_035221665.1 Okamejei kenojei | reverse complement strand
TTTCCATTTTTTTTTTGGTCATTTTTTTTTTGTTCATTTTTTTTATCTTTTTCAATCAATTTCATTCTCTATTTTTTTTTTCATTTTTTTCAATTTTTTTTTTTCAAGGACGACCACGGGGAGTGAGACCAGTGGAGTGGAAAAGGAAGTCATCTAGGCGACGCCATTACATCGATGATCCCACGGACGTCCCTGGCCAGGATCTGCCCCGAAAGCAGTGGACAACCCTCAACCGCTTGAGGACAGGCGTCGGACGCTATCAGAATCAGAATCAGATTTTATTCGCCAAGTATGTTTTGCAACTAAATCCCTGGGATGGCGGGACTGTCATATGAGGAATGATTGAAAAGACTGGGCTTGTATTCACTGGAGTTTAGAAGGGGGAGGGTGGATCTTATAACCATATAACCATATAACAATTACAGCACGGAGACAGGCCCTCTCGGCCCTTCCAGTCCGTGCCGACCATTTGTTTTCCCCTAGTCCCATCTACCTGCACTCAGACCATACCCCTCCATTCCCTTCACGTCCATATACCTATCCACTTTACTTTTAAATGTTAAAATCGATCCTGCCTCCACCACCTCTGCCGGAAGCTCATTCCACACAGCCACCACCCTCTGAGTAAAGAAGTTCCCCCTCACGTTACCCCTAAACTTCTGTCCCTTATAGAAACATATAAAATTATAAAAGGACGGGACAAGCTAGATGCAGGAAAAATATTCCCAATGTTGGGCGAGTCCAGAACCAGGGGCCACAGTCTTAGAATAAAGGGGAGGTCATTTAAGACTGAGCTGAGAAAAAACTTTTTCACCCAGAGAGTTGTGAATTTATGGAATTCCCTGCCACAGAGGGCAGTGGAGGCCAGAGTTAGATAGAGCTCTAGGGGCTGGTGGAGTCAAGGGATATGGGGAGAAGGCAGGCACGGGTTATTGATTGGGGACGATCAGCCATGATCACAATGAATGGCGGTGCTGGCTCGAAGGGCCGAATGGCCTCCTCCTGCACCTATTTTCTATTTTTCTATGTTTCTATGCAACGTACGAGGAATTTCACTGGCCAGGTCAATCGTACAATTAAAAGCAACAGATCACTCAAAAACACATTTTAACTTGAACATCCATCACAGTGACTCCTCCACATTCCTCACTGTGATGGAAGGCGAAATAAAGTTCAAGTCCTTCCCTTAGTTCTTGCTCAGTCGGGGGCCTCGGGGCCCCCCCCCCGTTAACGGGATGATCTTGACTCCCATAGCCGGTGGTGTTGGGGCCCTCCGCGTCGAGGCGATCAGCTGCCGCATTGGTCGAGCCTGCAGCTCCCCCGCCGGGCGATCAAACCTCACGACGGGGCCGGTCGAACCTTCCGCGGTGTTGGAGCTCCCGACTTGCCTCTCCCCCGAGACTGCGAGCCCTTGGTCCCGGGCAAGGGATCCGCTCCGATGTTAAGTCCGCGCCCCGCGGTGGGGCTCACGACAGTCCGAGGCGGCCTCCAGCTCCAGCGATGGTAGGCCGCAGAGCCCGGAGAATGTGATCCGAAAAATGACCACATCCCCGGGAAGGTAGGGACTTGAAACAAAAGGTTTTTCGGCGAGAGCCTCCTGTGAGAGTGGGGACCCAACACAGACAGTGGAGCACAGAGTCACCTGTTGCCCCAAACACCGGCCACGGAGCGGTGAACGAGGTCTGAGTGACCTGGACGATGACACGATGGCCCGGCTCGCCTCAACGGAGCTGCAGGTCTAAAAGACATACGACAGAAGAAGAAGATGTATAATAATAATAATAATAATAATACATTTAAAAACAACTCACATTGACAAACATGCTGCACATCAGTGCAGGTACTGATTTGATATATACAACGGTACACAGACCTAACAATACAATAGACAATAGGTGCAGGAGTAGAGGCCATTCGGCCCTTCGAGCCAGCACCGCCATTTAATGCGATCACGGCTGATCATCCCCAATCAGTACCCCGTTCCTGCCTTCTCCCCATATCCCCTTATTTATACACGTGTGCGTGCATTTATAGACGCGTATGTGCATTTATAGACGTGTATGTGCATTTATAGACGCGTACGTGCATTTATAGACGCGTACGTGCATTTATAGACGCGTACGTGCATTTATAGACGTGTACGTGCATTTATAGACGTGTACGTGCATTTATAGACGTGTACGTGCATTTATAGACGTGTACGTGCATTTATAGACGCGTACGTGCATTTATAGACGGGTACGCGAGCTTTTATAGACGTGTACACGTGCATATTATAGACACGTATGTGCATTTATAGACGTGTATGTGCATTTATAGACGGGTATGTGCATTTATAGACGGGTATGTGCTATTGTGTGAGCATACACATATGTATTTACGCGCACACGGCAAGCAAGTAAGTCCATTTTATTTATGCAGCACGTTTAAATCAACTCGCGTTGAAACCAAAGTGCTTTGCGTAGAAGAAACGATAAAATAAATAATAAAGTTTCTGTACGTCCATAGAAAATCGACGCAACGCATCGTAGAATTCAACATGAACGTCCCCCAACAGGCAAAGTTTTCCACCGTGGGTAAAGACATCAGAAAGCTAAGTGATATATAGTGTTTATATGCGTGCACATGTATTGTGTGAGTGTACATGTATGTATTTACACACATATATGTATATATATATATATATATGGTGATATATATACAAGTTGCGGTGTATACAGTCGGCGGCTTATACAGCCCCGCGCCCACCCTCCCCCAACTGTCACCAACCGTCGTCGCCTCGCGCCCCCTCCCCCTTCCCGCCCTCAGCACCGGCGACCGCCTTTCCACCCACACACGTGACGCATCCTCCCTTCCCCCCACACACGTGACGCCCGCTCCCTCTCCTCCCCCCCACACCACACACACACACACACACACACACGACGCTTTCTCCCTCCACACGTGACGCTTGCTCCCACGCCCCCCCCACACACGGTGACGCTGTTTAACCCCCCCACACCGTGACGCCGCCCTAACCCCCCACCACAACACGACGTTTTCTTCCCCCCTCCACGTGACGCTCTCTACCCCCCCCCAACACGTGACGCTGTCTTAACCCCCCCCCCCACACACGACGCTCTCTACTCTCCCGCTGCATTGTGGGGAGAGTAGAGAGACACACACGACGCTCCACACCCCCCCACACACACACACGACGTTTCTTCGCTCTCCCCCACCCCCATGTGACTTTACTTACTCACTACTGCCTATTTTATGCTCAGTCCCCCTGATGACGCCCCTCCCCTCCAACTCCCCCCTCCACACGTGACTCTCCCTCTCCCCATCCCCTCTCCACGTGTGACTCCCTCACCCAACCTCCACCCCGTCTCTCCCTCCACACGTGACCCTCCCTCAACCCCACCGTCTCTCCCTCCACACGTGACCCTCCTCAAACCCACTCCGTTCCCCCTCGAACAGTTGACTCTCCCCTCTCCCCTTCCCTCTCCACGTGACTCCTGCCCTCAACCCCACCCAACACCAACTCCCCCCTCTACACGTGACCCTCCCTCTCGCCCCCCCCCCCCCCTCTCCACGTGTCGCTCCCGCCCTCGCTGGCGCTGCCGGTCGACGCCGTTCGCTCGCTCCCTCGCTCTCCCTCCCCACGTGACTCTCTCTCTCTCTCCCTTAACCCCCTCTCACCCAATCTTCGGTGGAAAGGGGGAGGGGGGGGTGGGTTGTGGTTGAGGGGAGAGTCACGTGGAAAAGCATCTTTGCTTTCCACACCATATCTCTCACCCTCCCTCTCCCCCTCTCCACGTGACCCCTCCCGCTCCCTCACCCCCACACGTGACCCTCTCCCCCCCTCCCACGTGATCCTCACCCCCTCCCCACGTGACCCTCCCTCCCGTACTAGTCGACGCCCGCTTCGCTCCCTCCCCCTCTCCACGTGACACCCTCCTCAACCCCCCTTTCCACGTGACGCCCTCCCCACACCCTCTCCCCCTCCCACGTGATTCTCCATCTCTCTCTCTCTCCTTCCCCACCAATCTTTGATCTCCCTCAACACCTCCCCACTCCCTCTCTCCCCCTCCACACGTGAATCTCCATTTCCCCCCCTTCTTTGATCGCATTGCCTCTAGCCCCCTGCCCACGTGACTCTCCCCGCCTCAACCCCCCCCCTCCCCTCCCACGTGACCCTCCCTCCCTCAACCTCCCCACGTGACCCCCCTCCCTCAACCCCCTCCCCACGTGACTCTCTCCCTCTCACACAACCCCATCCCCCACGTGGACTCTCCTTCCTTGCCCTCAACCTCCCCTCCCATGTGACTCCCTTGCCCTCATCCCCTCCCACGAGTGACCCTCCCTCCTGCTCATACAACCCCCCCTCCCCACGTGACTCTCCCTCCCTCCCTTGCCCTCAACCCCCCTCCCTCCCACGTGACCCTCCCTCCCTGTTCATACAACCCACCTCCCCACGTGACTCTCCCTCCCTCCCTTGCCCTCAACCCCCCCCTCTCCACGTGACTCCCTCCCCCCTCACACAACTCCCCTCTCCACGTGACTCCCTCCCGCTCCCGCTCGACCCAGTCGACGCCGTCCGTCCCCCCCCCCCTCCCTCGGGCGCGCGCACCCAGAGCGAGCGCGGGCGGGCGGGCGGGAGAGAGAGCGGGAGCGCGCTGGAGGGAGGGAGGGGGGGAGAGGGAGAGCCAGCGAGCGAGCGATGGCGGTTGCGGTCGCGGAGCGCGGGCTGAGCAGGGCTGCGCTGTCCGTCGGCCGGTGCTGAAGTTGTGCGTGAGGAGAGGAGGGAGAGAGACGGTGTTTGTGAGGCGGCGGGGGGAGGGGGAGGGGGAAGGAGGATGGAGGGGCAGCCCGACAGCCCGAGCCGCGCCGTGGAGTACCTGCTGGAGCTCAACAACATCATCGAGTCGCAGCAGAAGCTGCTGGAGCAGCAGCGGCGCCGCATCGACGAGCTGGAGCGCCAGCTGGAGCGGCTGGGCCGCGAGAACCGCAGCCTGAGGCGGCAGGGGCAGGGGCAGGGGCAGGAGGGGGCCAGGCCGAGCCCCCACCCCCCCCGCCCCCCCCCCCCCCCCCCCCCACCGCCGCCCCCGCCGCCCCCGCCGCCCCCCCCCCCCCCCGCCCCCGGCCACGGCCCACGGCCACGGCCAAACACGGGCAGCCCGGGGGCCCACACCCGACGGAGCCGCAGTCCCCCGCACCCCGCACCGCGACAGAGAGAGGGGGGGGGGAGAGGTGGGGGGGGTAATTGTGGGGGGTAATGTGGGGGGTAATGTTGTGGGGTAATGTGGGGGTGAATGTGTGGGGGGGGGGAGAGAGAGATGTGTCCCCACCCGCACCGTGACAGGTGAGAGTGGGGGGGTAAGAGAGTGGGGGGGGGTAATGTGTGGGGGGGGGGGGTAATGTGTGGGGGGTTGTGGGGGTAATGTGTGGGGGAGAGAGATGTGTCCCCCGCCACCCCGCACCGCGACAGGTGATGTGTGTGGGAGGGTGGGTGGGGGAGAGAGAGTCCCCCCCCGCCACCCCGGGGGGGGGGGTAATGTGTGGGGGTTAATGTGGGGTAATGTGTGGGGGAGAGTGATGTGTCCCCACCCCCCCCCGCCACCCCGCACCGTGACAGGTGAGAGGGGAGAGAAGTGTGGGGGGAGGGGAGAGATGTGTGGGTGGAGGAGTGGGTCCCCCCCCGGGTAATGAGGAGGGGAGAGAGTGTGGGGGGGTTAATGTGGGGGTAATGTGTGGGGGGAGAGAGATGTGTCCTCCCCCCCCCGCACCGTGACAGGTGAGATGGGGGAGAGTGTGGGGGGGTAATGTGTGGGGGGTATGAGTGTGGGGGGTTAATGTGTGGGGGGAGAGATGTGCCCCCCCCCCGCCACCCCGCACCGTGACAGGTGAGAGGGGAGGAGAGAGTGGGGGGGTAATGTGTGGGTGTAATGTGGGGGTAATGTGTGGGGGAGAGAGATGTGCGCCACCCCGCACCGTGACAGGTGAGAGGGGGGAGGAGTGTGGGGGGGGGGGAGAGTAATGTGTGGGGGGTATGTTCCATGTGTGGGAGAGGATGTGTGATGGGTCCCCCCCCCCCCGCCACCCCGCACCGTGACAGGTGAGAGGAGGGGAGTGCGGGGTAATGTGAGGTAATGGTATAATGTGCTGTTTGTGGGACAGGTGGGAGGGGTAAGTGTGGGGGGAGTAATGTGGGGGGGGTTATGGGGGGGTAATGTGTGTAATGTAGGGGGGGATGAGTGTGGTGGCGGGTAAGTGTGGGGTGTGGGGGTAATGTGGGGGGAGAGAGAGGTGTGGGGGTAATGTGTGGGGGAGAGAGAGTGTGTGTGTGTGTGGTAATGTGTGGGGGAGAGAGAGGTGTGGGTTTAAGGTGTGGGGGATAATGTGTGGGGGATAATGTATGGGGGAAGAGAGAGGTGTGGGGGATATGTGTGGGGGAGGTGAGAGAGAGGTTGTGGGGGATAATGTGTGGGGGATGAGAGAGGTGTGGGGTATAATGTGTGGGATAATGTGTGGGGAGAGAGAGAGGTGGGGGAGAAAGAGAGGTGAGAGAGGGAGGTGTGAGGGGTATAATGTGTGGTATTAATGTGTGGGGGAGAGAGATCTGTGTCCTCCCCCCCGCCCCCCGCACCGTGACAGGTGAGAGGAGGGGAGAGTGTGGGGAGTATAATGTGGGTATAATGTGTGGGGGAAGAGAGATGTGTCCCCCCGCCACCCCGCACCCCCCCTGCACCGTGACAGGTGAGAGGAGGGAGGGGGGGGGTGTGTGTGTTTGGGGGGGGAGGGGGAGATGTGGGGTAATGTGGGGGGGATGTATGGGAGAGATTTGGGGTATATGAGTGAGTGTGAGAGATGTGGAGGGTAATGTGTGTGAAATGTAGACCATAATGTTTGTGGGGCATAATGTGTGGGGGAGAAGGGACAGGAAGACAGAGGGAGAGATGTGGGGTACAATGTGTGTGGGGTATAATGTGTTGGAGAGAGAGAGAGTGGGGGTTTAATATGTGTGGGTATAATATGTGTGGGGTTATAATATGTGTGGGGTATAATATGTGTGGGATATAATGTGTGGGGGGAGAGAGGGGGAGATGTGGGGTATAATGTGTGGGGAGAGAGAGGTGTGGGGTATAATGTGTGTGTAATATAATGTGGTGGGATAATGTGTTGGGGGAGAGATAGGGGGAAGAGAGGTGTGGGGGATAATGTGTGGGGGGGGAGAGAGATGTGCCCCCTGCCACCCACACCGTGACAGGTGAGGGGAGGGCGGGAGGAGGGGGAGGGGGGAGAGTGTGTGGTGGGGGGTGTGTGGGGTATAATGTGTGGGAAGGGGGGGGGGGACAGAGACAGAAACACAGAGAGAGATACGTGAGGGGAGAGTGTGTGTGTGGGGGGGGGGAGGGGTAATGTGTGGGATAATGCGTGGGAGAGAGAGAAGGTATGGGGAGAGATAGATAGATGGAGAGAGAGAACGAGGAGAGATGTGGGGTATAGTGTGTGTGGGGTATAATGTGTTGGAGAGATAGGGGGGAGATGTGGGGTATAATATGTGGGGGAGAGAGATGTGTCCCCGTCACCCTGCACCGTGACAGGGGAGAGGAGAGAGTGTGTGTGGGGGAGGGGGTGGGTGTGGGTATAAATGTGGTGGGGGGAGAGAGGGAAAGAGAGGGATATAATGTGTGAGGGGAAAGGGAGGGAGAGACAGAAACACAGAGAGAGAAGGTGAGGGTAGTGTGTGTGTGAGTGTGTGTGTGGGGGGGATGTGGGGGATAATGTGTGGGAGAGAGATGTGGGGGAAAGAGGAGGGAGAAAGATGTGTGTCCCCCACCACCCCGCACTGAGACAGGTGAGAGGAGGGGGGACAGTGTGGGGGTAGTGTGTGTGAGGGGGGGGGTGATGTGGGGGAGAACAGAGGGGAGATAAGGTGAGGGGAGTGAGTGTGGTGGTAATGTGGGGGAGGAAGAGAGGGTGTGTGGGGAGAGATGTGGGGTATAATGTGTGTGGGATAACATGTGTGGGGGGGGTCATAGAGAGAGAGAGAGGGGAGAGGGAGAGGGAAGGAGAGGAGAGGGGAGAGGGAGGGAGGGGAGGTGTGGGGACGAGGGAGAGAGGGGGGGAGATGTGGTGAGGGAGAGGGAGAGGAGAGAGAGAGTGAGAGAGAGTGCGGGAGAGAGAGAGGAGAGAGGGAGAGAGAGAAGAGGAGAGAGAGAGAGGAGAGAGAGAGGTGAGGTGAGAGAGGGAGTGGGTTTAGATGTAGAGGAGAGAGAGAGGAGAGAGAGAGAGAGAAGAGAGAGTGGGGAGGGGGGAGAGAGAAGAAGAGAGAGGACGAGAGAGGAAGAGAGAGAGTGAGGGGGGAGAGAGGGAGAGAGAGGAGAGAGAAGAGAGAGAGGAGAGAGAGAGAGAGAGAGAGAGAGAGCAGATGTGGGGTATAAGGTGTTGGGAGGAGGGGAGGTGTGGGAGGAGAGAGAGAAGGAGAAAGGCGGGGGGGAGATGTGGGGTATAATGTGTTTTTGTGAGAGACAGAGACAGAGAGAGAGATATAGAGAGAGGGAGGAGAGAAGAGATGTGGGGTATAATGTGTTGGAGAGGAAAAAGAAGGTGTGGGGTATAATGTATTGGGGAGCGACGGGGGGATGTGGGGTTGTAATGTGCGTGGGGGGATAATGTGGGGGAGACGGAGAGAGGTGAGGATATGTGGAGTATAATGTGTGGGGGAGAGAGAAAGAGAGAAGGCGTGGGGTTTTATAATGTGTGTGGGGGATAATGTGTGGGAGAAGAGGAGTGTGGAAGAAAGATAGAGAGAGGTTGTGTGGGATGAGAGAGAGAGAGAGGGAGAGGTGTGTGGGGAGAGATGAGGGGTATAATGTGGGGTATAATGAGTGTGTGAGAGGAGAGAGACGGGGAGAGGGAGATGTGGGGTACATGTGGTGTGTGGGGTATAATGTGTGGGAAATTTGGGTATAATGTGGGGTTATAATGAGAGGAGAGAGAAAGGTGAGGAGTGGGGTATAATGTGTGGGGGTTAATATGGGGAATAATGTGGGGAGAGAGAGAGCTGTGTGTGGGGTATAATGTGTGGATATAATGTGGGGTATAATGAAGGTGCGATGTGGGGTATGTAATGTGTGGGGAATGTGTGTGTGGGGTATTATATGTGTGTGGTAGGGTATATGATGTGTGTGTGTGTGGGGTATATAATGTGTGCGTGTGGGGTATATATAATGTGTGCGTGTGTGGTATATAATGGTGTGCGTGTGTGGGGTATAAATGTGTTGTGTGTGGGGTATATAATGTGTGTGTGTGGGGTATATAATGTGTGTGTGTGGGGTATATAATGTGTGTGTGTGGTGTATATAATGTGTGTGTGTGTGTGGGGTTATGGTAATATGAGTGTGTGGGGTGTGTGGTGGGGGTATATAATGTGTGTGTGTGTGGTATATATGTGTGTGTGTGGGGATATATAGTGTGTGTTGGGTGTGTGTGTGGTGTATATAATGTGGTGTGTGTGGGGGGGGTATATATTGTGTGTGTGTGGGGTATATAATGTGTGTTGTGTGGGGTATTATATAATGTGTGTGGGGTGAGGGGGTATAATGTGTGTGGTGTGTGGGTATATAATGTGTGTGTGGGAGGGGTGGTGTGGTGGTGTGGGGTATATAATTGTGTGTGGGGGGGTATATATGTGTGTGTGTGTGGTGGTATATAATGTGTGTGTGTGGGGTGTGTGTGTGTGGGGTATATAATGTGTGTGTGTGGGTATATAATGTGTGTGTGTGTGTGTGTGTGTGGGGTATATATGTTGTGTGTGTGTGTGGGGTATATAATGTGTGTGTGTGCGTGGTTATAGTGTGTGTGTATTTAATGTGTGTGTGTGTGGTATATATGTGGTGTGTGTGGGTATATAATGTGTGTGTGTGGGGTATTAATGTGTGTGTGTGTATATAATGTGTGTGTGTGGGGTTATATAATGTAGTAAGTGTGTGGGGTATATAGTGTGTGTGTGTGTGTGGGGTATATAATGTGTGTGTGTGGGGTGTGGGGTATATAATGTGTGTGTGTGGGGTATTAATGTATATTATGTGTGTGGTATTTTTTGGTATATAATGGTGTGATTGTGTGTGGGGGGTATATAATGTGTGTGTGTGGGGTATATAATTGTGTGTGTGTGGTATATATATGTGTGTGTGTGGGTATATAATGTGTGTGTGGGGTTATATATGTTGTGTGTGTGCGGGGTATATAAAGTGTGTGTGTGGGGTATATAATGTGTGTGTGTGGGGTATATATATGTTGTGTGTGTGTGCGGGGGTATATAATGTGTGTGGGTATATAATGTGTGTGTGTGGGTGTGGGGTATATTAATGTGTGTGTGTCGGTGGGGTATATAAATGTGTGTGTGTGGGGTATTGTGTGTGTGTGGGTATATAATGTGTGGTGTGTGTGTGGGGTATATAATGTGTGTGTGTGGGGAATATATATAATGTGTGTGTGTGGGGTATCATAATGATGTGTGTGTGGGGGTATATAATGTGTGTGTGTGGGGTATATAATGTGTGTGTGTGGGGTATATAATTTAATAGTGTGTGTGTGGGGTATATAATGTGTGTGTGTGGGGGGGTATTAATGTGTGTGTGGGGTATATAATGTGTGTGTGTGGGGGTATATAATGTGTGTGTGTGGGGTATAATGTGTGTGGGTATATGTTGTGTGTGTGTGGGGTATATAATGTGTGTGTGTGGATTATAATGTGTGTGTGTGTGTGATATATATGTGTGTGTGGGGTATATAATGTGTGTGTGTTATATGTGTGTGTGTGTGTATGTGTGGGTAATATAATGTTGTGTGGGGTATATAATTGGTGTGTGGGGTATATAATTGTGTGTGTGGGGGGGGTATAATAAGTGTGTGTGGTGGGGTATATAATGTGTGGTGTGTGTGGGGTATATAATGTGTGTGTGTGGGGTATATAATGTGTGTGTGTGGGGTATATAATGTGTGTGTGGTGGGGTATATAATGTGTGTGTGGTGTATATAATGTGTGTGTGTGGGGTATTATAATGTGTGTGTGGGGTATATAATGTGTGTGTGGGGTATATAATGTGTGTGTGTGTGGGTGTGTGTGTGTGGGGGTATATAATGTGTGTGTGTGAGGTATATAAGTGTGTGTGTGTGTGGTATATAATGTGTTATAAGTGTGTGTGTGGGGTATATAATGTGTGTGTGGGGTATATAATGTGTGTGTGTGTGTGTATGTGTGTGTGTGTGTGTGTGTGGGGTATATAATATGTGTGTTTGGTCTATATAATGTGTGTGTGGGGTATATAATGTGTGTGTGAGGGGATATAATGTGTGTGTGTGTGGGGTATATAGTGTGTGTGTGTGTGTGTGGGGTATATAGTGTGTGTGTGTGTGGGGTATGTAGTGTCTGTGTGTGTGGGGTTATAGTGTTGTGTGTGGGGTATATAGTGTGTGTGTGGAGTATATAGTGTGTGTGTGGTGTATATAGTGTGTGTGTGTGTGGGGGGGTATATAGTGTGTGCGTGGGATATATGTGTGTGTGTGGGGGGGGGGGACGAGAGCCTGCAGTCCCACCATCACCCTGCACCGCACCAGGTGAGGGGGGGGTGGGAGGGGGGATAATGTGGGGGGGGAGAGAGGGGGTGTGTGGGCTTAATGTGTGAGAAATGTGGGTTATAATATCAGGTGAGGGGGTGGGGAGGGTATAATGTGGAGGGGGGAGATGTGGGGTATAATGTGTGGGAGAGAGAGATGGTGTGGGAGTATAATGTGTGGGGAGAGAGAGATATGGGGTTATAATGTGTGGGGGAGAGAGAGACTGAAGGTGTGTGGGTTATAATGTGCGGGGGATGTGAGGTATAGATGTGGGTTGTAACCAGAGAGAAGGTGTGGGAGATGAGGGTTAGAATGTGTGAGAAATATGTGAGAGAGACAGGGAAAGAGAGAGAGACAGAGAGGGTGTGTGTGTGAAATGTGGGTTGTAATGTGTGGGAGGTACAATGTTGAATATGTGGGAGGGACAGGGTTAAATGTGGGAGAGATATGGTTCTAATGTGAGGGAGAGAAAGGGTGGTAGGGACAGGGTTAAAATGTGGGAAGGATATAGTTAATATTGTATAAGGGACATTGTATTAGTATACAGGACAGAGGTAATGTCCTGTGTGAGGGACAGGGTTGATAAAATACATCTATTGATGCTCCTGAACACATCATCAGTGATGTAACCTGGGGTCATTGGGTGTTTCGGGTCTTTCAACATCAGACACCCTCACCCAGGCGACCCAGCCGTGGTTGATCAGACCACGACCTGTGTTCAGGTGGCATTCGCTCCTCCACATGGGCCCTCTCTCCTGATCAACAGCCATCTTGCAGCCTTCTCCACTGCCTCTGTGGTGTTCTTGATGGCTCGTCTCCTCGTGTCCAGTGGGAGGGATATGGTTAACGTTGTGTGAGAGTGACAGGGTTAATGTCCTGTGAGAGAACGTGTGGGAGTGACAGGGTTAATGTGTGGGAGGAACAAGGTTATAACGTGAGGAAATGTGTAGGAGGGATAGGGTTAATATTGAGTGTGAGGAACAAGGTGAATGTGTGAGATTTGTGAACTTAAACATGTGAGAGGAATGGGGTTAGCTGTGAAGGTGTGGGAGTGAGAATATTGTGTGGGAGAGAGGGTGTGTGAGGGACAGGGTTAATATTGTATGGGAGTTAAGGGCCTGTCCCACTTTCGCGGGTTGAAATTATGCAGTAGGAACGGGTTAAAGGTGTGCAAGTGACGGGGATAAAATGTGTGGGAGAGACAGGGTTAATGTTGTGTGGGAGTGATAGGTTAAAGGTGTGGGAACCACAGGATTCAAGGTGTGGGAGGGACAGGATTATAAGTTTCAGAGGGACAGGGTTAAACGTGTAGCAATGTGATTGTATGAGCCCTAACCATCACTGTGTGGTAACGATAGGGTTAATAACGTGTGAGAGTGACAGGGTAAAGTTGGAGGAGGGCTGGCTACCCATTTGTTGCGTTGGATAAATCACTGGATTCAGAGAACCTTTTGATTCACTCAGTAATTTATCACAGTACTAAATAAGGCACACACACTCACGTATCCTCGACTCAAATATCCCCCAACACACTCGCAAACCCTGAGTACACAGCAGAGCACGCACAGGGTGTTTCTACATACACTCACGTATCCTCGACTCGAATATCCCCCAATGCACTCGAAAACCCCGAGTGTTCAAGATCACCTGGCACCGTTCACGACACAGTCCAAGGCTGAGGTTCTCTCACTGAATCTTGATGGCATTTCTTATCAGAGCCGACCGCCCCACTGCCCCCTCCCCAAGCCACTCACAAGCCCCCCTTGTCTGCAACGTCTCTGCGTTACTAGCGGCCAACTGGTTGACCCAACTCTTGCTGTTGTTTTACTCAGCTCACCCAGACATTGTCCCTTGGTAGTGCATGGGTTAAAAATGCATGGGAACCACAGGGTTGTGTTGTTCAGGAGCGATGGGGGGGGGGGGTTTAATTTGTGCTGGAGTGATTGTGGACGTGCAGTGTGGGAGCAGCAGGGTTAAAACGCCGTGGGAATGCCAGCGTGTTATGCTGTGCAGGTTAAGGTGTGGGAATGACAGGGTTAAAATGGTGCAGGAGTGAGGGAGCGGGAGCTACAGGGTTACAACCGTGTGGGAAGGAGAGCGTTAAATGGTGTGAGAATCACAGTGTGACGTTAGTGTTGGGAGAGAAAGGGTTAAATAGGATTGGAGGATTCAAAATGTGGGAGCAACTGCATTATGTGGGAGGGTTGGTGTGGGAATGTCGGGGTTAAAATGCTGTGGGGGTGACAGCATATGTGGGATAAAGCTGTGACAGGGTTGAAGTTGTGTGAGTGCTGGCGACTCATTGTGGTGGAGTGGATGGGTTAAAATGGGTTTAGTTAGTGTGGTGTGAGAGTGACTTCCCACTGTGGGAGAGAATGGGTTAAACTGGTGTTGGGAAGTCAAGTCTAGTATTGTCAGCAGGGATGGGAGCAACAGGGTTAAATTGCTTGGATGAATAGTGTTAACACGTGGGCACATTAAATCGAGTGGGAATCGCAGGGTTTAAGTTGCTTGGGACTGAGGCTAGGGAAATAAAAGATGACCCCTCTGCGAGAGCGAGGGGGAGATGGGGTTAAAATTCAATATTAATGGCACGAAAATGTGGAAATCCAGTTAAAATTGCGTGGGATTGGGTGGGTGAAGTCAAAACGTGTGGGGATCACGGAGTTAAAATGATGTGGGAGGGATGGCGTTAACTGGCGTGGGAATTACGGTATTAATGTCACGTGGAAGCCGTGATTGAAACTGTGTGGGAATCGCATGGTTTCACTTTGTGTGGGAGGTGGTGGGTTAAAACAATGCGGGAGTGTGGCTTCCACACACCGGGTGAGATGTGACGGGTTAATGCGGTGCCAGGCGGAGTGTGTTAAAATTCCCGGGGTGTGTCGACGACAGCATTGTACGGGGTGGGGGGGGGGGGGGGGTTAGTGAGTGCGTTACAGGCAGTATAGGGGCAACAGCTTGCTGGAGAGGAATGGGGGGTGTGGATAGCCTAGCGCTGGACCCGCTGCCTGGGAGCACTAGGATTGACATCGGCCTGGGGTTGTGCCTGGTGAGGGAGTTTCCAGACTTGCGGCGTGTGTCTGAGTTAATGTTCCATCTGAGCTGTGTTAAATATTGGGTGTGAGTGATAATATTAGGCAGAGAAAAATGCGTGGGAGTTCCCAGGTTCATTTGTTTCGGAATGGCTTTGATATTCTGAGTGTGCAGGCTTTAAACTTGGTGCGAGGAAAGTGTTAATACCTGGAGCAATCAAGGGTTAGCGTTGGGTGCAAGCAGAGGTCGATATTAAGTGTCAGCAGAGTTAATATCGGGATGAACCAGTGTTAATACTGTTTAATATTGCAGGGGTTAATATTGAGTCGGGCCGGTGGGGCCAACATTGTGTGATTCCTATTCAGTGTGGGAGAGGTTAACGTTGGTCAGCAGGAGGAATTATTGTTGGGGGTGGAGGGGTTAACATCCACCTTCTTTCCCCCTGTCAGGGAAGGTGTGAGTTTGGGAGATCTTGTGCTCTTGGTAAAGTGTGATTCTCCCCCCTTCCCTCTCTGGCCAGTTGGAATAAGTGTCTCTTGTGTTGGCTCACTATCCCTTATCTTATAAGGCTCCATGGCTCCCTTCAATTCTCCCTGACCTCCTCTCTCGATCTCTCCACCTTCCTTACCGGGAGAGCGAGGGGGTCAGAGGGAGGGCAGGGGTTAAGCTTGAGCTTCACACAGTCATGATTCACGTGCTCTCGATAGCAACCTCTTGGTGACCCTGGTGAAGGATCACAGTGCATTCCCTCAAATGCTTGGGGGGGGGGGGGGGGGAGGGAGAGTGAGATAGAGATGAGGAGGAGAGAAGGTGAGAGGAAGAAGGAAAGGGAGAGGGGGTGGAGGGTTGTGAAGGTTAACGCTGCAGTGTATTTAGGTGTGTGTGTGCATATCACTACCCTTCTCTGCAGCAAACATTTATTATCCTATGGGGTTCAGACTGCAGCCGCGCTCCTGATCTTGGCCTCTTGCAAGTGCTTTCTGCAAAAAAATGCACCGTGAACAGCAGCTGGCACCCACAGAACTGCCCAGAGCTGCGACCTAGAGCTGGCACTGCGCTGTGTAACATTCTGAATCAGCAAGTATGTTTGTGTGTCTTAAAACAGGCTCAAACCAAACGCCGTTAGAATTACAGGGGATGGAAATGTACTGACTGACTGAATCTCTGCCCTGCAGCCTGTGTGTGTGTGTGTGTGTGTGTGTGTACGAAAGTGTGTGTGATAATGGTTGTGTAACATCTTATGACATAGGAGCAGAATTAGACCATTCTGCCCATTCGATCATGGCTGATCTATTTTTCCCTCTCATCCCCATTCTTCCCATAACCTTACCAATCAAGAGCTTGTCAATCTCTGCTTTAAAAATACCCAATGACTTGGCCTCCACTGCCGTCTGTGGCGATGAATTCCTCAGATTCACCACCCTCTGACTAAAGAAATTCCCACTCGTCTTCTTTCTAAAGGTACATCCTTTTATTCTGAGGCTGTGCCCTCTGGTTCTAGACTCCCACTACGGGAAAGATCCGCTCTGTCAAGGCCTTGCATTACCCAGTCCGTTACGTGCATAGGAGTCTGTTTGTAGTGTGTGTGTGTGGGTGTGTTGTGTGGGTGTGTGTCATGTGTGTATGTGTGTGAGTCTGTTTGTAGTGTGTGTGTGAGACAGTGAGGGACCTCTACAGCACAGAAACAGGCCCTTTGTCCCACTTTATCTTATCATTCTGGGCTTGCCCCATTTGCCTGCCTTTGGTCCAACGCCCTCTCATAGGAACATAGAAACATAGAAAATCGGTGCAGGATTAGGCCATTCGTCCCTACGAGCCTGCACCGCCATTCAATATGATCATGGCTGATCATCCAACTCAGTATTCCGTACCTGCCTTCTCTCCATACCCCCTGATCCCTTTAGCCGCAAGGGCCACATCTAACTCCCTCTTAAATATAGCCAATGAACTGGCCTCAACTACCTTCTGTGGCAGAGAATTCCACAGATTCACCACTCTCTGTGTGAAAAATGTTTTTCTCATCTCGGTCCTAAAACTCTTTCCCCTTATCCTTAAACTGTGACCCCTTGTTCTGGACTTCCCCAACAACGGGAACAATCTTCCTGCATCTAGCCTATCTAACACCTTAAGAATTTTGTAAGTTTCTATAAGACCCCCCCTCAATCTTCTAAATTCTAACGATTATAAGCCGAGTCTATCTAGTCTTTCTTCATATGAAAGACCTGACATCCCAGGATCCTCTCAACCCTTCCTGTGTGAGTGAGAGAGTGTGATAATGAGGGTCTTTTAATTTTAATGAAACCAAAAATCATTGCCGGACTTCCAGTCTAACTGCCTCCTCTGCCTGCCCATTCTCCAAGCCTAGATGCTTTCCCACTGTTTCCCCTCTTCCGAAGTCTGGTCTCCTGCCCTCTTCTCCCCCTGAACTTGCTGGCTCTCCTGTCCATGCCCCGTCTGCTCCAGCCTGCTGTGCCCTTGCCCCCCCCCCGTGGCATGAAAGAGACTGTGAGCGTCTGCCCGGCATCCAGATATAACAGCGGGCAGTGTGACCACTGTATAGATTCCAGGGGATGCGTTGTGAACTACAGTGTACAAAGATGTACAAACTCACAAGAAGAAAACAGCAGCAGCGGGAGTAGGTCACTCAGCCCCTCAAGCCTGTGCCGCCGTTCATCACAATGCTGGCTGCTCTACGTTGGTGTCATGTCATAAGTGATAGCAGAATTAGGGCATTCGGCCCATCAAGTCTACTCCGCCATTCAATCATTGCTGATCTATGTCTCCCTCCTAACCCATTCTCCTGCCTTCTCCCCATAACCCCTTACAGCCGTATAAATCAAGAATGTATCTAACTTTGCCTTAAATATATCCATTGGCGTGGTCTCCACAACCTTCTGTGGCAATGAATTCCACAGATTCGCCACCCTCTGACTAAACATCTTTTAATTCTGGTCCTAGACTCTCCCACTAGTGGAAACATCCTCTCCACATCAAATTTATCCAGGCCCTTCACTATTCGACTCCTCATTCAGCTCCTCGTGCAATGAATGCAGGTTTCCTTGCCAGCCCTGGTTTGCGTTCTCTGCTTTAGTCCCCTCCCCTATCCCAGGGAACACATTGCCAAGACTAATGTTAGCAGTAGAACTGTGAAATAATCCCTCGGGCTCTCGACCAAATTCCAGTGTTAACCTTTTTAAAGTAAAAATTGCAATGATAGGCTGAGGTACTTTGTTGCATCATTAGGAATGCGTTTTGACAAATTACCTGCACGGCACTGCGCAGTAGCTACTGCAGTGGAGCACACATGTTATTGCATACCCTCATGCCCAGAATTCCCAAAATACCCAGCTGGAGAGAGAAATCCTGCACTAGATTCTGATAGGACTGGACTCGGATATTGTTTTCACACTATTCCTGAAAATCGCCAGTTATAGAGTGAAGCTCCCTCTACACTGTCCCATCACATGTTCTCAGGGTCAATCACAGAGTGAAGCTCCCTCTACACCACCCCGTCACACACACCGAGTAAAGAAAGCCCTGTCTACACTGACCCATCATATACCATACCTGCCCACTATTCCGATTTGGGCGGAATTCTTCCGATTTTTCCATCCCAATTCCGAATCCGATTTTTTCCTCAATATTCCGAAAAAATTGGATTCGGAATGGGATGGAAGCGTGCTGGACCCATGGCGGCGGCGGCGGCGAGGAGACAGCGAGGAGAGCGCACCGCGCCTGCGCGCTTATGGGACTCGCACGGGTGTACGTCAGCACGCAGCCGCATGACCCCGCCCCGCCACTGGTGGCGTTCGGCTCACTTGCCCACCCCTCCCCCCCCCCCCCCCCCCCCCCCCCCCCCCGCACTGAGGTCACTTTGTTAACGAAGAAACTGCATGCTGGAGAATCGAGGGTTACACAAAATGCAAACTCAGCGGGTGCACAGAAAGTCTGAGAAGGGTCTCGACCCGAAACGTCGCCTATCTCCTTCGCTTAGATGCTGCTGCACCCGCTGAGTTTCTCCACATTTTGTGTAACCCCCCTGAGGTCACTTTCCCGCTCACTGACATCAGTACCCCGCCCCTTACTGACGTCACGTGCCGCCCCTTACTGACGTCACTTGCCCGCCCCGTACTGACGTCACTGCCCGCCCTCACTGACGTCCGACTAATAGGATTCCGATTTTTCAATCTCACAATTGGCAGGTATGATATACTCCCAGGGTTAGATGTGTAAGAAAGAACTGCAGATGCTGGTTTAAATCGAAGGAGGACACAAAATGCTGGAGTAAAGGGCCTGTCCCACTTGCATGCGATTGCATACTTTTGACGCAACCAAACGGAAGCGGAGGTCACGCGAAGTACATGCTAAGGTCACGCGTGACGTCATTTGCGTCATACTCACCAATCAGCTGGGCAGGAGGCGGGCCGACTGAATTTGGGCGTCGCACGGCATCGGGCAGTGACGTCATCGCGCAACGCCACGCGCTAGGCATACGCCGTCAAGACGCTGCGTACGACCACAATGCGCCTGCGGGCCGATAGGCCGTCGCCGCGCGAAGATTTTGGACACTGTCAGATTTTCGGAGCCCCGCGCAATGTCGGGACCAGCCCCGCACAACTCCGCGCTTCTAAGTGGGACCGGCCCCGCACGGCCATACGGTGCCCGTACGCCTCAAGCGACCACGAATTCGGGTAATTTGCAAGCCAAGTTCGCATAAGTGGGACAGGCCCTTCACTCAGCGGGTGAGGCAGCATCTCTGGAGAGAAGGAATGAGGGTCTCGGCCCGAAACGTCGCACATTCATTCTCTCCAGAGGTGCTGCCTCGCCCGCTGACTTACTTCAGCATTTTGTGTCCTCCTTCCAGGGTTAGACATGGAGTAAAGCCCTGACTGCACTGTCCCACCACACGTTCCTAGGGTTAGACATGCAGTAAGGCAATGAGACAGGTATTGGGCCACATAGGGACCAGGTTGATGGAAAGAAGGGTCCCAAGAAGGGCTTTCTTAGGAACTGTACCTTAAGGTTATAAAGCACTTTGAGCCATCACTCAGGATGTTATTTATAAGAGGTCATAGATCTCAACTGGCCCTTTGGCCCACTTGGTCTTGCCGACCAAATTGGCATTCTGGGTGACTCCATTGGTGTTCGCTCTGCTGAGGGAGTCCACCAGCTCAGAAATTGAAATTGACAAGTCCCCTCCTGCGCAGTCCCAAGAATAACATCTTGTGCCGTTCTGATCCGAAACATCCCTGTCCATCTTCTCCAGACATGCTGTCTGACCTGCTCAGTTACACCAGCTTGGCGATCGTTTCGCCGAACACCTCCGCATTAACCAACCTGATCTCCCGGTGGCTCAGCACTTCAACTCCCCCTCCCATTCCAAATCCGACCTTTCTGTCCTGGGCCTCCTCCATTGGCAGAGTGAGCCCCACCGGAAACTGGAGGAGCAGCACCTCATATTCCGCTTGGGCAGCCTGCACCCTAGCGGCATAAACATTGACCTCCAATTTCCGGTAGCCCTTGCTGTCTCCTCCCCTTTTCAGCTCTCCATCAGCCATTGGGCTCGTCCTCTTCCTTTCTCCTTTCTTCTCCCCGACCCCCCCACCCTACATCATTCTGAAGAAGGGTCTTGGCCCAAAACGTTGCCTATTTCCTTCGCTCCATAGATGCTGCTGCACCCGCTGAGTTTCTCCAGCACTTTTGTCTACTTTCGATTTTCCAGCATCTGCAGTTCCTTCTTAAATACTCCAGCTTCTTTGTGTCCCTCGCTCTTGTGGCCAGCTCTTGTGATCTGATCTAGCTGTGTGATCATAGATAGGAACAACTACAGATGCCAGTTTACCAAAAAAAGACACAAGGTGCTGGAGTAACTCAGCAGGTCACGCAGCATCTGTGGAGAACATGGATAGGTGACGTTTCACAGAGTGCTGGAGTAACTCAGCGGGTCAGGCAGCATCTGTGGAGAACATGGATAGGTGACGTTTCACAGAGTGCTGGAGTAACTCAGCGGGTCAGGCAGCATCTGTGGAGAACATGGATAGGTGACGTTTCACAGAGTAACTCAGCGGGTCAGGCAGCATTTCTGGAGAACATGGATAGGTGACGTTTCAGAGTGCTGGAGTAACTCAGCAGGTCAGGCAGCATCTGTGGAGAACATGGATAGGTGACGTTACAGTCAGGACACTTCTTCAGACCTTTTTTCCGCTGTGCCCAAACGTTTCGGGTGGAGACCCTTCTTCAGACTGATGTCAGGGGAGGGGGCGGGACAGAGATAGAATGTAGGTGGCGACAGTAAGACAGGTGGGAGAACTGGGAAGGGGAGGGGAAGGGGAGGAGAAAGCAAGGACTACCTGAAGTTGGAGAAGGCAATGTTCATACCGCTGGGGTGTAAACTGCCCAAGCAGAATATGAGGAGCTGCTCCTCACTCTGACAATGGACACAAAATGTTGGAGTAACTCAGCGGATCAGGCAGCATCTCTGGAGAAAAGTAGTGCTAGATGGATACAGGTGAGGTGGTAGGTCAGATATTATTCCTGCATTGCGATCGCCTGGATCTCTGCAATACCACCAGGATACTGTGATTGGAAGGAATCAGTCTGCAAAACGTGATTGGTTATTTCCATGTGTAGGAAGGAACTGCAGATGCTGGTTTAAACCGATGATAGACACAAAAAGCTGGAGTAACTAACTCAGCGGGACGGGCAGCATCTGTGGAGAGAAGGAATGGGTGACGTTTCGGGTTACAATAAAGGGAAAGGGGGCAGGGCAGGCAGGGGGGTAATAGAGATGGAGAAAGGTATCGGGGCTGGAGAGGGTGATAGGGAGACGGAGAGGATTAGGGGCGGAGGGGTTGCAAAGATAGGACGGGCTTCGAGGACAGGAGGGAGTTACAGAGATATGTAGGGATCAGAGGGAGTGATAGGGAGGGGGTTAGAGAGACAGGGAAGGATATAGTGGCCAGAGGAGGTTGCAGGGATAGGGGGGGGGGGTGGTGGATGGGGTGAGAAACGAATTTAGAGACGGAAGGAATATAGTGGCCAGAGGAGGTTACATGGATAGGGAGGGGTGTAGGGGCTAGAGTAAGTTATAGGGATAGGAAGGGGTACAGAAGATTAGAGGGGGTTTCAGTGATAAGGTGGCATGTAGGGAATTGAGAGAGACTGGGAGGGGGTGGTTACAGAAATAGTGAACGATATTGAGGCAGGAGATAGTAACAGGAATAGGTGTAGGAAAGAACTGCAGATGCCGGTTTAAATCAAAGGTCGACACACATTTCTGGAGTAACTCAGCGGGACGGGCAGCAACATCCCATTTCATTGCCGGCCTGTCCCAGCGAGTTACTCCGGCATTTTGTGACAGGAACAGGGTTGGGTGTGGGGGCCGGATGGGGTGAGTGAGATGGGTTTGAGGACGGGAAAAGATGGGTTTGAGGACAGTTGAGTATTTGATACTTGGGGCGATGCTGATGCTGTATTGGGAGTGACTGAGGGAGGAGCAGAAGTTTGGGATAGGTTTAGTTTACAGAGTTGGGAATGGTGGTGAGAGTCTGGAGGTGCAATCTCTCCTCTTCCCCCTGTTCTGCCAGAACAGGTCATCCGCAAACACACTCGCCAAATACATGCAGCAACTAAAAATATGAAGCTGGTTTACAGCGATCTCTTGACAACTCTGTCTCCAGGTGTGAAGGCTTTCCTGTGGCTCTGTGCCCTGCAGCAGCAGTCTTCTTCCAAAATAGACCCTCTCCCCCCCCCCCCCCCCCCTGCAGCCGCTGTTGTTCCCACACGCTCTATAAAAACCTTCGTCACATGCCATCATCTTGCTGTTTATGCAGTGTGTGTGAGAGAGCAAGGCTGTGTGAGAGTGTGAGTGTGTGTATTGTGCACAGAAGTATGCATGTGTGGTGAGTGTGTGTGTGTGTGCGCAAATCTCCAGCGTTCCGTGGGGTGTCAGCCGCAGTAGTGCTGTGTCAATGTGTCTACTTAGAATGTGTCGGAATTGAAGCCAATGGGAGAACCAATGCAGAAGCCCAGGGCTCGGTGATAGAAGCCAATGTAGAATCTCAATGTCATTGACCCGGTGTGTCTCTAGTGAGTATGGTGTGTGAGTGAGTCCTTGTGTGCGGTGTCACTGTAGCACACCTATGAGCATATCAGTGAGCCTGTGTTGCGTGTCAGCACACCTATACCCTGTAGCATGTATGTGTCAGCGAGTGTGTGAGTGAGCATGGTGAATGTGGTGCAGCGGGTGAGCGTCTGTCAGTGAATCTATCGTGTAGCATGTGTTGTGTGTGATTTCAGCAACTCTGTGCGCGGGAGTCGGTATCTTTCCCCCTCTGTTCTACCCACACTTTCCACCTTGCTTCACTCCACCTTGTCACTCTATCCTATCCAGTCCTGCGTCTTTCCCCCTCCATCCAGCCAGGCCCTGTGCCCTGCCAGCTGGAACTGTGCCTGCTCAACCTGTGGTACAGCCTCACACCTTGCCACCTCCCTGAAGTGCAGCCGGCACAGGAAAGAGGACCGGAGGTCAATTAATGGACGTTCCTTTGCAAAGAGAGACGTTCCTCTTCTTTAGTCAGTGATTGTGGTGGTGGAGATTATGTGGGATTCTTTGCCACAGGACAGCTGTGGTGGCGGCCAAGTCTGGATATTATTACGGTTTGAGATAGATAGATTCTTGATTGTAGCGGTTGTTGTTAGTGTCAAGGGGTTATTGTGAGAAGGGGAGGAATGGTTTGAGAGGGAGAGCCATGAGTCGAATGGCGATGTGGAATTGATGGCCGGAATGGCCTCATTCTGCTCCAATCACATGAACTCATGAACATCCTGCACTAATTGGAGTTTTGGAAGTCTTGCATGAAGGATCTTGGTCTGAGCCATTAGTTTTAGTGTTTAGTGCCTCGTTCTGGTCACGTTGACACACCCTTAGTTTAGTAACGGTCTCTGTGTCTCTACTTCACTGCCCATTCACAATAGCGACGGTGTGTGGGCTTCCTCCTACGAGTGCTCTCCTGCTCACAACTCATGAGGGTTCATCCGCTGGGCAGCTAGTTTCCTCCTCACACCCACGACGTGTGCTCCCACCTCACCGCTCCTGCTGCAGCACAGAGCTAGTTCCCTCATGAGGGGTTCTTGCTATAAAGGTCTCTGTGGTGCTGCGCTCCTCAGTGCGGTTTTCCTGTCACGACCGAAGGACTGGTGATGGATCTAGGAGTGGGCAGGGCAACTGAGATTGCCCTGGCTGGGATCTCCTAGGCCTGGCCCAAGACTGGCCATCTGCGAGTCACGGCGCCAGGCGTAAGAGCTTTTCGCTGAGTGCTGGATTGGGCTTGTTCTATACCCCCTACTTGACCTCGGTCATGTCCGCCGCGTGCTCGCCTCGGCATAGTTGTATAGTTATTTGTAACGTAGGATTGGTGTCAAATTGGGGGAAAAGGGGAAGGACGTGGGTTGAGGGGTGTCCTTGACATCAGTCTATGAAAGTAACATGCTGGGTACACAGGCAGTGAGAAAGCGAATTGGCAGTTGGCCTTTGTCACAGCGAGGAATCGAATATAGGAGAAAGAGTTCCGTCTGCAGTTACGAGCACTAGTGAGACCTATCGGTGTATTGTGTGCAGTTTGGCCCCGGCCCTTTATTGAGGAAGTAACATTCTTGCTATTGAGGGAGCCCAGCGTAGTTTTGTCAAGGTTTACCCGAGTGGGACTGTCATATGTGAGAGAATGAAGCGGCTGGGCTGTTGTAGACAGGTTGTATAAGTTTAGTGGAGAGAGCTATCTATTGAAATATAAGATTGTTAAGGGCTTGTACACGCTAGAGGCAGGAGAAACGAATGTTCCCGATGTGGGGGAGATCCAGATCCAGGGGCCACTTTAAGTAAGGAATAAACCTGTTAGAAAACGAGAGAGAGGGAATCACTTTTTCTCACAAGAGCGTGTGGTGTCGTTTCGCTGCCTCTGCTGGAGGCCGTTCTCTGGATGCTTTCAACAGCTGGATAGCTCTTAAAAATAGTGGATCAGGGATAATGGGAGGAAGGCAGGAACGGGGAAACTGGATTGGGGATGATCACTGGTGATCACCTGTGGCTGGTTCTGGCTCGAAGGCACAAATGGCTTCTACTCTTGCACCGAATGTCTACTCTTTGATTGGAATTCAGTGTCTGAATAATTTGGTGATTTTCACTATGGTGATGGGTTTTTTGTCACCACGTAGGTTTAAAACTTTAAAAAAATTTTAAATTCGTGTTCGCTAATCAAATTCCAGTTTGCGGTTTCCTTCCTCCTCTCCCACCGTCCCGAATGGCAGCGGCCTGGGCAGGTTCCCTAGAAGGATGACAGGGAAAAATCTCAGTAGAAAATAAGATTGTTAAGTTAGAGGGGAGGAGGTTAATCGGAGAGAAAGGTTCAAGCTGTAAGCGGGCCACTGGAAGGGGGCGGGTTTGTGTGTGAGGCTGTTCTATAAAGGGCAGCAATGTGGCTGCCAGGTCCCGCTGACTTGAACACTTAATTAGCAAGTAGCTAGCCTGCCCCAGCGGGACCTGCCGGCAAAGGTACACCCCCCCCAACCCCCCCCCCACGGGAGATAGCTGGAGCACAGGTACACGACCCGACCGCCTGAGCAGGGCTTCTGCAACACGGCCTCTGCAGACAGGAACTGCCACGGTCGCCTCAAGAGTGACACGGGGGAGGGTGAGGTGAAGGAGCTTCACGTGGCAAGAGGGGTCTCGGGGGAGACTCTGGGTACTTCAGCCCTTGCTCGGGGGGGAACAGGAAGGTGAAGGCACCACAGAGGTAGTGGAGGATCAGGTGGGGACGGTGGTTGCCAGACGAAGGGGGGGAGGTAGGGAGGAGAGGGTCACAGTGATGGGGGGGTGGGGCTGTTTTTGTTGTTGTTATTGGCTGTTGTGTGTTGGTTTGTGTTTGCTTCGTGTGTTTTGTTTTGTTTTCTTTTTTTGTTGTGTTTGTTTGTGTGTATTTTTTTTGTGTTTGTGAGTGTTGTATTTTGTGTTATGTGTTTGTTTTGTATTTTTGTATTGTAGTTGTTTTTAGATGGTTTTTTTTTTGTTTTTTTGTTTTGTTGTTTTTTTGTGTTTTGTAGATGTTGTATGTATTTTTTGTTTGTATGTGTTTGTTGTTGGTTTGCTGTTTGTTGTTGTGTGTTTTTGTTTGTTTTTGTTTGTGTATTTTTTGTTGTTTGGTTTTTTGTTTGTATTTTTTTTTGTTTTATGTTTAGTGTATTTGTTTTTTGGTTTGTTGTGTTTGTGTGTTTTTGTTTTTTGTTGTTGTGTTTGGTGTTTTTTTTTATTGTGTTTGTGTTGTTCGTTTTTGTTTGTTGTGTATTGTTTTGTTTGTTGTTTGTGTTGTTTGTTTGTTTGTTTTTGTGTTTGTTGGGTGTTGTTTTTTTTTTGTTGTTTTGTTGTTTTTTGTTTTGTTTTTGTGTTTGTTTTTGTGTTTGTTTGTTGTTTTTTTCTTTGTTGGTGTTTGTAGTATGTTTTGTTGTCTATTTGTTGTTGGGTGGCTTTTTTGGTATGTGTTGTGTTTGTTTGTTTTGTTTTTGTGTATTTTGTTTTTTTGTATTTGTTTGTATTGTTTTGTTGTTTGTTGTTTTGTTGTTTTGTTTGTCTTTGTGTTTGTGTGTGTTTTTGTACATGTTTGTTGTGTTTGTTTTGTGTTTTTGTTGTTGTGTGTTTGTTCTTTTGATGTGATGTTTTGTTTTTGTGTGTTATTTTTGTTTTGTTGTGTTTGTTTTAGTTGTTGTTGTGTGTGTGTGATTTTGTTGTATTTTTTGGTATTGTTGTTTTTTTTGGTGTTTGTGTTGTAGATGTTTGTTTTGTGTTTTTTATTTGTTTTTGTTGTTTGTGTGTTGTTTTGTTTGTGTTTGTGTGTTGTATTGTGTTTGTGTTTTGTGTTTTTTGTCTTTTGTTGTGGTTGGTTGTGTAGGGTGTATGTTGCCATTTGTTTTTTGTATGTTTGTTATTTTGTTTGTTTGTGTTTATGTGTTTTTTGTTGTTTGTTGTTTGTTTGTGTTTTGTGTTTTGTGTTTTGTTTTGTTTGTTGTTGTGTTTTTGTTTTGTTTTTTGTTTTGTTTTGTGTTTTGTTGTTTTTGTTTGTGTTTGTTTTTTGTTGTTTTGTTGTTGTGTTGTGGTGTTTTGTTTTTTTTTTTTGTTGTTGTTGTTGTTTTTATGTTTTATTTGTTTTGTTGTTTTGTTTTGTGTTTTGCGCGTTGTGTGTGTTTTGTGTATTGTGTATGTTTTTTGCTTGTTGTTGTTGTGTTTGGTTGTTGGTTGTTTTGTTCGTAGGATTGTTTGGTATTGTTTTTATGTTTGTGTTTTGTTGTTTTTTTTGTTTGATTTTTGATGTGTGTTTGTGTGATGTTGTCGAAGGTGTTTGTATATTGTTTGGTGTGTGTTTGTGTTTGTTTTGTTGTTTGTTGTTTTGTAGGGGTGTTGTGTTGTTGTTGTTTTGTTATGTTGTGTGTGTTGTTTTGTTCTTGTTTGCTGTGTTGTGTGTGTGTGTGTTTTTGTGTGGTGTGTTTGTTGTATTGTTGTTTTGTGTTTATGTTGTGTTTTTTTGTTTTTTTTTTTCTGTTGTGTGTAATGTTGTGTTTTTGTGTTTGTTGTGTTGTTTGTTGTTGTGTGTTGTTGTTGTGTTTTTGGTTGATGTTTTTTTTTTTTGTTGGGTTGTGTGTGGTGTTTGTTATTGTGTGTGTTTGTGTTGTTTGTTTTTGTGTATTGTTGTTGTTTTGTTGTTGTGTTAGTGTTTTGTTGGTGTTTGTGTGTTGTTGTATGTGTGTTTTGTTGTTTTTGTGTTTTTGTTTGTTGTTTGTATTGTGTTTTGTGTGTTGTTGTTTTTGTATGTAGTTGTTGTTGTTGTTTGTTGTTGTTGTTGTGTTTTTTGTGTGTGTTTGTTAGTTGTGTGTTGTTTGTGTTTTTTTTGTATGTTGCTTGTTTGTGTTTTTGTGTTGTTTTGTGTTTGTTTTGTGTGTTGTTTTTGATTGTGTGTTGTTTTGTTTGTGTTTTTTTGTGTTGTTGTTTTTGTATTTGTTGTGTTGTTTGTATGTTTTTGTTTTTTTGTTGTTTGTATGTTGTTTGTTGTTGTGTGTTTTGTTGTTGTTGTTGATGTGTGTGTATGTTGTTGTTGTGGTGTGTTTTGTTTGTTTGTGTTGTGTTGTTTGTGTGTTGTGTTTGTTTTTTGTTTTGTGTTGTGTGTGTTGTGTTGTTTGTGTTTTTTTTTGTATGGATTTTTGTTTTTGTTGTTTATGTTTGTTGTTGTGTTGTTGTTTTGTGTGTGTGTTGTAGTGTGTTTGTGTTGTTTTGTTTGTGTGTTTTGTGTGTGTTGTGTGTATTTTTGTATTGTGTGTCTGTTTTGTGTGTGTGTTTTTTGAGTTGTGTTTTGTGTTGTTTGTTGTTGTGTTTTGATGCTGTCTTGTTGTCTTTTTTTTTTTGTTGTGTTGTGTTTTGTTTTCAGTTTGCTTGTGTTGAGTGTGTGGTGTAGTTTTTTTGTTGTGTGTTTTTGTTGTTGTTGTTTTGTTATTTGTGTGTTTGGTTTGTTGTTGTTGTTGTTTTGTTGTGTGTGTTTGTTTTGTGTGTTTTTGTTGTTGTTTTTTGTTTTGTTGTGTGTGTTGTTTGTTTGTTGTTGTTGGGTTTTGTGTTGTTTTGTTGTGTTGTGTGTGTGTGTGTTGTTTTGTTTGTATTGTTGTTTTGTTTTGTTTGTTTGTATTGTTTTTTTTGTATTTTGTTGTATGTTAGTTGTAGTGTTGGTGTCTGTGATTTTGTTTGTTTGTTGTGTTTTATGTTGTTTTTTGTTTGTTATTTTGTGGTTTTAGTTGTAATGTTGTTTTTTGGGTATGATGTTGTGTTTTGGTGCCTTTTGGTGTGTGTGTTTGTTTTGTCCGCCTGTGTTGTTGTGTTGTTGTTGTTGTTGTGTTTGTGGGTTGTGTGTGTGTCTGTTTGTGTTTTGTTTATTGTGTAGTGTTGTTTGTTTGTTGTTGTGTGGGTTTTCGTTTGTTTTTGTTTTTTTGTGTTTTGTATGTGTGTGTTTGTGTTTTTTTGTTGTGGTTGTGTTTGTTTTGAAGTTGTGTTTGTGTTTGTTATGTTGTTGCTGTGTGTTTTGTTTTTTGTTTTTTGTGTGGTTTGTGTTGTTTATTTTTTTTTGTGTGTGTTTTGTGTATGTTTGTTGTTGTTGGGGAAACACTTTTTCTCACAGAGGAGTTGTGAGTCTGGAATCCTCTGCCTCAGAGGGCGGTGGAGGCGGTTCAAGAGAGAACTGGATAGGGCCCTTAAAAATAGCGGGTAGTCAGGGGAATATGTGGGAGTAGGCAGGAACTGGGGTAATGGTTACTGATTGGGGATGATCAGCCATGATCACATTGAATGGCTGCTGAAGGGTGTTACAGAGATGGACAGGGGAGGTTTTGTAGGGACCGGGGGGGGGGGGGGGGGAGTGTATGGGCACAAGAGGGTGTTACAGAGATGGACAGGGGTGTAGGGGACCGTGGGGGGGGGGGGGGGGGAGTGTATGGGCACATAGGTGTGTTACAGAGATGGACAGGGGTGTAGGGACCGGGGGGGGGGGGGGGAGGGGGGGAGTGTATGGGCACAGAGTTACAGAGATGGGACAGGGTTGTGGGGCCCGGGGGGGGGGGGGGGGGGTGTGTATGGCACAGAGGGTGTTACAGAGATGGAGGGGTTGTGGGGCCGGGGGGGTCTATGGGGGGGGGGGTGTGTGTGGGTTGGTTTTATTTGGGCTGGGTTGTGTGGGGCCCCCCCTTGGTTTTTTTGGGTGGGGTGTTGTTGGGGGTTTGGGTGTGTGGGGGGTTGAGTGTTTTGTGGTGTTGGGGGTTTGGGGGGGTGGTTGTGGGTTGGGGGGGGGTGGTGTAAGTCATGCTGTTGGGTTGTGTGGTTGGTGGGGTTGTGGGGTGGTGTGTGGTGGAGTGTGTGTGTTGTGGTGGTTGTGGGTTGGTGTGGGGTGGTATGGTGAGTATGGTGTTGTTTGGTGTGTTGGTGTGTTGGTGTGGGGGTGGGGTTGTCGGGTTGGGTGGGGTGGTGGTGTTGGGGTGGGGTGGGTAGGAGGGGGGTGTGGTCGTTTGGGGGGTTGTGGGGTTTGCGGTTTGTGGGTTGGGTCGTTGTTGTGGTGGTGTGGTTTGGGGGTGTGTTATGTGTGTTTGGTGTGGGTTTGGGGGGGTGTGCGTGGGGTTTGTGGGGCGTTGTTTGTCGCTTTGTGGTGTTGTGGGTTGGTGTGGGGTTGGGTTGTGTGTTGTGTTGGTGGTGGGTGTCGGCTGGGGTGTGTGGGGGTTGGCTGGGGTTTGTGGGGGTTGGTTTTGTGTGGTGTTGTGGTTTTGTGTGTTTGTGGGGTTTTGTGGTTGTGTGCTGGTGGTGGTGGGTGTGTGGTGTGGGTGGTCGTGTGTGGTGGGGGGGTTGTGTGGTTGTTTGTGTGTGGCGTTTGTTGATGGTGGCTGGTGTTGTGTGGGTGTTGATTGGGGTTGTGTGTTGTTGGGGGGAGTGTTTGCGTGGTGTTGGGTGTCGTGTGGTGGTCGTGTGGGTTGTGTGGGTATGGATGGGGGGTGGTGGAGTGGTGGGTGGTTTGGTTTGTTGGTTGTGTGGTGTTGTGGGGGAGTGGCTTGTGGGTTGGGATGGGGTGTATTGTGGGAGTCGGTGGTGTGTGTGTGGGGTTGTGGTGATGTGGTTTGTGGGTGGTTTTGTGTGGGGTGGGTGGTGGGGTTGTGTGTGGTGTGTGGTGTTGGAGTGGTGGTGCGTAGTGTTGGGTTTGTTGGGGGGGGGGGGGGGGGGGGGGGGAGTTTTGTTTGTGTTGTAGTTGGGTGGTGTGTTTGCGGACTGTTGTATTTGACTGTGTGTGGGTGGGGTGGGGAGTCGGTGTGTGTTGGGTTGGGGTGTGCTGGGGTGTGGTTTGAGGGGGTTGGGGAGGGGTGGGGGTGTGTTTGGGTTGGTGGTGGGGGGGTGTGTTTTTGTGTGGTGGGGTTGTGTTGTGGTTGGTCTTGTATTGGGAGGGGGGTGGGGGGTTGGTGTTGTGTGGGGGTGTTCCGTGTGGTTGTGTGTGTGTTGTGTGTGGTGTGTGGGATTGTGGTTGTGGGCTGTGGTGGAGTGTGGGTGCGTTTTTAGTGAGTGGTGGGTGGTAGGGTCGTGTTGGGGGGGTAGGTGTGTTTGGGCGTGTGGTTTTGTTGTGTTGTGTTGGGTGTGGGTGCGTGGGGTGTTGTGGTGTGATTGGTGGTGTGGGGTGTGTTGGTGTGTGGGTTGGCAGTTGGGGTGTGTGGGGTGGGGGGGTAGTGTGTGTGTTGGTGGGTGGAGGTGTTTGGGGGGGGTGTGCGGGTGGTTGGTGGGTGTGTTATGGCACAGAGGGTGTTACAGAGATGGACAGGGTTGTGGGGTCCCGGGGGGGCTGGGGGGGGGGTTAGTGTATGGGACACAGAGGGTGTTACAGAGATGGACAGGGGTTTGTAGGGACCGGGGGGGGGACCGGGGGGGGGGGGGAAGTGTATGGGCACAGAGAGTGTTACAGAGATGGAAGGGGTGTACGGACCGGGGGGGAGGTTTATGGGCACAGAGGGGGTTACGAGATGGGACAGGGGTATGGGGATGGGGGGGGGGGGCGGGGGGGGCGTATGGGGCAGCGAGGGGGTTACAGAGATGGACCAGGGGTGTAGGGACGTGAGGGGGGGGGGTGTACACAGTAGTTGGGGGGGGTGTAGGGGACAGAGGCATGTTATAGAGACAAGGAAGCTGTAACAGAAGAGATTTTTAATCTCTCTCAGGATCTTGTCTATTCTGACAAAGCCAGCATTTATTGACCTTCCACTGAACCCTTGTGGGGACAGTGGCGATGGGAGTTCTCCAGTATGGCAGCAATGATGCTTATTCCAAGTCAGGATGGTGTGGGACTAGGATGGGGACCTACAAGCAGTGGTGTTCTCCGGTGCGCAATGGCCTTGTACTTGGTGGGTGCGGTGGAGGGTTTGGGAAGTAAGTAAGTAAGTTTATTGGCCAAGTATTCACATACAAAGGATTTGCCTTGGTGCTCCGCCCACAAGTAACAACATGACTTACAGTGACAGTTACAAATGACTCAGAAAACACTAAACAATAATAATGAAACACCATTGATCAAGCATGTGAACCAACAAAATACCAGATCAAAGGAAGGCTACAGATTTTTGGCTGTTGAGTAGAGCAACTACTCGTGGATAAAAAGCTGTGTTTATGTCTGGCTGTGGCAGCTTTGACAGTCCGGAGTCGCCTTCCAGAGGGAAGTGATTCAAAGAGTTTGTGGCCAGGGTGAGAGGGGTCAGAGATGATCTTGCCCGCTCGCTTCCTGGTCCTTGCAGTGTACAGTTCATCAATGGGGGGAAGGTTGCAGCCAATAACTGTCTCTGCTGATCGGACGATTTGCTGCAGCCTCCGGGTGTCGTGCTTGGTGGCTGAGCCAAACCAGACCATGGTGGAGAACTATTGGAGTAGCCTGGACGAGTAACCATAGTGCCGTCACTGTGTGCCGGTGTTGATGGGGTGGTGGGAGGTCGTGTGCAGGGTGCCAATGGAGTCCTCGTCCGTACTTACAACAGTACAGATTCATTGCCACGGACGGCTGTGGAGGCCAAGTCAATGGATATGTTTAAGGCAGAGATCGATAGATTCTTGATTAGTCAAGTCAAGTCAAGAGTTTATTGTCATGTGTCCCAGATAGGACAATGAAATTCTTGCTTTGCTTCAGCACAACAGAACATAGTAGGAATGAACACAGAACAGATCAGTGTGTCCATATACCATTATATAAATATATACACACATCAATAAATAAGCAGATAAAGGTCTATTAATGTTCAGAGATTTGTTTCAATTGAGTTTAATAGCCTGATGGCTGTGGGGAAGTAGCTATTTCTGAACCTGGATATTGCAGTCTTCAGGCTCCTGTACCTTCTACCTCAAACCCCTGTCCCATGATACGAGTTCATTCCAAGAGCTCTCCCGAGTTTGCCCTGATTTGAACTCGGAGATTTACAGTAAGGGCCACTCGTCGGTACTCGGGGCTCTCGTGGACATTTTTCAACATGTTGAAAAATCTTCACGAGTCTTCTCATGCTGACCTGCCGTTATCGAGTTTTCCAGAGTACCTGGCGTTAGCATTAAGAGACATCCTCGAGCTCCAACGTACCCGCTATGTCCATTCTCCGTGCTTACCACGAGTTTGATTTTATTTTTAAACTCGGGAGAGCTCTTGGAATGAACTCGCACCGTGGGACAGGGCTATTAGTGCGGGTGTCAGGGGTTATGGGAAGAAGGTAGGAGGATGGGGTTGAGAGGGAGAAATGGATCAGCCATGATTGAATGGCAGAGTAGACGTGATGGGCCGAATGGCCTAATCCTGCTCCTAGAACTTATGAACACAACAGACTCTTTGACCCACAATGTCTGTGCCGAGCATGATGCCAAGACCGACTCTATCTGCCTGTACATACTCCATATCCCTCCATCCCATGGATATCCATTTGCCTATCTAAAGGTCCTGTAAAAGCCGTTATTGTATCTACCCCAGATGCTGCCTCAACAACTGACTTCGTCCTGTACTTTGAATTTAACTCCATTCCAGCATCTGCAGTCTCTTGCGTTTCTTACTATTTACCCTGTTGCTCATAATTGTACATATCTATCGAGTCACCCGTCCACCTCCTCCACTCCAAGGAAAATGTACCCAATGTATGTGGTCTATGCTCATAATATGCTCATCAAACGCTCTAACCTAGGCAACATCTCCAATGTAGTCACGTTCTTGGGCTCAGTGCCAGAGGGCTCATCGCTTGCTGTGCCCTCAGCTTTTCACAGCGGGTAGAACGAGCTGACAGGAACAAAAAAAAAACCAAGATAAAGCTGGAAACACTCAGCAGGCCAGGCCAGGCAGCAGCTGTGGCCAGAGGAGCAGTCATGGTTTCTGGCCGAAGACTTTTCTCCAGAACTAACAGAACAGGATTGCTTATTGCAGAGGGAATTTAACATGCAGCTGGCTCGTTTGTCCTTTCCTCCGTCTCTCCCTGTGCATTGGAAGCTCTTCAGAGATGTTTTGCTAGATCATGAAGTTTTGCAGCACAGGTTTGGCAGGCTGGCTTTGTCTCTCCACTTTGGATGAGGGAAAGGGGATGTTATTGAAACACGTAAGACCTGCAGGGGTGGGGTAGAACATACAGAAGATAGACACAAAATACTGGAGTAACTCAGCAGGACAGGCAGCATCTCCGGAGAGAAAGAATTGGTGACGTTTTGGGTCGTGATCCTTCTTCAGACTTTAGACCCAGAACCCTGTGTGGGCAAGATGGGCTGTAGGGCCTGTTTCCACACTGTATCACTCTTATAACAGGCAGCATCTCTGGCAAGAAGGAATGGGTGACGTTTTGGGGTCTTCTTCTTCTTTCGTGCGGCGTGCACAGCCTAAAGTTGTTGGACAACTTGTTCTATTTGATCTTCCGTTTGTGCATGTCGCGTTGATTGCATTAGTCGAAACAGGGCGGACCACGTAAAGGTTGCAATCTTCCACCTCACGTTTTTGGGTCGAGATTATGTCAGTCTGAAGAAGGGTCTCGACCCGAAACGTCACCCATTCCTTCTCTCCAGAGATGCTGCCTATTCCCGCTGAGTTACTCCAGCATTTTGTGTCTATCTTCGGTTTAAACCAGCATAGTTCCTTCCTACACACATAGAACATACAGCAGTGAAACAGGCCCCTTGGCCCACAATGTCCGTGCCGAACATGGCAGGATATAGAACATACAGCAGTGAAACAGGCCCCTTGGTCACAATGTCTGTGCCGAAACATGGCAGGATATAGAACATACAGCAGTGAAACAGGCCCCTTGGTCCACAATGTCCGTGCCGAACATGGCAGGATATAGAACATACAGCAGTGAAACAGGCCCCTTGGCCCACAATGTCCATGCCGAACATGGCAGGATATAGAACATTACAGCAGTGAAACAGGCCCCTTGGCCCACAATGTTCGTGCTGACACGATAGAACATAAAACAGCACATGAATGGGCCCTTCGGCCCTCAGTGTCTGTACTGAAAAGATGCCAATATAAACTACCCTCTTCTGCCTAAGCGAGATCCATATCCCTCCATTCCCTGCACTATCTCTCCATTTTGTGCCTATCTACAATCTTCTTAAATGTATCATCGTATCTTCCTCCAGCACCACCCCTGACAACACAATAGACAATAGGCGCAGGAGTAGGCCATTCAGCCCTTCGAACATGCACTGCCTTTCAATATGATCATGGCTGATCATCCAACTCAGTATCCCATACCTGCCTTCTCTCCATACCCCCTGATCCCTTTACTCTCTGTGTGAAAAATGTTTTTCTCATCTCGGTCCCCTTATTCTTAAACTGTGACCCCTTGTTCTGGACTTCCCCAAAATCGGGAACAATCTTCCTGCATCTAGCCTGTCCAACCCCTTAAGAATTTTGTAAGTTTCTATAAGATCCCCCTCAATCTTCTAAATTCTAGCGGGTACAAGCCAAGTCTATCCAGTCTTTCTTCATATGAAAGTCCTGCCATCCCAGGAATCAGTCTGGAGAACCTTCTCTGTACTCCCTCTATGGCAAGAATGTCTTTCCTCAGATTAGGAGACCAAAACTGTACGCAATACTCCAGGTGTGGTCTCACCAAGGCCCTGTACAACTGCAGTAGAACCTCCCTGCTCCTATACTCCTATTACAAGAAGGATGTGGAGGCTTTGGAGAAGGTGCAGAGGAGACTCACCAAGATGGATTGGAGGGTAGTAGCTATAAAGAGAGGTTGCACAGACTTGGAATGTTTTCTCTGAAGTGTCAGAGGTTGAGGGGCGACCTGATAGAAGTTTATAAAATGAGATGGGGTAAACATTTTCCTTGGGGTGGAAGCAATATCTTTACAGTGAGCGGGGCAAAGTTTAAAGGAGATATACGGGACAAGATTTATTTTTGCACAGAGAATGGTGGGTGCCTGGAATGCGCTGCCAGGGGTGGTGGTAGAGGTAGATGCTATTGTAGCAGCTTTTATGAAGCTTTCAGATAGACATGAAGTGCTGGAGTAACTCAGTGGGTCATTCAGTGTAGAACATGGAAAGGTGATTACTGGATTTTTTTGTCAGACCAATTGTAGAAGAGGTGGGTGGATCGTAGAAGGCAGGAGGAGAGGTGAGGCAGGATAATCTCTGGGTTATTCCAGCATTTGTGACTTTTTTTGTAAACCGGCATCTGCAGTTTCTTGCATCACCTTTTAGATAGGCACATGGATATGTAGGGATATGGATCACGTGCAGGAAAAGGCGTCATAGAGCGATACAGCGTGGAAACAGAACCTTCGGCCCAACTTGCCCACACCAGCCAACATGTCCCAGCTATATTAGTCCTACCTGGTAGACAAAAATGCTGGAGAAACATCATTCTGATGTATCAGAATGTATCATCAGTCTGAAGAAGGGTTTTGACCTGAAACGTCACCTATTCCTTCGCTTCATAGATCTTGCCTCACCCGCTGAGTTTCTCCAGCGTTTTTGTCTATCTTCGATTTGTGCCTGTGTTTGGTCCATATCCCAACAAACTTGTCCTATCCATGTACCCGTCTAACTGTTTTTTAGACATTGGGATAGTCCCAGCCTCAACTACCTCCTCTGGCAGCTTGTTCTATACACCTCGGTCACCCCCTCAGATTCCCATTAAATCTTTTCCCCTTTTCCTTGAACCTATGTCCTCTGGTCTTCGATTCCTCTACTCTGGGCAAGAGACTCTGTGTGTCTTCCCGATTTATTCCTCTCATGATATACACCTCTATAAGATCACCCCTCATCCTCCTGAGCTCCAAGGAATAGAGACCGAACCTGCTCAACCTCTCCCTGTAGCTCACACCCTCTAGTTCTGGCAACATTCTCGTAAATCATCTCTGAACCCTTTCAAGCTGGACAATATCCTTCCTATAACACGATGCCCAGAGCTGAACACAATACTTTAAATGCGGTCTCACCAACGCCTTATACAACTGTGACAAGACCTCCCAACTTCTATACTCAAGATAGTTTATGTTGGCATCATGTTTGGCTTGGACAGTTGCGGGCCAAAGGGCCTGATTATTTGTTTTGTAAATGTCCCAAAATACTTTGGTGGGCCTCTGAATGTCTTGTGGGGGAATATGAGGCCTGCCTTTCCCTTGTCCCTCTTCCTGGCTCTCTTGTGATAGAAGCAAAAGGGTCTCGACCTGAAACGTCAACCATTCCTTCTCTCCAGAGATATTGCCTGTCCTGCTGAGGCACTCCAATTTTTAGTGTCTATCTTTGGTTTAAACCAACATCTGCAGTTCCTTCCTGCACATTTCTCTGAAATCCTTCCAACTTAATGACATACTTCCTATAACAGGGTGACCAAAACTGAACACCATATTCCAAATGTTTAAGAAAGAACTGCAGATGCAGGAAAAATCGAAGGTAGACAAAAATGCTGGAGAAACTCAGCGGGTGAGGCAACATCTATGGACAAAGAAGGGTCTCGATCCGAAACGTCACCTATTCCTTTGCTTCATAGATGCTGCCTCATCCCGCTGAGTTTCTTCAGCATTTTTGTGTACCTACCCTATTCCAAATGTGGCCTCGTCAATGTTTTGTACAACCGTAATATAACATGCCAAATGCTATACTCCATACCGTGACCAAGAGAGGGAGGAAGAAGGAAGTTAAGGGATAGAATAATAACTGGAAGAGAGAGTGGGATACATGGTGCAGGGGCCGGAGCGGGTTACAGGGACAGGGAGGGGTGGGAGGGAGTTATGCCCCTGTCCCACTTAGGAAACCTGAACGGAAGCCTCTGCAGACTTTGCACCCCACCCAAGATTTCCATGCGGTTCCTGGAGGTTTTTGTCAGTCTCCCTAATGGTCGAAAGTGGTTTCCGCTTCTTCGAAACCTCCGGGAACTGCACGGAAACCTTGGGTGGGGCGCAAAGTCTGCAGAGGTTTCCGTTCAGGTTTCCTAAGTGGGACGGGGCATTACTAGAGAGAGGGAGGGGTATGGGGGCTAGAGGGGGTTTACAGAGACAGGGAGGAATGGAGCCCTAGATGACAGACAAGTGGTGGAGGTTTGGGCTTCCTGCTGCACTGAGACCAACATTGACCCTTCTGCGTAGACTGATTATTCTGCATCTTCCTATTGTTGCTGGTGGCATCTTGCAGCATCCTTGTTGCTGCCCGCTGGACAGGTGGAGTTTTGCAATGTCTTGTGGTATGGAAAGAAGGAGCCTCTCTGATTCGCATCCAATGCATACAATGAGAATAAGTACATAATAGAGCTTCAGAATTTAGCTATGGTGAGTCAAGGGTTGATCTTGACTCTCAATGTAATACGTTAGCAGCCATTACGAATCGCTGTTATTCTGCGGTGGTGGGATGGAGGCTTTGTAAAGCAGGAAGTGTTGCACAGTGATGATAGAATATTGACTGGCCTTGAGGGGGATACGACATATATTGCCTGAAGTAGATTCATATTGCCCGAGTCGAAGACGAGGGCAATATGGATCTAGTGAGGGCAATATATGTCGTATCTCCCGAAAGAGGACAGTCAATATTGTTATTATTACCCATATCAGACATCTAGAGGAATGTTTTGTAGTGAGATCCATCAGCTCGGCGGACTTCCACGTAAAATTTAGCCAAAATGGACGCGGCAGTCTTCCTGTCTGCCGTTTGAATATCGACATCTAGACCCTTCTCCATCAAATATTCCTTGAATATTGTTACGGCTTGTTTCGTTGCCTTCTTCGTGTTCTGCGCGTCTTTGTTTTGTAAAATCTCGTCAAATTGCTGTTCGTCAAAAGTCGCGAACCTCTTCTCGCAGGAGGCTGCCATTTTGCTAAATTTGTTCACATTGCCAAGTCGGAGAGACTAATTTACCGCTGTTTTAACACGTTAAAATGCGTTCGCAAGAAAGGGGAATACAAGAAATATTCCCACCCTGCGCAGCGTCACATTGCCAGATGTGATAGTTAATAATTATTCCCTGGATGTGAGACCTGTTAAAAACAGAGGGGGGAACTTGTAAGACTATATTTCAAACGCGTCCATTTTGTTAAATTTTTAAGTAAGCTGAGATGTTATTTTTCCTCTAGAGTCCTGATATGGGTAATAAAATAACAATATTGGCGGGAGATACGAATATATTGCCCTCACTAGCATAGAAAGGGGCATTATATACAAGTCAATTTTATTAATATTCAAAATATTCCCCTGTTAACCCTGCTGGAGCAGCTGGGCAGCGGGAAAGTCGAGGGGAAATTCTTACTTGTTGCAGCAACAATTTTGTAAAAAAGCATAGCTCAGATCAGAAGAGTGTGATTTATGGGTAGGATGCAGCCCGAAATTATTATTCGCCCAGCATTTTATCTACACATCTCTGGCGTTCACAACTGGAGTATGAGGCAGCATCTGTTATGGTTTTAGCCGTTTTGGGCCGAAACCCTTCTTTAAACCCTTCGTCACATAGATAGGTGGGTCAAGATGTCTTTTGGTGCATTGGCCTTCATCAGTCAGGGTATTGAGTATAGAAATTGAGTTTAGTTTATTGTCACGTGTACCGAGATGCGGTGAAAATCTTTGGTTGTGTGCTAACCAGTCAGCGGAAAGACAATATGTGATTATAATCGAGCCACTCCGTGTACGGACACATGATCAAGGGAATAACGTGATTGATGTTTAGTCCAAGATAAAGCCAGTAAAGTCCGATCAAAGTTAGTCCGAGGGTCTCCAATGAGGTAGATAGTAGTTCAGGACTGGAGACCAGAAATTCAAAGTGGTGGATGGGGGAGAGAGAACGTGAGCGGGGAAAGAGATAATAGGCAATGGACAATAAGTGCAGGAGTAGAGGCCATTTGGCCCTTCGAGCCAGCACCGCCATTCAATGTGATCACGGCTGATCATCCCCAATCAGTACCCCACTCCTGCCTTCTCCCCATATCCCCCTATTTTTAAGAGCCCTATCTAGCTCTCTCTTGAAAGCATCCAGAGAACCGGCCTCCACTGCCCTCTGAGGCAGAGAATTCCACAGACTCACCACTCTCTCTGAGAAAAAGCGTTTCCTCGTCTCCGTTCTAAATGGCTTGCTCCTTATTCTTAAACTGTGGCCCCTGGTTCTGGACTCCCTCAACATGCTTCCTGCCTCTAGCATGTCCAAGCCCTTAACAATCTTATGTTTCAATGAGATCCCCTCTCATCCTTTTAAACTCCAGCGTGTACAAGCCCAGCTGCTCCATTCTCTCAGCATATGACAGTCCCGCCTTCCTGGGAATTAACCTGGTGAACCTATGCTGCACTCCCTCAATAGCAAGAATGTCTTTCCTCAAATTAGGGACCAAAACTGCACACAATACTCCAGGTGTGGTTTCACCAGGGCCCTGTACAACTGCAGAAGGACCTCTTTGCTCCTATACTCAACTCCTCTTGTTATGAAGGCCAACAGGCCAAAACTGCACACAATACTCCAGGTGTGGTCTCACTAGGGTTTTGTACAACTGCAGAAGGACCTCTTTGCTCCTATATCCGATTCCTCTTTTTATAAAGGCCAATTTGCTTTCTTCACTGCCTGCTGTACCTGCATGCATGATTTCATAGACTGATGTACAAGGACCCCCAGATCCTGTTGTACTTCCCTGAAAGTATAAAGGAGAGAAGAGGAGAAAAGAGAAAGAGAGCAGGAAAAAGGGAAAGAGTCGGGAGAGAGAAAGATGGATGAGAGAAGGGACAGGGAGGAGGAAATGAAACCAGGAAAGGGGGGAAAGAAATACGTGAGTTAGCAGGAGAGGGAGAAGGTAAGGAGGATGAAGAAATCATGCAGCTAGAGAACAGACATGAGGGGTGGGGAATGGGAGGGAGAGAGAGAGGGAAGGGAGAACAAAAAAAGTAAGGGGGGGGAGAGAGAGAGAGAGAGAGAGAGAGAGAGACACACACACACACACACACACACACACACACACACACACACACACACACACACACACACACACACACACACACACACACACACACACGTCACCAAAGATTGGAGAACACAGGGAGAAGAGGGTTGGACAGACTGGATGCAGGAAGATTGTTCCCGATCTTGGGGAGGTCCAGAACAAGGGGTCCCAATTTAAGGATAAGGGGGAAGTCTTTTAGGACCGAGATGACAAAATCATTTTTCACACAGTGGTGATCTGTGGAATTCTCTGCCACAGAAGGTAGTTGAGGCCAGTTCATTGGCTATATTTAAGAGGGAGTTAGATGTGGCCCTTGTGGCTAAAGGGATCAGGGGATATGGAGAGAAGGCAGGTACAGGATACCGAGTTGGATGATCAGCCATGATCACATTGAATGGCGGTGCAGGCTCGAAGGGCAGAATGGCCTCCTCCTGCACCTATTTTCTATGTTTCTATAAGAGGGAGGACAGAAAATAATGGGACAGGGACTGAAATGGGGCAAAGAGGATGGGAATAGTGGGGGGCAGAGGGAGGATGTCAAATAATGGGGAACAGAGTAAACAAGATCCAGAGAGACAGACGGGGATGTAAAGAAAGGTTGAGCTACCCGGTAGTGGGGATCGAAGGAGGGGGAGGGAGAGGAAGACAGAAGAATGAGAATCGAGGGGAGGAAAAGTATATATATATAGAGAGAGAGGGAGATAGAGAGATTGGAGGAAAGGGAGAGAGAGAGGTAGAGAAAACAAGGAAGGAAGATGAGAGAAAAATTCTGGAGAGATGCTGTGATGGGGAATAGTGGAACTGGAGAACAAGGCGAGAGAGATGTTGTCATAGCAAACAAGGGGGATGTGTGGTAAAGAGCACTAAAATATAAATACACAGAGTTGTGATTGCAGAGAGAGAGAGAGAGAGAGAGAGAAAGAGAAGGATACAGGTGGAAAAGGGGAGAGAGAGAGACCCATGGCAACCGAGAGAACCATGGAAACAGCAAAGATAGATATAGAGAAATGTGAGAGGGAGGGCGAGAGATGGCAATGGGGGAGGTGGATGAGAGCGACAGATGTGAAGGGGGCATGGGGGGGGAGGGTGAGTGGAGGAGTGGTGAGTGAGGCAAAGGATGGGAGGGAGAGAGGGGTTGGCAGGGAAAGAAGGAAGAGGGAAGGATGAATGGACATGGCAGATGCAGTTTAATGCGGATAAATGTGAGGTTATCCAATTTGGTATCAAAACAGGAAGGCAGATTACTATTTAAATGGCGTCGTTGGGAAAAGGGGAAGTACAACGGGATCTGGGGGTCCTTGCTCATCAGTCAATGAAAGTAAGCATGCAGGTACAGCAGGCAGTGAAGAAAGCTAATGGCATGTTGGCCTTCATAACGAGGAGTTGTGTATAGGTGCAAAGAGGTCCTCTCTCTTAAATCCATCCACTGGATGGAGTTAAGAGAGAGTTAGATAGAGCTCTAGGGGCTAGTGGAGTCAGGGGATAGGGGAGAAGGCAGGCACGGGTTATTGATGGGGGACGATCAGCCATGATCACAATGAATGGCGATGCTGGCCCGAAGGGCCGAATGGCCTCCTCCTGCACCTATTTCTATGTTTCTGCAGCTGTACCGGGCCCCGCTGAGACCACACCTGGAGTATTGTGTGGAGTTTTGGTCTCCAAATTCGAGGAAGGACATTCTTGCTATTGAGGGAATGCAGCGTAGGTTCACGATGTTAATTCCCGGGATGGTGGGACTGTCATACGCTGAGAGAATGGAATGCCTGGGCTTGTACACTCTGGGGTTTAGAAGGATGAGAGGGAATCTTATTGAAGATTATTAAGGGTTTGGACACGCTAGAAGCAGGAAACATGTTCCCGATGTTGGGTGAGTCCAGAACCGGGGGCCACAGTATAAGAATAAGGGGTCGGCCATTTAGAGCGGAGACGAGGAAACACTTTTCCACAGAGTTGTGAGTCTGTGGAATTCTCTGCCTCAGAGGGCGGTGGAGGCCGGTTCTCTGGATACTTTCAAGAGAGAGCTAGATAGGGCTCTTAGAGATAGCGGAGTCAGGAGATATGGGGAGAAGGCAGGAATGGGGTACTGATTGGGGATGAACAGCTATGATCACGTTGAATGGCGGTGCTGGCTCGAAGCGCCGAATGGCCTACTCTGCACCTATTGTCTATTGTCTATTGACAAATGCAAAAAAAGGGAGAGAAATGGGGCAGAAAATGAGAGAAGGGTTGTGAATGGGAGTAGGTGCAAATGATGGGAGAAGGTGATGAAGGATAGGAGGTTGGGATGTGGGAGAGAGGGGAGCTAGAGAAGGCATTGCAAGCTTGTTGCCAGGAATTGAAGGCCTGAACCATAGGGTGTTGGGCAGGCTAGGATTTTATTCTTTGGAATGTAAAAGGCTCATGGGTGATCTTATCGAGGTGTATAAGATCATGAGGGTGGATGCTTAGTCCATTACCCAGAGTCGGGGGATCGTGAACTAGAGGGCATATGTTTAAGGTGAGAGGGGAAAGATTTAGTTACGTTCTTTATTTAAACACATTAGTGAGTACTTGCAACGCACTGCCAGGCAGCGTTGGTGGTGGAGACTGATACGATAGTGGTGTTTAAGAGGTTGTTAGATAAGCACATGTGTTTAAGAAGGAACTGCAGATGCTGGAAAATCGAAGGTAGACAAAAGTGCTGGAGAAACTCAGCAGGTGCAGCAGCATCTAAGGAGCGAAGGAAATAGGCAACGTTTCGGGTCGAAACCCTTCTTCAGACTGATGTAGGGTGGGGGGGGGGGGTGATGGGGAGAAGAAAGGAAAAAGGAAGAGGAGGAGCCCAAGGGCTGAGGGAGAGATGAGAAGGGGAGGAGACAGCAAGGGCTACCGGAAACTGGTAAATTCAATGTTTATGCCACTAGGGTGCAGACTGCCCAAGCGGAATATTCTGTTCCGCTTGGGCAGTTCCTCCAATTTCCGGTGGGCCTCACTCTGGCCATGAATGAGGCCCAGGACAGAAAGGTCAGATTCGGAATGGGAGGGGGAGTTGAAGTGCTGAGCAACTGGGAGATCGGGTTGGTTGTTGCGAACCGAGCGGAGGTGTTCGGCGAAGGATTTTATGCTGGCAGAGGAGATCATGTTGGCATCATGTTCGGTACAGACATTGAAGGCCGAAGGGCCTGTTCATGTACTATACTGATCTGTGCTCAATGCTAATATTATAAGAACTAATAGAAGGGGTGATCTCGTACAAAGAGCAAGACCAAGGAGTCGAATGGCCTCATGTTCTTGCGCTCCATAATTTCCTCTTCTAGGCACTCTGTCTGTATACGTCTGTGGTCTAGGGGGCATTATCCACGGGGAGAGGTTGGACAGATTGTTTTCTCTGGAATGTGGGAGGTTGAGGGGAGGCCTGATAAAAGTATATGAAACACTTTTGGGTCGGGACCCTACTCCAGTCTAATTAAAGGGATCCTTTGCCTCACAGCGCCAAAAACCCAGGTTCCATCCTGACTATGAGGACTGTTCTGTGCAGAGTTTGTACATTCTCCCCATGACCATGTGGCTTTCCTCTGGGTACTCTGGTGTCCTCTCATATCGCAAAGTCGTGCAGGTTTGTAGATTAATTGGCTTCTGTAAATTGCCCCCAAGTGTGTAAGGGAGTGGATGCAAAACTGCGATAACATAGAACCAGTGTGCAAGTGATCGATGGTCGGCGTGGACTCAGTAGGCCGAAGGGCCTGTTTCCATGCTGTACCTCAAAACTACACTTCTCCGGTTTGACCCGAAATGTCACCTATCCACATTCTCCACAGATGCTGCCTGACCCGCGGAGTTACTCCAGCACTCTGTGAAACGTCACCTATCCATGTTCTCCAGAAATGTTGCCTGACCCGCTTAGTTACTCCAGCACTCTGTGCCTTTTTCTGTAAACCTGCATCTGCAGTTGATTGTGTCTCCATCTCTTTGTTGAACTGGGGGTCGGGAGGGATTGGGACAGGAATCCTATCGAGCTCTTTGAGATATTAATTGTTGATTTTATCTCTACACAGGACTGAAATCCAAACATCAAAACCCATCAGGTCAGTGAAAGATTTTGTGCAACTTTCTGGTTTTCGTTTCCGTTTGCAATGACAAGGGTTTCCGGTCTGGATTGTGTTCTGGGGGGGGTGGTGCTGGGGGATGGGGGCTCGATTTTGAATGGTTGGATGGCCGGATTGGGTTAGCAGGGATCCTGAGGGCCGCTCGGGAATGGTCACTAGACTCTCATTAATTTTGCAATGTTGTGATCTCATTATCCAAGTGTGATGGGAGCTCTTTTGAAGACGGGGCAAGGGGACTTGATTCTGTTAGTCTGGAAGTGTACATAGAGCTTCACACCCCCCCTACACATCTCTCACCCACCTACCACTCCTTCATTCTCACCTACCACAAAACATTGTTGCATTAAATTGCTCTAACTATACCCTACAGTGCCCTCCATAATGTTTGGGGCAAAGACCCATCATTTATTTATTTATTTGCCTCTGTACTCCACTATTTGCGATTTGTAATAGAAAAAAATCACATGTGGTTAAAGTACACATTGTCAGATTTTAATAAAGGCCATTTTTGTACATTTTGGTTTCACCATGTAGAAATGACAGCAGTGTTTATACATAGTCCCCCCCCATTTCAGTGCACCATAATGTTTGGGGCACATGGCATCACAGGAATTGCTCAGTTGCGTAATAATTGCCTCCTCAATGCAGGTGTGAGAGAGCTCTCCACACCTAGTCTTTCCTTCAGTCTTTCCAACACCTTTGGAAACTTTTATTGCTGTTTATCAACATGAGGACCAAAGTTGTGCCAATGAAAGTAAAAGAAGCAAGCCCTGGCAACATCCTCGTAAATCTTCTCTGCACAGGGATAGAGGTTGGAAATGGGCTGGAGGCTTTCTTCAGGGCCGGTCTGCATGGTGTGGTGGAGCCGTGTGTGATGTTGGGGTTTGGCGGGGAGGGACCGTTTAATGTCATGCTTCCTTGCAGTTGCGATTGTCTTTGAGTACTCTCCCACCGGGGACAGTTTGGACAGGCGTTGCCACTTCATCTGGTCCAATGTGAGCATCAAACTCCACCACGGGAGTGAGGTGTTCCCTATCCGACTGGGCAGAGCTCCCACCTTCCTCTCCTCTTCCATGAGACTCCACACAACAGAAGGAAACATTCTGGCAAATAAAGCACAAAGTGCTGGAGTAACTCAGCGAGTCAGGCAGCATCTCTGGAGAAAGTACATGGGCAATGTTTCAGGTCTGGATTCTTCTTCAGACAAGCTTGAAGAGAGTTGGGTGCAGGACAAACCTTGGATGAGTTACTCCAGCACTTTGTGTCTTTTTTGTTGTAAAGCGGCTTCTGCAGTTGCCTCGTCTTTTAGATGAGCACGTGGTTATGGAGGGAAATTAATCGCATGCGGGCATTACTAGAGGAGAATACTTTCACTTGGCATCATGTTCGGCATGGACAAGTTGGGCTAAAGGGCCTGATCCTGCGCAGTACTGCGTGGTTAAGTGCCGGAGTAACTCGGTGGGTCAGGCAGCATCCCTGAAAAACATGGACAGAGGTGACGTTTCGGGTCGTTACCCTTCTTCAGACTGATTGTGGTGTGGGTGGTGGAAAAACTGGATGAGAGGTGGAGGCAGGAGAAAGCTTATCAAGTGTTGGGTGAATCATACTCCCATCTCCCCTCTCCCATCAGGCAAAAGCTATAGAAGTGTGAAAATGCACACCACCAGATTCGGGGACAGTTTCTTCCCAGCTGTTATCAGGCAACTGAACCACCCTCTCACCAACTACTATCTACCTCTTTGATGACCCACGGACTATCCTTGATCGGACTTTGCTGGCTTTACCTTGCACTAAACAAAACCCCTTCTTAGGTTTCGGCCCGAAACGTTGCCTATTTCCTTCGCTCCATAGATGCTGCTACACCCGCTGAGTTTCTCCAGCACTTTTGTCTACCTTCGGTTTTCCAGCATCTGCAGTTCCTTCTTAAACATATTCCCTTATCATGTATCTGTACACTGTAAATGGATCGATTGTAATCATGTATTGTCTTTCTGCTGACTGGCTAGCATGCAGCAAATGCTTTTCACTGTACCTCGGTACATCGTGACAATGAACTAAACAGAGAGGGGGTACAGAGAAGGTTCACCAGACTGATTCCTGGGATGGCAGGACTTCCATATGAGGAAAGACTGGATAGACTCGGCTTGTACTTGCTAGAATTTAGAAGATTGAGAGGGCATCTTATAGAAACGTACAAAATTCTTAAGGGGTTGGACAGGCTAGACGCAGGAAGATTATTCCCGATGTTGGGGAGGTCCAGAACAAGGGGTCACAGTTTAAGGATAAGGGGGAATTCCTTTAGGACCGAGATGAGAAAAACAATTTTCACACAGAGAGTGGTGAGTCTCTGGAATTCTCTGCAACAGAAGGTAGTTGAGGCCAGTTCATTGGCTATATTTAAGAGGGAGTTAGATATGGCCCTTGTGGCTAAAGGGATCAGGGGGTATGGAGAGAAGGCAGGTACAGGATACTGAGTTGGATGATCAGCCATGATCATATTGAATGGCAGTGCAGGCTCGAAGGGCCGAATGGCATTTTCCTGCACCCATTTTCTATGTTTCTATGAATGGAAATGAAGAGGGTTTATGATGGGACAATGGTTGGACAAAGCTGCGAATTGTAAAGCTGGAGGAAGGAATATAGGTGGAAGGGGACAGGGCAAGGGGAGAAACGTTTGGGCACAGCGGAAAAAAGGTCTGAAGAAGTGTCCTGACCGTAACGTCACCTACCCATGTTCTCCACAGATGCTGCCTGACCCGCTGAGTTACTCCAGCACTCTGTGAAACGTCACCTATCCATGTTCTCCAGAGATGCTGCCTGACCCACTGAGTTACTCCAGCACTCTGTGAAACGTCACCTATCCATGTTCTCCACAGATGCTGCCTGACCCGCTGAGTTACTCCAGCACTCTGTGAAACGTCACCTATCCATGTTCTCCACAGATGCTGCCTGACCCGCTGAGTTACTCCAGCACTCTGTGTCTCTTTGTTTGTAAACCAGCATCGGCGGTTGTTTTCCAAGTATTCTGAAAATCTTGTCAAGGGAAGCAGTTGTGGACCCGAGGTTTTCCCACATTGTTTGCCCTCTGCAGCACAGACTCTACCTGTGGTTAAGTAAACACGGAGTGACTCCGTTTAGAGACTGTTTGGGGATGATCAGCCGTGATCACATTGAATGGTGGTGTTGGCTCGAAGGGCCGAATGGCCTACTCCTGCACCTATTGTCTATTGTTTGGGTGGTTGTTTTATTTATTTTTGCCACTTGGGCCTCACGGGCGAGGCCAGCGTTTTTTGTCCATCTCTAATCGCCTCTTGAGAAGATGACCCTGAAGTGTATGTAGCGGCAGATTTTCTTATCTTTCAGGTAATTGTCACCCTAGCCGCTATTTGGATGAGATTGGTTGAAAGGGGTGTCTTCTAAACACATGCAAACTCACTCACAGAGACCTTCAGAGCTTCTCCTCAGATATGGCTTCAAAACACAGTCTTTTGGTGAATAAATGCGTTATTGTTGCTAGAAAACAGTAAGATACATCCAAGTTTCTTCCGACCCGTTACTGCAATCTTCGTCGAACTCTAGCTTATTGCTTTAGACAACTCCTCGTGTCTCTGTAACACTGGCAAGATCTGCATGATCCCGCATGATCTCACATGATCTCCTTTAGTTCTCCCGTGGACCCCGCATGGCCCGCATGGTAGAAGGGCCAACCTTCCCCTTCGTCTCTCCAAACTAATCTAAAAACGAGACTTCTGCGCAAGCATCTAAGCTCCAAACATGCCCCAAAACACATCATAAATCCCACCCACAATATAACGGGCAGTCTGAGATTTAAAGGCACATGCCATCATCAGTGACATGCAAACAGGCCAAATGGCACTACAGTGTATGGGGAAGCTGTTGGAGTTTGGGAAGGTAAGGGCCTGTCCCACTTGGCACTTTTTTTTTGGCGACTGCCGGCATCGTTGACTGAGGAAACACCATACCACGCCACACCACAACATTTTCATTGACCTGATACATCAGTCAATTATGCCGGCAGTCGCCGAAAAAATCGTCAAGTGGGACCGGCCCTGTAGTCTCGGTGATGGCGTCGGAACGTGACACATTTTCCAAAGCAGCATGTGTAAAGGGCCTGTCCCACTTACGTGTCCTTGACATGCAAATTGAGGCGCACGGGAATCGTGTGGCTGCGCGGAGCCGGTGCCACTGAGAAATGCGGAGGGGTATGTGGTTGTGCGCGACATTGCGCGGGGCTCCGAAATCTTTGTAGCGAATGAAATCTTCGCGCACCAATGGCCTGTCGCGGAACTGACTGCCAAAGTGGGACAGGCTCAAGACTATGGCGCGACGTAACGTCTCGCCTCCAACAGCAGCAGAAGCAGGCAAACGATCGCCGAGCTCGGCCCGAGGCTCATGGCCGTTGCGGATCCGGATCCGCCCCCACTTCTACTCCCAGAGCGGGGCCAAGAAAATTGAAGATAGACACAAAATGCTGGAGTAACTCAGCGGGACCGGCAGCTTCTCTGGAGAGAAGGAATGTGTGACGTTTTGGGTCAAGACCCTTCTTTCAGACTGAAGAAGTCTCGACCCGAAACACCACCCAAGGACACGTAAGTGAGACAGGCCCTTAAGAAGGAATTGCAGATACTGGTTTAAACCAAAGATAGACACAAAAAGCTGGAGTAACTCAGTGGGATAGGCAGCATCACTAGAGAGAAGGAATGGGTGACGTTTTGGGTCGAGACCCTTCTTCAGACTGGTTGGGGATAAGGGAAATGAGAGATATGAATGGTGATGTGGAGAGATAAAGAACAATGAATGGAAAATATGCAAAAAAGTAAAGATGATAAAGGAAGCAGAGGCCGTTATAAGCTGTTTGTAGGGTGAAAACGAGAAGCTGGTGCAACTTGGGTGGGGGAGGGGTGGAGAGGGAGGGAATGCCGGGATACCTGGTTAGTGAAATCAATCATACCACTGGGTTGTAAGCTGCCCAAGCGAAATATGAGATGCTGTTCCTCCAATTTGCGTTTAGCCCCACTCTGACAATGGAGACCGAGGACAGAAAGGCTGTGTAGGAATAGTGTTTCAAGGTGTTACAAGCAACAAACGGCTTTTCCGTGCGGCATGGAGCTTCTTGAGAGTTGTTGGAGCCGCACTCACCTGGCCAGGTGCCAGCGTTCCACCATGCACTTGACTTGTGTCTAGTGGGCTATGGGAGGGCAATGTGGTTAAGGCAGCGGATGCGGAGTACATGGACTAATAACGCCCAGGTAAGTGGGGACCATTCCATCACACTTCTGACTTGTGTTTAGAGAGATCCAGCGCAGAATCTTATGGCCAATTCGTTATCCCTTCGGCCCACCGTGTCCGCACCGACCAGCGATCCCATACGATTCTGCGCTGGATAACCAAAACATTATTTTACAACTCAGATATACAATTATTAGTTAATATAAGGATATTTATAACCTGCTATAAACAGAATCGTTGTCCCTTCGGCCCACCGTGTCCGCACCGACCAGCGATCCCCGCACATTAACGCTATCCTACACTCACTAGGGACAATTAACACATGCATCATGCCAATTAACCTACAAACCTGTACGTCTGGAGTATGGGAGGGAACCGAAGATCTCTGAGAAAACCCATGCGGTCACGGGGAGAACGTACAAACTCCGTACAGACAGCGCCCATAGTCGGGATTGAACCAGGGTCTCTGGCGCTGCAAGCGCTGTAAGGCAGCAACTCTACCGCTGCGCCACAGTGGCCGCCCCGTGTCTTGTAGACCATGAGGAGAGCCACTCATAACCGGACAGCCAGCCCCCTAACCGTTCACGTTGCTACGTTACGGTGCTTTATTTGTCACTTGTACCGAGGTGCAATGAAATATGTTTTTGTACACAGTATATAAGCACTTAGATAGACATCTTAGATAAGCATCACGGATACAGTACAAATGTACAGCAGCAGTACACTGATACAGAGTCGCCAGTTTGGCACCATTTTCAAGTCCCAGTTATAAGTGCAGGATTCTTGGCCCGGGCGCGGGGGCCCGGTCGCAGAGCAAGCGCAGGTGCACAATGCATTTTCTGCTCCTTGTCGTTGCAGAGTCAGAATCCCAGTACACCTCACCCACTGGCTGTCCCCTGTCTGACACTGAGCCGTAACCAAAGATCCTACAGCGGAGCAAGATAGACCACTCTTGCTAAATGCAATGGGCTGACGTGTAGTACGCAACGGAGCGGAACGTGGGCCTTTTTTTCATCCATTTCAGTAACCCGACCCAACTCGCAGTGTAATCAAAGTTGTGGGGAAAAGTTTGTGTTAATAAATTAAAATTCTGAAAATGAGGAGAAGATTTTTACCAAATAATTTTCATTTTTACGAGGATGTTCCCATAAACGGCTTCCGTCTCCGCACTAGTATCCTATGGGCTCTTTGGTGCGGAGACGGAAGCCGGTTATGGAAATGGGGCTGAAAATTGTCCATGAATCTGCCCATGACCGTACTACGTCTTTTTCGTCGAGTGGACTATCTTGCTCGCTAGAGGATCTTTGGCCGTAACTTCTACGGTATTTATGTGGCTGCTGAGGATGTATCACAGAGGTTGACAGAGACAGGGAGGGGTGTAGGGGTCTGAGAGAGGGTTACAGAGACAGGAAGGGTATGGTCTGGGGGGGGGGGGGGGGTTACATACGAGTACAGTGCGAGGGACTGCAAGTGTGAGAAGTGTAAACATGAGGCAATCATCTGCCTGAGGAATCCCGTCCCTAGAGTTTGTGAATATTGCTCGGCATTGCCTCTGCATTTCCCAGAGCTGCTTATTGGAAGCACGCCCTCTGCCGGCTCATCAACTCTCCCCAGCAGCTCGTGTGTGCCTGCCTCCCCGGTTTGCGGATTTCTCTCCCTCCCCCCGCGCTCACCGCTGTTCTCCAGAGAGCATCCAAAAACCCTGAGTAATCAAATGAGATTTCTCTTTATTCATTCAAGAGATGTGGGCGTCAGTGCAGGCACGCACTGCATTTAATACCCATCCTTATTGTCCCTGGAGGAGGTGTTGAGTTGCTGCACTGTGCTGTGGGAGGGGCGGTGAGGAGGGAGCTCTGCGCTGTTGGAGGGGAAAGCGAGGGAACGCCACGCTGTGGGAGGGGCGGGACGGGTCAGGACAGGCTGTGTGCATTTGATATGTTTGACAACAAGTGTGGAGAGACGGGGGGGGGAAAAAAACCTGCTGGAATGAATGTTACTTGTCGGTGATTTGTCATCCGTACCTCCCGCTTTGTGGGAGAGAGATGGTGTCAAGCAGAGTGCAAACAATCCATTTATCCAGGCAGGACAGTCAATAAGCGATTGCATCTTCACTGGAGTGTGCGGCTGGCTTGCGGGTCTAGTTTGCTCATTACCCAGCCCCAGTTACTGCAAATTATCTTCAAGTGACACGCATTTGCCTGGATGTGCCTCATTCAGAGAAAGTACGCAAGTCAGCACTTCGTTCCCTGGAATTTAGACAATTAATAGGTGTTTTCTGAGATTTTAAGGGAACGTGGAAAAACCAGGGCAGAGAGGAGTTCCCCTTGTGTCAATGAGGGGGTGGTAAACACTAACATTGGTGCATTGTGTAATGGGCTTGTCCCACTTTCACGACTTAATTCTTTCATCTCGACCATTTTTCTACTCGTGGACATTTTTAAACGGCTGGATGTCGGTCAGGAGTGTATCACCTGCAATAGAGATGGTGAGGTCAAGGAATGGTAGGGAAATGTCGGAAATGGTCCAAGTGTATTTGAGTGCCGGATGGAAGTTGGTGGTGAAATGAATGAAGTCAGTCAGTTGTGTGTGGGTGCAGGAGGTGACACCAAAGCAGTCGTCGATGTAATGGAGGTAGAGGTCGGGGATGGGGCCCTGGTATGCCGAGAACAAGGATTGTTCGACGTACCCAACAAAGAGGCAAGCGTAGCTGGGGCCCATGCGTGATACACTCCTGACCGAATTTCTCACCATCTCTATTGCAGGTGATACACTCCTGACCGACATCCACTACAAACCAACTGACTCCCACAGCTACCTGGACTACTCTTCCTCCCACCCTGCTTCCTGTAAGGACTCCATCCCCTATTCCCAATTCCTCCGTCTACACCGCATCTGTTCCCAGGATGAGGTGTTCCACACCAGATCATCACAAATGGCCTCATTCTTCAGAGAACGGGGATTCCCCTCCCCCACTATTGATGAGGCTCGCACCAGGGTCTCCTCCATACCCCGCAAACACTGCCCTCTCTCCCATTCCCCCACTCGCAAACAGGGCAGAGTCCCCTGGTCCTCACCTTTCACCCCACCAGCCGGCAAATACAACACATAGTCCTCCGCCAGTTTCGCCACCTCCAACGCGACCCCTCCACCCGCCACATCTTTCCATCTCCCCCCGTCTGCCTTCCGCAAAGACCGCTCCCTCCGCAACTGCCTGTCAATTCTTCCCTCCCCTACCCGCTCTACCCCTTCCCTGGGCACTTTCCCTTGCAACCGCAAGAAATGCAACACTTGTCCCTTCACCTCCCCCCTCCACTCCTTTCAGGGACCCAAGCAGTCCTTCCAGGTCCGACAGAGGTTCACCTGCACCTCCTCCAACCTCATCTACTGCATCCGCTGCTCCAGATGCCAGATGATCTATATCGGTGAACCAAGTGGAGGCTTGGCGATCGTTTCGCCGAACACCTCCGCTCGGTCCGCAAAAACCAACCGACCTCCCGGTGGCTCAGCACTTCAACTCCCCCTCCCATTCCGTATCCGACCTCTCGGTCCTGGGCCTCCTCCACGGCCAGAGTGAGCAACACCGCAAGTTGGAGGAACAGCACCTCATATTCCGCTTGGGGAGTCTGCATCCTTTGGGCTTGAACATTGAATTTTCTCAATTCTGTTAACCCTTGCTGTCTCCTCCCCTTCCCACCTCTCCCTCAGCCCTCGGGCCCTGGCATTCCCTCTTTCTCTATCTCCCTCCCCCACCCTAGTCGCACTAGCTTCTTCTTTTTCACACCACAAACATCTTACAATGGCTTGTTCCCTTTATCATCGATACTTTTTTGCATATCTTTCATTCATTGTTCTTTATCTCTCCACATCACCGTCTATATCTCTTGTTTCCCTGATCCCTGACCAGTCTGAAGAAGGATCTCGACCCGAAACGTCGCCTATCTCTTTCGCTCCTTAGATGCTGCTGCACCCGCTGAGTTTCTCCAGCTTTTTGTGTAACCCTCGATTCTCCAGCATCTGCAGTTCCTTCTTTAGCTATTCCTGAACCTGGTCGTTGCAGTCTTCAGGCTCCTGTACCTTCTACCTGAAGGTAGCGGGGAGATGAGTGTGTGCACAGGATGGTGTGGGTCCTTGATGATGCTGCCAGCCTTTTTGAGGCAGCTACTGTGAAAGATCCCTTTGATGGAAGGGAGGTCAGAGCCTATGATGGACTGGGCAGTGTTTACTACTTTTTGTAGTCTTTTCCGCTCCAGGGCGCTCGTTGCCGAACCAAGCCACGATGCAACCGGTCAGCAAGCTCTCTACTGTGCACCTGTAGAAGTTCGAGAGAGTCCTCCTTGACAATCCGACTCTCCGTAATCTTCTCAGGAAGTAGAGGCGCTGATGAGCTTTCTTGATAATTGCATCAGTGTTTCTTAATAATTGCAGAATTATTGCAGAAAGAACTGCAGATGCTGGTTAAAATCGAAGGTAGACACAAAATGCTGGAGTAACTCAGCAGGTGAGGCAGCATCTCAGGAGAGAAGGAATGGGCGACGTTTTCGTGTCGAGACCCGATACGTCGCCCATTACTTCTCACTTGGGATGCTGCCTCACCCGCTGAGTTACTCCAGCATTTTGTGTCTACGTTCTGAATAACATTGTGAAATGGGGTGAGTGGGGAACTGTTGTTTTAGTTTAAGTTTATTATTGCCACGTGGACCGAGGTAGAGAGAAAAGCTTAGTTTTTATGTTGTAGGAGCAGAATTAGGCCATTCGGCCATTAAGTCACCCGTGGCTGATCTATCTCTCCCTCTCATCCACATTCCCCTGCCTTCTCCCCATAACCCCTGACACACGCACTAATCAAGAATCTATCAATCTCCGCCACAAAAATATCCATTGACTTGGCCTCCACAGCTGTCTGTGGCAAAAAGAATTCCACAGATTCACCACAATAGACAATAGGTGCAGGAGTAGGCCATTCGGTCCTTCGAGCCAGCACCGCCTTTCAATGTGATCATGGCTGATCATCCCCAATCAGTACCCCGTTCCTGCCTTCCCCATATCCCCTGACTCCGCTATCTTTAAGAGCTCTATCTAGCTCTCTCTTGAAAGCATCCAGAGAACCGACCTCCACCGCCCTCTGAGGCAGAGATTTCTACAGACTCACAACTCTCTCCGTTCCAAATGGCTTACCCCTTATTCTTAAACTGTGGCCTCTGGTTTTGGACTCCCCCAACATCGGGAACATGTTTCCTGCCTCTAGCGTGTCCAAACCCTTAACAATCTTATATGTTTCAATAAGATACCCTCTCATCCATCTAAACTCCAGAGTGTACAAGCCCAGCAGCTCCATTCTCTCAGCATATGACAGTCCCGCCATCCCCGGAATTAATCTTGTAAACCTACGCTGCACTCCCTCAATAGCAAGAATGTCCTTCCTCAAATTAGGGGAGCAAAACTGCACACAATACTCCAGGTGTGGTCTCACTAGGGCCCTGTACAACTGCAGAGCCTCTGGATAACCACCCTTTGGTTAAATAAATTCCTCTTCATCTCCTTTCTAAATGTACATCCTTTTATTCTAAGGCTGTGGCCTCTGGTCATAGCCACTCCCACATGTGGAAACATTCTTTCCACTTTCATGCTTTCTAGGCCTTTCACTATTCAGTACGTTTCGATGAGGTGTCCCCTCATCCTTCTAAACTCCAACGAGTACCGTTAAACGCTCATCATTTGGTAACCAATCATTCCCGAGACCATTCTCGTAAACCTCCTCTGGACACTCTCCAAGGCCAGCATGTCCTTCCTTACATATCAGGCGCAGACATTGATCCCTGGGATGGCGGGACTGTCATATGTGGAAAGATTGAAAAGACTAGGCTTGTATTCACTGGTGTTTAGAAGATACTTTAAATATGGCCTGACCAGTGCCTTATAAAGCCTGAGCCTTTGTCCAAACAACTCTATCCAAACAAATTAGATATACCATACATAGATACAATGAAGTATCATAGGTAAAGCGAATGGAAAGATACAGAGTGTAGAAAACAAGGAATTGCACTACACCTGGGTACATGTGACAAAATATCATCGAATGTAGTTCTCAGCATTGCCGTGCATCAGTTCCAGAGACAAAGTCCAATGCCCGTGGTGGGGTAGAGGTGAAACCGTAGCGTTTGGAAGCCTGCTAACAGAGGGGAAGAAGCTGTTCCTGAGTATGGTGGTGCGTGCTTTCAAGCTTCTGTACCGTCTGCCCGATGGGAGTGGGGAGGGACAGGGACAAGTCTTTGATTATGTCGGGCGTTTCCCGAGGCAGCGTGTAGAGTTGTTGGAGGCAGGTTGATGGCACGTGGACTATCTGAAAGTGGTATCGTGCGTACAGCCGCAAGGTCTCGGAGTGACAGGGTGCGTGACGGGGTGTGTGAGGGGGTCCGTGATGGTGTGACGAGGCTCTCCCTCTCTGCTGATTACAAAGCACAGATTCGATCAGCTTTGGCAACATTCGACGATGGGGAGAGCCTCCCTGACCGACTCTGTCCCTCCGACATTCCGCAGGGAATGCTGTGGTGTGCGGGGCAAGGAGCTGACGCTGGTTTACATAACTGCCTGTGTGCAACGCTGCCACCATCCTGCCGTTCCAGCTGAGATCGCTGGCAGGCTGCGGGAAGGAGCGATGCTGACAATGAATTATTCAAGGCCTCACAAACGAGCAGATTGCAACTCTCGGCGGCTCTGTCATTGCATTCTGGTGCTCGTTAAATCAGGCAATGTCAGAGATTTATCTCACACGCACAAGTTTTACACGCAGAGTGAAGCTCCCTCCGCACTGTCCCACCACACACTCTACATGGAGTGTTCGAGGTTGCAGCCCCTCTTCGAGTATCTGAAGGGGCTGCTCCTCAAGTTTTGGCCCCACTTTAGTCCATCGTTATTGATTTTTAGGCACCCAGTACAGAGGGGGGAGGGAGTCTCCCTGTCCGTCGGCTCCTGGGCCTGGCCAAGATGGCCATTCGAAGGTCCAGGTGGCCGCACAGCGGTCGGCTGCCTGCCCCCTTTCCGGGGTTATGTCCGTTCCCACGTGTCCCTAGAGAGGGATCACACACGCGGTGTCCACAGGGACTGTGGAGTCCTTCCGTGAACGCTGGTCACTGCGGGGGGTCAAATGTATTGTTAATAACAATGTTAATATTTTAATATGATCATTTTGTGGACCCAAGGCCCGGTTGTAAAATGCCAATATAGGCATTCCCTCAGACGCGATCGTCCACAGACCCAAGGCCGGGGTTCACAGAACCCAACTACTTTGTATTGTCAGACGCGTTTGTTCTATATGAACCCAAGGCCCGGGTCAAGCATTTTGTATGAAACAAAAGGCCCGGGGTCAGTCGCAGAGGCCCCAAGGCCGGGGTCAGACCCAAGGCCCCGCGGAGGCCCCAAGGCCCGGGGTCAGTCAACGCGGACCCAAGGCCCGGGGTCAGTCAGACGCGACCCAAGGCCCGCAGACCCAACAACGGACCCGGGGTCAGACGCGGGACCCAAGGCCCGGGTCAGACGCGGACCCAAGGCCCGGGGTCAGAGACCCAACGCGGACCCAAGGCCCGGGGTCAGACGCGGACCCAAGGCCCCGGGGTCAGACGCGGACCCAACCCAAGGCCCGGGTACGCGGACCCAGTGCCCAGACGCGGACCCAATGCCCGGGTCAACGCGACACCAAGCCCGGGGTCAGACGCGGACCCAAGGCCCGGGTCAGACGCGGACCCAAGGCCCGGGGTCAGACGCGGACCCAAGGCCCGGGGTCAGACGCGGACCCAAGGCCCGGGGTCAGACGCGGACCCAAGGCCCGGGGTCAGTCATGGACCCAAGGCTAGGGGCCTTTCCCGAGAGCCGGCTCCAGGCAACATGGCCTCCGTTCCCAGATGCCCAGTGTGATGCGGAGAGACGCATACTGTACAGTTGCTCCTGCACACTCTACACTTCCTCGCCCTCGTCTTCACGCCCTGGCGGTCCGTGTTACCACCTGGCGGTGGGAGCGGTCCCCAGTGGAGGTCTCTCTATCAGGGAGTCCTTCCCCTTTACATCGGGGACGTGGGGTGGAGAGTGTTGCATTGAGCTGTCGCGTGCAACAGTTAGCTGAGTCAATTCGCGGACTCGCCAGCCGCCTGTAACTTCTGCGGCGAGGATGAGACCGTGTTCCACGTGTATATGGAGTGTGAGGGGTTGCAGCCCCTGTACGACTCTCTGACGGGGCTGCACTTTAGCCTTATGCTCCTGATCTTTTGTCACCTGGTATGGGGGGGAGGGGGGGGGGGGGTCTCCCTGTCGGTCTGCTCCTTGGCCTGGCCAAGATGGTCCAGGCAGCGGGCGGTCGATGGTCACACCAGAGTCGGCTGCCTGCCCCTCCTCCGGGCCGACATCAGTGCCCGGTGTCCATGGGGACTCTGGAGGCCGTCCTTGAACGCTGGTCTCCGTTGGGGGGGGGGGGGGTCGAGCGTTTTGTAGATAAAGTTGACAATATTTTAATTTGATAACTGTTTTGTTTGATAAGGGCAGTCTTGATCTTGTTTCTACTCTATTAGTTTTGTATAAAAGCATTTTGTATTGTCAATCAAAGACTTTATTGTCATTCAAATATACACCAACAAATGCACGTCTGAACGAAATGTCGTTGCATCTGGCTCACCGTGCAACAAAAAACAACAAAAGGGTAAAATGGATAAAAAGGTAAAATAGATAATAGTGGCGGCACATTATATGGAATTCAAGAGTCTGATGGCTCGAGGGAAGAAGCTGTTGCAGAACCTGGCCGTTCTGCTCCTTATACTGTGATACCTTTTGCCCGAGGGCAGCAGAGTGAACAGTCCGTGATGAAGATGTGTGGGGTCTTTTATAATGCTGTTGGCCTTGGACAAGCAACGTTTGCACGCAATATCCCGAGAAGCCCTGATGATTTTTTTTCAGCCGTCCTCACCCACTCTCTGCACGGACTTCCAGTCGGAGGCTTTGCAGTCCCCAAACCAGACAGAGATACAGCTGGTCAGAATACTCTCTATGGTGCCCCTGTCGAAAGTGGTAGAAAATGGGGGAGGTGAGCTCTTCTCATCCGGCGCAGCAAGTGCAGCCGCTGCTGCGCTCTCTTAACCAGTGACGCGATGTTTTGTGACCAGGTTAGACTGTTAGTGATCTGCACCCCCAGGAACTTAGTGCTACTGACCAACTCCACATCGATGTCATTAATGTGTAGTGGTGCGTGACTCTACCGGTTTCTCCTGAAGTCAACGATGACCTCCTTTGTTTTGTCAACATTCAGAATCAGATTGTTCGTGTTGCATCAGTCCACCAGTTGTTTCACCTCCTCCCTGTAGGCCAGTTCGTTGTCGTCCCGGATGAGGCCCACCACTGATGACCCCACCACTGTCATCTGCGTGCTTCATGATGTGTTTTGTACTAAACCTAGCACAACAGTCGTGGGTCATCAGGGTAAACAGCAGTGGGCTCAGGACACAGCCCTGAGGGGAGCCGGTGCTCAGAGAGATCATGTTAGAGGTGTTGTTTCCAACCCGCACTGACTGGGGTCTGTCAGTGAGGAAGTCCAGTAGCCAGTTACACAAGGGGGTGCTGAGGCCCAGTGAACCCAGTTTGCTTACCAAGTGCTGAGGGATGATTGCATTGAACACTGAATTAAAGTCAGCATTGTAAAAAAAAGGGGTCAGACCCAGAGTAAAGCTTCCTCTATGTCCCATGTCACAAACTCCTGGGGTCAGACCCAGAGTGAAGCTTCCTCGACACTGTCCCATCTCACAAACTCCTGGGGTCAGACCCAGTGAAACTTCCTCTATGTCCCATCTCACAAACTCCTGGGGTCAGACCCAGTGAAGCTTCCTCTACACTGTCCCATCTCACAAACTCCTGGGGTCAGACAGAGTGAAGCTTCCTCGACACTGTCCCATCTCACAAAACTCCTGGGGTCAGACCCAGAGTGAAGCTTCCTCGACACTGTCCCATCTCACAAACTCCTGGGGTCAGACCCAGAGTGAAGCTTCCTCTACACTGTCCCATCTCACAAACCCCTGGGGTCAGACCCAGTGAAGCTTCCTCTATGTCCCATCTCACAAACTCCTGGGGTCAGACCCAGAGTGAAGCTTCCCTCTATGTCCCATCTCACAAACCCCTGGGGTCAGACCCAGAGTGAAACTTCCTCTATGTCCTTACAAAATTACTACAAAATTCTTAAGGGGTTGGACAGGCTAGATGCAGGAAGATTGTTCCCGATGTTGGGGAAGTCCAGGACAAGGGGTCACAGCTTAAGGATAAGGGGAAATCCTTTAAGACCGAGATGAGAAAGACTTTCTTCACACAGAGAGTGGTGAGTCTCTGGAACTCTCTGCCACAGAGGGTAGTTGAGGCCAGTTCATTGGCTATATTAAGAGTGAGTTGGATGTGGCCCTTGTGGCTAAGGGGATCAGAGGTATGGAGAGAAGGCAGGTACGGGATACTGAGTTGGATGATCAGCCATGATCATATTGAATGGCGGTGCAGGCTCGAAGGGCTGAATGGCCTACTCCTGCACCTAATTTCTATGTTTCTTGTTTCTATGTCCCATCTCACAAACTCCTGGGGTCAGACCCAGAGTAAAGCTTCCTCTATGTCCCATGTCACAAACTCCTGGGGTCAGACCCAGAGTGAAGCTTCCTCTACACTGTCCCATCTCACAAACTCCTGGGGTCAGACCCAGAGTGAAGCTTCCTCGACACTGTCCCATCTCACAAACTCCTGGGGTCAGACAGAGTGAAGCTTCCTCTACACTGTCCCATCTCACAAACTCCTGGGGTCAGACAGAGTGAAGCTTCCTCTACACTGTCCCATCTCACAAACTCCTGGGGTCAGACAGAGTGAAGCTTCCTCTACACTGTCCCATCTCACAAACTCCTAGGGTCAGACAGAGTGAAGCTTCCTCGACACTGTCCCATCTCACAAACTCCTAGGATTACTGAACACCTCCGCTCAGTCCGCCTTAACCTACCTGCTCTCCTGGTGGCTCAGCACTTCAACTCCCCCTCCCATTCCAATCTGACTTTTCTTTTCTGGGCCTCCTCCATTGTCAGAGTGAGGCCCAGCGCAAATTGGAGGAACAGCACCTCATATTTTGCTTGGGTAGTTCACAGCCCAGCGGTATCAACGTTGACTTCTCTAACTTCAGATAGCCTTTGCTTTCCTTCTCTCTCCATCCCCTTCCCCTTGCCAGTTCTCCCACCAGTCCTACTGTCTCTACCTATATTCTATCTTTGTCCCGCCCACTACTCTCACATCAGTCTGAAGAAGGGCCTCGACCCAAAACATCGCCCATTCCTTCTCTCCAGAGTTGTGGCCTGTCCCGCTGAGTTATTCCAGCATTTTGTGTCCACCTTTGATTTTACCACCATCTGTAATTCTTTCTAAGGGCCTGTCCCACTTGCATGCTATTGCATGCGTTTGGTGCGACTAAACGTGGTCGCTTGAGGCGTACGGGGACCGTATGGCCGTGCGCGGCCGGTCCCACTTAGAAGCGTGGAGTTGTGCGAGGTTGGTCCCGACATCGCGCGGGGCTCCGAAAAACTGTCAGTGTCCTAAATCTTCGTGCGCCAATGGCCTGTCGGCACGCAGGCACGTTGCGGTCATACGCAACGTCTTGACAGTGTACGCCTAGCGCGTGGCGTTACGCGATGACGTCAACGCCCGGCGTGGCGTTGTGTGATGACGCCACCGCCCGATGCCGTGCGACGCCCAAATTCAGTCAGCCCGCCTCCTGCCCAGCTGATTGGTAAGTATGACGCAAATGACGTCACGCGCGAACTTAGCACGATCTTAGCGTGAACACCGCTTCTGTTTGGTTGCGCCAAACGCATGCAAGTGGGACACGCCCTTTACTTCCTCCAAATTCAGTGTTGGGCCATTTCAGATAGGCAAACAATTGGCTCTTGTTAATTCTCAGCCCAGCACCTTCATTATTTCCTGACACTGATGAACACCGACCTGGATAAAGCTGACACGGAAGATTCCCACTAGCGAACTGTGGTGTATTCGGGTGGCAACCAGAACTCTGGACCACACAGATTTTGTCCCAATCAACCAACCTGCTCCATTGGACTTTTTCTCTGTACCTCTAACTTCATAACACTCTGTTCTGCACGCTGGTATTTTTCTCCACACGCTGCCTCGGGAAAGCAGCCAACATTATCAAGGTCACAGAATTCTGGAGTAAATCAGCGGGCAATCAGGCAGCATCTCAGGAAACCACGTATAGGTGATGTTTCATGTCGGGCCCCTTAGAGTGATGCAGTGTGGAAACTGGCGCTTCAGCCCAACTTGCCCCATCTACACTAGTCACAGTGATACAGTGTGGAAACAGGCCCTTCAGCCCAACTTGCCCCATCTACACTAGTCACAGAGTGATACGGTGTGGAAACAGGCGCTTCAGTCCAACCTGCCCACACCGACCAACATGTCCTATCTACACGAGTCCCACCTGCCTGCTCTTGGTTCATATCCCTCTAAACCTGTCCTATCCATGTACCTGTCTAAATATTGCTTAAACGTTGCGATAGCACCTGCCTCAACTACCTCTTCCAGCAGCTCGTTCCGTACACACCACCCTATGTGTTAAAAGTTTACCCCCTCGAATTCCTATAAAATCTTTCCCCCTTCACCTTATACCCATGTCCTCTGGTCCTTGATTCCCCTACTATGTGCAAAAGACTGTGTGCATATACCCTATCTATTCCTCTCATGATTTTGTACACCTCTATAAGATAGCCCCTCATTCTCATGCGCTCCAAGGAATAAAGTCTAGCCTGCTCTGCCTCTCCCTTTCGCTTGGGCCCTTGAGTCCTGTCAACGTCCTCATAAATCTTCTTGTTTCTACCTAATCAAGGACTTGTCCCATGCTGTTCACTCCCTATTCTCCCCTTTCCCGTCGGGCAGAAGGTTCAGAAGCTTGAAAGTGCACACCACCGGACTCAGAAACAGCTTATTCCCCCGCAGCTATCAGACTACCGAACGGTCCTTCCATACGCTAGGGTGTGGTCCTGATCTTCCAACCTACCCCATTGCAGACCCTGCACGTTGTCTTTGCACTTTCTCTGTAGCAGTAAATCGTGAATCCCTGCTTCCCCTCTCTTTTGCACACCACACCACCTTACAGCACTCTGGTAATTTTCACTTTGTACTTACTACCTGGTGGTGCTGGCTTGAAGGGCCGAATGGCCTCTACTCCTGCACCTATTGTCTATTGAAGATACTGTAGACTCAAAATGCTTGAATAACTCAGCGGGACAGGCAGCATCTGTGGAGAGAAGGAGGATTTCGGCCTGAAGCGTCGCCCATTCCTTCCCGCTGAGTTACTCCAGCATTTTGTGTCTATCTTGGATTTAAACCAGCGTCTGCAGTTCCTTCCTTCACAGATTCTGTACCTGGGAACACATGCAGATAATAAATGTCCAACCTACCTCGCTTGGACATTTTCTCTGTAACTATCACTACAACGCTGCAACACTGGTATTTTAATCTTTTCGCTACCTGTTGTACTTGTGAATGCTTTGGTTGCACTCATGATACAATGATCTGTGGGAAAGAACTGCAGATGCCGATTTAAATCAAAGGTAGACACAAAATGCTGAAGTAACTCAGCGGGTCAGGCAGCATCTGTGGAGAACATGGATAGGTGGCGTTTCACAGAGTGCTGGAGTAACTCAGAGGGACACATATCATCTCTGGAGAAAAGGGATAGGAAACGTCACCTATTCCTTTTCTCCAGAGATGCTGCCCGTCTGTGGAGAACATGGATAGGTGACATTTTACAGAGTGCTGGAGTAACTCAGCGGGTCAGGCAGCATCTCTGGAGAGAAGGAATGGGTGACGTTTTGGGTCGAGACCCTTCTTCAGACTGATGTCGGGAAGGGGCGGGTCAGAGAGAAAATGTAGTCGGAGACAGTAAGACTGGTGGGAGAACTGGGAAGGGGGGGATGGGGAGAGGGAAAGCAAGGGCTACTTGAAGTTGGAGAAGTCAATGTTCATACCGCTGGGGTGTGAACTGCCCAAGCGAAATATGAGGTGCTGCTCCTCCAATTTGCACTGGGCCTCACTCTGACAATGGAGGAGGCCCAGGACAGAACGGTCAGATTGGGAATGGGAGTGGGAGTTAAAGTGCTGAGCAACTGGGAGATCAAGTAGGTTTAGGCGGACTGAGCGGAGGTGTTCAGCGAAATGATCGCCGAGCCTGCGCTTGGTCTCGCCGATACACAGTAGTCGATACCTGGAACAGCAGATAAATGAGATTGGAGAAGGTGCAAGTGAACCTCTGCCTCACCTGAAAAGACTGTGGTGGCCCTATAGAATTATTTGCTTGCTTAGCACGCATAGCATGCAAACACATATTTTCACTGACTCTCTGACCAGTGACACTGAATCCTGAATGATAAACACTGCCCAGTCCATCATCGGCTCTGGTCTCCCGTCCATCGAGGGGATCTATCACAGTCGCTGCCTCAAAAAGGCTGGCAGCATCATCAAGGACCCACACCACCCTGGCCACACACTCATCTCCCCGCTACCTTCGGGTAGAAGGTACAGGAGCCTGAAGACTGCAACGACCAGGTTCAGGAATAGCTACTTCCCCACAGCCATCAGGCTATTAAACTTGGCTCGGACAAAACTCTGAACATTAATAGCCTGTTTATTTGCACTTTATCAGTTTAATTATTCACGTGCGTATTTACGTATATAATGGTATACGGACACACTGATCTGTTCTATAGTCAATGCCGTCTATGTCCCGTTGTGCTGAAGCAAAGCGAGAATGTCATTGTCCTGTCAGGGACACACGACAATAAACTCTCTCTTGAACTCTTGATAGTCGCAGTAACACTGTAAATTCCAACTGACAACACTTTAGAGCGTCACGGTGGCGCAGCGGTAGAGTTACGGCCGTACAGCGCTTGCAACGCCAGAGACCCGGGTTCCACCCCGACTACGGGCGCTGTCTGTACGGAGTTTGTTCTTTCGCGTGGGTTTTCTCCGAGATCTTTGGTTTCCTCCCACACTCCAAAGACAATAGACAATAGGTGCAGGAGTAGGCCATTCGGCCCTTTGAACCAGCACCGCCATTCAATGTGATCACGGCTGGTCATCCCCAATCAGTTCCCCGTTCCTGCCTTCTCCCCATATCCCCTGGCTCCGCTATCTTTAAGAGCCTTATCTAGCTCTCTCTTGAAAGCATCCAGAGAACCGGCCTCCACCGCCCTCTGAGGCAGAGAATTCCACAGACTCACAGCTCTCTGTGAGAAAAAGTGTTTCCTCCTCTCCGTTCTAAATGGCCGACCCCTTATTCTTAAACTGTGTGTGGCCCCCGGTTCTGGACTCCCCCAACATCGGGAACATGTTTCCTGCCTCTAGCGTGTCCAAACCCTTTGTAATCATCCAGGGACAATACTCCCAGGGACGCCATAACTCCTGACACACACAAGATTCTGTACTCTGGTATTTGTCTTTCTTGTACGTGTGTATCGCTTGAGTGCCCTCGTGTATAGTGGTTCACTTTAGTTTATTGTCACGTGTACCAAGGTACAGCAAAAAGCTTTTGTTGCGAACTAACCAGTCAGCAGAAAGACACAACGTGATTACAATTGATCCATTTACAGTGCGTAGACACAGAAACATAGAAACATAGAAAATAGGTGCAGGAGGAGGCCATTCGGCCCTTCGAGCCAGCACCGCCATTCATTGTGATCATGGCTGATCGTCCCCTATCAATAACCCGTGCCTGCCTTCTCCCCATATCCCTTGACTCCACTAGCCCCTAGAGCTCTATCTAACTCTCTCTTAAATCCATCCAATGACTTGGCCTCCATTGCCTTCTGTGGCAGGGAATTTCATGAAGTTACAACTCTCTGGGTGAAAAAGTTTTTTCTCTCCTCAGTCTTAAATGGCCTCCCCTTTATTCTAAGTCTGTGGCCCCTGGTTCTGGACTCGCCCAACATTGGGAACATTTTTCCTGCATCTAGCTTGTCCATTCCTTTTAAAATTGTATACGTTTCTATCAGATCCCCCCTCATCCTTCTAAACTCCAGTGAATACAAGCCTAGTCTTTTCAATCTTTCCTCATATGACAGTCCCGCCATCCCAGGGATCAATCTGGTGAACCTACGCTGCACTGCCTCAATCACAAGGATGTCCTTCCTCAAATTAGGAGACCAAGGGAATAATGTTTAGTTTAAGTATGATTCGGCTGGATAGCACGCAGGCAAACATTTCCACTGTATCTTGGTGCACGTGGCATAAAAATCGGGACAAATCTTCCTGCATCTAGCCTGTCCAACCCCTTAAGAACGTTTCTATAAGATTCCCCCTCAAACCTCTAAATGATGATGCAGAAATTAGATTAATAATGTCACAGATTGTGTGGGCAGTTGGCGTTCAGTTTTACTGGTCACATTGTTGGTCACGGTCTCATGATGTTTCCAGATGCGTTGTCAGTATTATTGTCACCTGCAGTGAGATAGCGTGAAAATGTTGCTCGCGTGCTATCCAATTAAATCAGATCATGAGATAGACACAAAATGCTGGAGTAACTCAGCGGGACAGGCAGCATCCCGCAATAGGTGCAAGAGTAGGCCATTCGGCTCTTCGAGCCAGCACCGCCATTCAATATGATCATGGCTGATCATTCCCAATCAGTATTCCGTTCCTGCCTTCTCCCCATATCCTCTGACTCCGCTATTTTTAAGAGCCTATCTAGCTCTTTCTTGAAAGCATCAGAGAACCGGCCTCCACCGCCCTCTGAGGCAGAGAATTCCACAGTCGCCACTACTCTGTGAGAAAAAGTGTTTCGTCGTCTCCGTTCTAAATGGCTTACTCCTTATTCTTAAACTGTGTGGCCCCTGGTTCTGGACTCCCCCAACATCGGGAACATGTTTCCTGCCTCTAGCGTGTCCAAGCCCTTAACAATCTTATATGTTTCAATGAGATCCCCTCTCATCCTTCTAAACTCCAGAGTGTACAAGCCCAGCCGCTCCATTCTCTCAGCGTATGACAGTCCCGCCATCCCGGGAATTAACCTGGTGAACCTACGCTGGGCTCCCTCAATAGCAAGAATGTCCTTCCTCAAATTAGGGGACCAAAACTGCACACAATACTCCAGGTGTGGTCTCACCAGGGCCCTGTACAACTGCAGAAGGACCTCTTTGCTCCTGGACTCAACTCCTCTTGTTATAAAGGCCAACATGCCATTGGCTTTCTTCACTGCCTGCTGTACCTGCATGCTTACTTTCAGTGACTGATGATACAAGGACCCCCAGATCCCGTGGTACTGCCCCTTTTCCCAACTTGATGCCATACATCAGCCCAATCCCCTATTGGTACAAAGTGCATAGAAATAATCCACAACCGCGTGGGTGTAAGAAGGTGGCCGCGTTGGAGCAGAACTCTATCTTAGTCGGTGGCATCGATGAGTGGAGAGCCAGGGCCTTAATGGAGCTGTGTTTGTTGGTGAGGTTTGTAATACAACCTGTCCCTATGTATTGAATAGTCAAGAGTGTTTACATTCTCATATGTACAGACAGTGGAACAATGAAATATTTACTGGCTGCAGCTTAACAGGCCCGTAAACACAAGAATACACTGATGATACATAAAAACCCTGTCTGTAGTGCAAGCAAGGCGCAGGGCGTAGAGGTTCACAGTTGTGCGGTGTTCGAGAGTCTGATGCTTGCCAGGAGGTCACAATTTTATGGGCTCTGGTGCCATCTTTCCCCCACCCTGGGTGGTAGTAACTACAAGATGAGACTGTGGCCAGTGTGGCGTGGGTCTCTGAAGATGCTGGCCTCCTATTCTGTCAATCCCTTCGATGGTGGGGAGGTTGATGGTCCATGAGGGGCCGGGCAGTGTCCACCGCTCTCTGTCCTGGCCGATTGAGTTACCGAACCAGGCCGTGATGTAACCAGTCAGTACACCTGAGATTAGTTGAGTTTAGAGATACAGCGCGGAAACAGGCCCATCGTCCCCCGACGTCCACCAGCGATCCCTGCGCACGAACACCATCCTACACACACAAGGGACAATTTTTACATTTACCAAGCCAATTAACCTACCAACCTGCACGTCTCTGGAGTGTGGGAGGAAACCGAAGGTCTCGGAGGAAACCCACGCAGGTCGCGAAGAGTACGTACAAACTCCGTACAGACAGCACCCCGTAGTCGGGATGGACCCGGGTCCCTGGCGCTGCAAGTGCTATAAGGCAGCAACTCTACCGCTGCGCCATCGTGCTGCTGTGCCTGTAGAGGTTCAAGAGTATTTGTTGACGTGCAACGCCTGCGTTTGTGTCTATTTGCAGTTTGTGTAAGAGTGTGTTGGGAGCATTTGTATGTATGTGTGTGTGTGTGGCGATCATGTGTATGTGAAGTGTGTAGGAAGGAACTATAGACACCAAAAGCTGGAGTAACTCTGTAAAGTTTACATCCCATGGGCCATACCTTTCCCTCTCCTCCTCCTCCTCATAGCAAAAGGATTTGAGTATAGGAGCAGGGAGGTTCTACTGCAGTTGTACAGGGCCTTGGTGAGGCCACACCTGGAGTATTGCGTACAGTTTTGGTCTCCTAATCTGAGGAAAGACATTCTTGCCATAGAGGGAGTACAGAGAAGGTTCACCAGACTGATTCCTGGGTTGGCAGGACTTTCATATGAAGAACGACTGGATAGACTCGGCTTGTACTCGCTAGAATTTAGAAGATTTAGGGGATCTTATAGAAACTTACAAAATTCTTAAGGGGTTGGACAGGCTAGATGCAGGAAGATTGTTCCCGATGTTGGGGAAGTCCAGGACAAGGGGTCACACAGTTTAAGGATAAGGGGGAAGTCTTTTAGGACCGAGATGAGAAAATCATTTTTCACACAGTGGTGACGCTGTGGAATTCTCTGCCACAGAAGGTAGTTGAGGCCAGTTCATTGTCTATATTTAAGAGGGAGTTAGATGTGGCCCTTGTGGCTAAAGGGATCAGGGGGTATGGAGAGAAGGCAGGTACAGAATACTGAGTTGGATGATCAGCCATGATCATATTGAATGGCAGTGCAGGCTCGAAGGGCCGAATGGCCTACTCCTGCACCTATTTTCTATGTATCTATGTTTCTAAGTGTGTAGGAAGGAACTACAAATGCTGGTTTAGACACAAAAAGCTGGAGTAACTCAGCGCGACAGGCAGCAACTCTGGGGAGATGGAATGGGTGAAACTTCAGGTCGAGACCCTTCGTCAGACTGGTTAGGGGCAGGGTCTCGACCAGCCCTCCCAAACGTCACACCCACCTCCTCTCTAGTCCAGAGGATGCTGCCTAAGTCCCGCACGAGATACTTCCAGCCCACCTTTGTGGTTTTCTACCTTCGTGTGGCGTGAAGCAGTGTTGTCGCTTCTGTGTGAGTGTTGCATGGCGTGAGAGGCCCTGTCGTCAGGAGGCCATGAGCCAAAAGACTCCCTTCAATTGCAGTGTTATGTATCAATCGCTGATAAGTTAATCCATCCACGCGGCCAACATCTCAGGCAACTTTCAAACTTGCCAGACTTGGACTGTGGTCCTAAAGTTTTCATCCATGGGGGCCACACCCTTCCCGCTCCTCTCCTCCTCCTCCCTCCTCCTCCTCCTCCTCATCCCTCCCACAGCCCTTCCATTTGCCAGGCACGGTCAGCAGTTTTGAATCGGCAGTGACCCACCAGTAAGTCAATCTGGGCCATTTGGCAGACGAGGCTTCAGGGGTAATTGTGGTAGGGCCGGAATCTGTAGCCCTCCCTCTCTCCCAGCACTTCTCCACTCTCCCCCATCATCTCACCCCCCCCCCCTCCTAAACCCACTCCTGCTTCCCTCCCTGCACCTGTCTCTCCCCTATGTCATCCCTTCTATCCGTCAGCACCCCTCCCCCACACTACCTCGATTCCTCATCGCTCCCTCTATCACTTGCGATCAGCATTCGGTTTCGCATCTCCCTCCCACTTCATTCCCTCACACACCTCTCTCCCCTACCATCCCTCTCTCCCTCATCAACCTCTTTCTCCCGCCCCTTCTAATGCCTCAATCCCCCCCCTCTCTCACACCCTCCCTCCCTCCACACCCCCTCGCCTCGCCCCCCTCCTGTCTCTACCCTCCCTTCTCTCCCTCGCCCCCCCCCTCTGTCTCTCACACCCCCTCTCTCCCTCGACCCACCCCTCTGTCTCTCACCCCCCCCCCTCTCTCCCTCGCCCCCCCTCTGTCTCTAACCCCCCCTCTCTCCCTCGCCACCCCCCCCCTCTGTCTCTCTCCCCCCTCTCTCCCTGCCCCCCCTCTGTCTCACTCACCCCCCCCTCTCTCCTTCGTCCCCCTCTTGTCTCTCACTCCCCCTCTCTCCTCGGACCCCTCCTCTGTCTCTCACCCCCCTCTATCCTTCGCCCCCCCCCCTCTCATCTCATGGCCATTTCCCTCTCACCCCCGCCCTCGCTGCTCTCTCCCTCTCACACTCTCCCGTTTAGTCCAGCTTCTCCATGGACAATTAGTCTACACGCGCTGTCGACACGCTAGCTCTCTCACTCTCTCTTCGCTCTCTCTCTGACTCACTAGGCAGGCGCTCCGCTTTGCATGTGACAATTACTGGCACATCTCACAAACCCTCGCACTTGCTTCACTCATCTCATCTCTCAGCTGCCATCCTCGGCCCCCCCCTCAAACCATTCACCTCCTGCTTTGAGTCACAGTGATACAGTGTCTTAACCTGGCCACACGGGCCCTACTGCCCCCGCTAAACTTGTTCCGCCTGACTGCGGCTTGGTCCATATCCTCCAAAAAACTGTCCCTATCCATGTACTGTCCAAATGGCTAGTTAAAGTCTGCCTCAACTACCTCCTCCAGAGCTCATTCAATACACCCACCCTCTCTGTGTTGAGAAATGTGACCTATTAATCTTTTCACCTTCACTTTAAACCCGTGTCCTCTGCTCTCGATTCCCTACTTGGGTAAAAGTACCCCTCTGATCCTATTAATCTTTTCCCTTTCACTTGAACCGTTGTCCTTGGTCCGCGATTTCCCCTACTCTGTGCAAGGGACTCTGTGGTCTAATATTGCTATTCTGTGCTGCATTGCTGTCTCTTTCTGTAATCTCCCCCCCCCCCTCCCTCTGCCGTTCTCTCCCCTCTTCTCCATTTTCTTTTCTCAAGTCCCTCGCCGATTCACCCATACATTCCCGGCACAAACATTCATTCCCAGTCCACCAAGGCCCGTGGATCTCTGGGTTTCTAACCACCGCGCCTCCCCTTCCCACATGACCTCTCTGTCCAGGCAGGCACCGACTGCTCAGGTTGGACACACCACACTGGGGAACAGCACCTCCCCGCAATCTGCTTGGGCAGGCTTCCAGCCCGATGAGCTGAGACACCTGCGTTCAGTCTGGCATCTCGCCAAGTGGCCTACAGGATCTCCCGAATGCTAACGCATTGCGAAACCCCCCCCCCCCCTTCACATCTCACCTCCCAGCTCCCCTCTCCACCCCCCCATCCCCCTACTTTCAGTCTGAAGAAGGGTCCCGAACCTGAACTCACCCTATCCATGTTCTCCACGATGCTAAAACAACAAAAAGCCTGGAGAACAGAAGCCCTGTCCCACTTACGTGCCCTTGGCAACGCTAATTACCCGACCCCGCGTGGTCGCGTTGAGGCGCAAGGTCCCACGAGACTCGCCGAAGGGTCCATCATGCGCCCCGCAGCCGGCCTTCTGGAGCACGGTGACACGTCATTGCGAAGATGGACACACAAAATGCCAGATACAAACTCACGGCGGCCCGGCAGCATTCTCTGGAGACGACGCAATGGGTGAGTTTCGGGTCAAGGCTTCTTCAGTCTGAAAGAAGGGTCAATGACCCGACCGTCCACCATTTGCTTCTCTCAGAGATGCTGCCGGTCCCCGCTGAGTTACTCCAGCATTTTGTTGTGCTATCTCAATCGTCTTGAGGCCCCAGCTCTGGGAGTAGAAGTCGAGACTCCGGACTAACGCAAACGGCCGCGAGCCCCCAGGCTGGGCTCAGCGATCACCTTGTCCGCATTCTGGCTAGCTGTTGGAGTGAGAGGGACGTTGCTCTTGCGCCGAGGTCTTGGCGCCCTTCCCCCACTTGGCCGTCAGTTCCGCCGACAGTCTGGTGGCGCGCGAAAGAGATTTTTGTTGCTGCTCACAAAACTCAATACCCCTCCCGCACGTTCTCAGTGGGAACGCAGGCCCAGCACCGCCACACGATGCCCGTGCACCTCAATGTGACACCTAAGGTCGCGCTAATTTGCGTGCCAAGGACACCAAGTGGGGACAGGGCCTTAACTAGAGTGGGACGGGCAGCATCTCAGGAGAGAAGGAATGCGGTGACGTTTTGGGTCAAGACCCTTCCAGGGATGCTGCCAGACCCCGCTGAGTTACACCGCCTTTCATGGATTTTTTTGTAATAAGCAAACATGTATCACCCACTACCTCGCCATGCCTCGAGTTTTAACCCTTCCAATCCACCCACCCTGTCTGCAGTCGCACGGGACTTGGGACGCAGGACTCTCTCACTGGCCTGGCATCCAGCCGAGGGAGCAAGGAGGAATGTCGCACCAGTGAGGCATCTCGAGGAGCGCACCAGCTGTAGTAATTACCCAACCGAGCCGGAGTAATCAGTCACAGCTGTAATTACAAATCCACAGGCACTCATGTTCAAAAGACGTCAGCAGCTTTCCCGGGCCTGAACGCACACCTCCTGGGGGCTTCACTCCTGTACACGGCCCACTCTAGCCTTGCTTCCCCAACGCAAGGCAAATAAGAGAAGCGCAATCACTCCCTCAAACCCACCACTCTCACTCTCGTCGTCTCTCTCACAATCTCACGTCCCCTCCTCACGCCCCACGCCCTCTCCCCTCTCTCCCATCTCTCTCTCATCTCTTCCCATCTCTCGTCCTCCACACTCTCTCTTCTCTCTGTCAACTAAGGGGATATCCCGTACATTGACCGGTGTCTCTCAGCTCTCCCCCCTCTCTCCCTCTCTCCCTCCCCCCCTCTTCCCCTCACCTCCCTCCCCCCCTCTCCCTCCCCCTCTCATCCCCTCTCCAACCCTCCCCCCCACATCCCTCCCCCCCTCTCCCCCCCTCCCCTCTCCCCTCCCCCCCTCTCCCTCCCCCTCTCATCTCCCTCCCCTCTCTCCCTCCCCTCTCCCTCCCTCCCCCCACCTCCCCCTCCCTCTCCCTCTCCCGCCCCCCTCTCCCTCTCCTTCTCGCCACCCCCTCACCCTCTATCCTCACTCTCCCTCTCCCTCTTCCCTCTGCCTCTCCCTCCTCCCTCTCCATCAGCCTGCCTCGCCTCTGCCTCTGCTTCTGCCTTCTCCCTTCTCCCACCTGCCCCTCTCCCAACCTCCCCCTATTCCAGACTCCCCCTCTCCCTCACTCATCCGAATAGAGGTGTAAGGCGTAGTCCATTCAGCCCTTCCACCAACACCAGCCATTCAATACGAATCATGGCTGATCATACCCACAATCAGTACCATTCCCCCCGCCGTTCCTGCTTTCTCCTAAAAATAATTACACCAAATCTAACTCCTCTTGAAAACATCAGGACTCGTTGTCTCTCAGTCACCTATCATGCGGGACAACAAAATGCTGGAGTAACTCAACGGGACACATGGAAACAGCATCTCTGGAGAGAAGGAAAAGGGCGAGATGTTTCGGGTTGAGACCCTTCTTCAGAACTGCGCATGCCAGGCGGCGGGCGGCCAGGAACAGTGAAGGACATGTTCAGTTTGGAGACAGTCAGACTTGGCAGGGATGGAGAGAGAAGGAAAGCAAAGAGCTATCTTGAAGTTAGAGAAGTCATGTTACATACCGCTGGTGTGTGAACTGCCCAAACACCGAAATATGAAGGTGCTGGGCTAATTCCTTCAAATTGCCGCTGGGACTCCTCACACTGACAACGAAGAGCCCAGACAGAAAGGTCAAGATTGCGGGAATCAGGAGTAGGTCAGTTGAAGTGCGCCGCCACACGGGAGATCGGGTAGTTAAGGCGGACTGAGTGAGCGAGGTGTTGAGTGAAACGATCCGCCGAGCTCTCGATGGGGATATCCGTACACTAATGTATATCCGTACACTCTCATGGGGATATTCGGTACACCAACCGTCCTCTACTCGGTCCCCTCTCGTCGGGGGGGGGGGTGCGGGGTGGGGGGGCTGGGGGAATATTTTGCACACTGATCCTCCTCTCAGGGTTCCATCAGATTTGTGTAATATTCATCTGCTAATATTGTTTTCTGACCCTAAATAATGTCCAGTAAATAATTGATGCAACAATATAATTTTTAGTTCCCCTTGGTTCCAATCTGTTTGGCTATGACTAACGTTGGAATGGCGATTAGAAGAGTGTGTGGGTTTGGAGGGGAACCTGCGGCGGTGATAGGTTTGCCTGCGTACTGGTGGTGAGGACCGCAAATGGATGAAAACCCTTATCTCTCACGCTGGCCCAAGTTTGTGAACTCTGCGCAATTCTTTTTCTGCCCACAGACGATCAGATGAGGACGGCCGATTCACTGGATGTTTTCACGACAGGGACAGCTCGCGCGAATATAGACGATCCTCTCGGGGATGAACGGAATCAAGGGATATTGGGAGAAGCAGGGAAACGGGTAACTGATTGGGATGATCGGAAAGCCGTGTCGTCGCTTGACGTCAATCGCTGCGGTGGCTCCTGGGCTCGTGATGAGGGCCAAAAGGCCTCCTCCTGCACCTGTTGTCTGTGATTCTATGACTGTACAGTTTTTTTGGATAGCCACGGGGAAGAAGGATCCTCCTCTGGCGTTCTGTGCTGCATCTTTGGCGTGGAGCCAGTCTGTTGCTGAAAGGTGCCTCCAGCGTCCTCTCTACACAGACGCGGGCGTAGAGGCTCGTATTCTGATCCAGGATGTGCTCCGCAGGGCATGCCACTCCCTCGCTGTGCAGCATGCAATCAGTGGGCCCAATGGCGCCTACTCCTGCACCTATTGTACTATTGTCTATGAGCGGCAGCGCCTTTACAGAACAGACTGGTCCCACAATGTTTCCCCGTTTCCGCAGGATTCCGATTAGGGGGCGTAGGTGGGGGTGAGGCGGGGTGAGAGAGACGGGTGGGGGGAGGGAGGTGCGGGGAGGGGGGGGGGCGGGGGGGAGGGGGGGAGGGGGGGGGGGGGGTGGAGCGAAGTAGGAGGGAGAATACCACAACAGCCAACGTAAACTCCATTCTGTGCTTGTCTTTCCCAGATCTTTTGGCACAGGATCAATAAAATCTGGGGTAAGACACCACCAACTGCTGGAGTAACATTAGTGAGGTGACGGAGACTCCAGAGAGAGAAGGAACCGTATCTGTTGAGACCCATTATTCAGACTTATCTCCTGTAAACCCCCCCCCCCCCCCCCAATTTCCTCCTGCACCCCCTCCCACGTCTCTGTTACTCCCTCCCCCCCAATCTAACAGCGCAAGGTCTCATCGACCCGCACATCCATCGCCCATCTTCCATCCTTCTCATTCCACAGATGCGCTCACCCGTCTGATTCACAGCATCTTTGGGCCCATACCTTCGATTTTAACCAGGCATCTGCAGGAGACCTTTCTTCAAAGGGCCTGTCCACTGATAGCCTAGGTAATTCAAAGAGCTCCCCCGAGTTCTTTAAAAAAAAAATCACAACACGCTGGCTCCAAGTCCACTAAATGTTACGTAGCGGGTTAACGTCGGAGCGCGGGACGTCTCTTTAGCGCTCGTAAACACAACGGCTACGAGTACTCGGGAAACGCGGGTAAGCTTGGGAAAGACACTCGTGAAGACATTTTTCACACACGTTGAAACATGTCCACAAAACAAATGGAGAGCCCAAGAGTGAGCCTACGAGTTGGCTGCTACCCACCGCTTCTCAGTCATTCTCCGCAGTCTTTTCGAATCCCGCGGGACAACTCGCGGGAGATCTCTCTTCGAAATTAGTCCGTACAGTGGGACACGCCCCATAAGTTGTTACTTCCTTCTATTTATCGTGCACTGCAAGGTGACTGATGGCTCTTGAATTAGCTCGTACAGTGGGACAGGCCCTTGACACAATAAAAATCTGGCACGGTTTCCGTGCCATCTAAGGGACGTTTCCCCGTCCCACAGGCTGACCAAACCCCCGACACTGTACTCACACCGTGCCTCTCTCCCGGAGAGGCCTTCTGTCTGAGCTCTGGGCATGGATCAACCAACACAGGACCAGGGGACCGTGCACAGGCTTTGTCAGCCAGCCTGGCAGCGAGCGGACAGCCCCTCTGCTCCCAGTTCCTCTCCAGTCCCTTCCCGACGACCCACCGGCCCTGCCCGCGCCACGGGACGCTCGCCTTACCACTCTTACTCCGCTTTAGCTCCAGCGCCTTGGGCTGTAAGAGAGGGGACAACCAGAGCAGGCAGGGCAGACTGGCAACAGGATGATAATGGAGGGGTGGCGACCAGCAAGGGGGTGGGTGAGGAAAATAATACAGTGCGGGGCCGGAGGGTGCAGGCTAACGCATGTGCAGGGGTGTGCAGATCATGGGCGTTGTGGTTGGTGTCCCACGTGACCTGCCGTCTCTGAAGTCCCACCTCCTGACCTTCTTCCCTCTAACCCCCGCCTACCTGGTCACTCTTGTTGGTGGATGGAGGGGGGGGATAGCCCAAGGCTGCCAGTCGTCCCCCAGCCCACCCAACGATGCCCAACCACAAACCACAACCCCCCTCCTCTCTAGTACCTCCCCAAGCAACCCCACCCTCTCCCCTCCACCTCTACCCTGCTAAACCCTCTCCCCCCTGCGACCCCTCTACAACCCTGCAACAACCCCTCTCCCCCCTCCACCCTCCACCCTGCTAACCCCTCTCCCCTCCACCCTCTTACCCTGCTAAACCCCTCTCCCCCTCCACCTCCACCCTGCTAACCCCTCCACCCCCTCCACCTCCACCCTGCTAACCCCTCTCCCCCCTGCTGACCCCCTGGCCCTCTGCTGACCCCACTCCCCCCTAGCTGACCTCCCTTCCCCCGCCTCTCGACCCCTCTACAACCACTAGCTAACCCCCTCTCCCCTTCCACCTCCCCACCGCTGACCCCTCTGACCACTCTGCTGACCCCCATCTGCCCTCTGCTGACCCCTCTCCCCCCTGCTGACCGCCCTCTCCCCCTGCTGACCCCCCTCTCCCCCCCTTGCTGACCCCTCTCCACCCCTGCTGACCCCTCTCCCCCTGCTGACACCCCTCTCCCCCCCTGTCTGACCCCATCTACACCCTGCTGACCCGCTCTTTTCCCCCTCCACCTCCCCCCCTGCTGAACCCCTCTCCCCCTGCTGACCCTCTCCCCCCTGCCCAGACCCCTCTACACCCTGCGACTTCCCTCTACACCCTGCTAACCCCCTCTCCCCCCCACCTCCACCCTGCTAACTCCTCTCCCCCCAACCCTGCTGGAACCCATAGACCACTCCGACTCTCACCATCTTACACACGTCACTAATCAAACCAACAACACCACCACCTCCCCCCCTCTCACACCATCCCCCTC
>JAVHYY010000330.1:0-76454 GCA_035221665.1 Okamejei kenojei | reverse complement strand
AGGGCGGGGAGGTTCTTTCTCTGGGATGCTTTCATGAGAGCTAGAAGAAAAATAGGCCTTCATTAAAAATAAGCTGAAGTCAGGGGATAGGTTAGGGAATAAAGGCATGAACGGGGATTACTGATTGGGGATGATCAGCCATGAATCTATCGAGTTGATATGGCGGTGTGCTTGTGGGGTGGCTGTGGTGGTGTGCAGGTGGCCTCGAGGAGGGGGGGGGGGGGTTTGAAAGGGCCTAACTGGTGGGCCGTGCACCTGATTGTCTATTGTCAATTTTTACCGGGCATCAGTGTAGGTGGCCCTTGCCTTTTGGGGGGTTCTTCTCTGCCCCACAGGGGGAAACAGATCGCATCTTTGTCTCTCAGACTGTTTTCTGGAAACTCACGGAATCGTACCAATCCCTGGTAATCTGCTTGTGGGCACCCGCCGTGTCGTTGGTGACCAGACCTGCTCACAGTGCTCAGCTGAGGTTCTCTCCCAAGCTTTCTAAAGTTGTACCACAATGTGTAATTTAGTTTGCATTTCGGTGCACCGCGGCCCATAAGGCGAGTATCAGCCTGCCTTCCTTGATCCACCTGCCTCCAAAGGCCGCAACATTCTCAGACCTTGGCCTTGTCTGTTCTGTGTGAATACGTTCTCCCTCTGGATCTTTCCCGTCCTCACTGTCAACCTCTGTCCCTGGTTCCCTGGATGACTCACACCTCTTATCCTGTAGATTTTTCTGTCCCCCTGCTGCGTTCACCCTATGTAATTCTTCTCTTGTTGTTCCTGTGGCTGTACTGTTCTATCAGGTACGTTTGTTATTGTAGGCCACGCTCACCTCTCCCTCCTCTGGCAACCGAACACCCATGGTTTATACAGAAGATAAAGGAAGAATCACGCTCTCAGAACCTTGCTGCCAATTCGTTGCAGGTTTATTGATCGCACAATTCAACAAAAGCAATAAACTCCTCGGCTTTAACAGAAATAATATTCAAGTACATAAAACGTGTTGCAGATGGTCGAGTATTCCGGCCTTTAAACGCCTGCAGTCTGAGCTGTTACTCCGGCCTGCCACTTCACTGCCCGCTCCGACTCTGCTTTCCTCCACACGCTGTCCGTCGTTCGATGCTACAAGCAATGATCTCCCCGCCTTTTTTTCCTCACGGCACAGCTCCACGTCATGTTTCACTCTGCGCTTGGTGTGTCACCGCGCAGGGGATGATCCCCACAAACACACTCCACTGACTGAGACCAGCACCATTCCACATATTCCATATCCCCCTCAATTCAAAAGTCAAAATAGTCAAAGAGTTTATAGTCAGTGTCCCTGACAGGACAATGAAATTCTTTTCCTTTGCAAAGCACAACAGAACAAAGTATGGAGGGCAATGACTACAATTATATACTTAAAAACACACATTAATGAATAAATTAACAAAGTGCAAATAACAAATGGAGGGGTAAATTAATAGTTCAGAGTTTTGTCCGAGCCAGGTTTGCCTGATGGCTGTGGGAAGTAGCTATTCCTGACACGGGTCGTTGCAGTTCCAGGCTCCTGTACCTTCTAACCCGAAGGTCAGCAGGGAGGTATGAGTGTGTGGCCAAGGGTGGTGGGTCCTTTGAGATGCCAGCCTTTTTGAGGCAACGACTGTGGGGTATGATTGCCCCTCGAAGGAAGGAAGGTCAGAGCCGATGCTGGACTGGGCATGTTGCAACTTTTTGTAGTTTCCTTTTTCCCCCCCTCCCCTCTTCCAGGCACTCAAGTTGCTGAACCAAGCCACGATGCAACCGGGCGGATTGTAGGAGGGGGGGAGAGTTAGGAGGGAAGAGAGTGAGGAGCTTGGTAGTGAGAGGGGGATCCAGGAGACCCAGACAAAGCAGTGCAAATGGGGAGGAGGAAGAATGTCTGGAGTTTGTGATGGGAGGAGAGAGTGAGAGGAATGCATGGCATTGGGAAAGCAGCCTGTGAGAAAAGTGTGGAAGAGAAAGGAGCCGGGTAGATGGGAGAATAGATAGATGATCGAGACTGAGGGAAGAGGGGGCATAGTGAGGATGATCAGTGGTAAATTACATTTCCTGTCATCTATGGTGTGTGCCGTGTGCGTACGTATGTGTGTGTGTGTGTGTGGTGTGTGTGGTGTGTGTGTGTGTGAGTGGTGTGGGTGTATGTGTGTGTGTGTGTGGGTGTGTGTGCGTGTGTTGAGTGTTGCGTTGTGTGCACGTGTGTCTGTTGTGGGTGTGCACGTGTGTGTGCACGTGTGTGCGTGTGTGTGCGTGTGTGTGTGTGTGTGTGTTTTGTGTGTTTGTGGGTTGTGTGTAGGTAGATAGGCGGAAGGTGGTTAATGAGTATGTAGTTAGTGTGTGTGTCTGGGTCTGTGTGGACAAAGAGAGTAAAGCAACATCAGAAGACAAACAGGCACCAACCCTCCAACTCTGGCCAGAATGCCCATCCAACAGCTCACCCGCAATTTGAACATATTTAGCCCCTCAAATATTTCCTATCCATGCAGGAAGCTGCCAAACATCTGTTAGTTGCTATTGTAAACCATCCTCAGTCAATTTCCACCCCACTAGGCAAGCAGCGGACCATAAACCCACCACTGTGGGAGACGGGGGAAGACGTGAAAAGTGGGAGAAGGAGGGAAGGCAGAGAGGTGAAAGGGGCACGGCGGGGAAGGTGTGGAGGAGTGAGAGGATGGAGGGTGTGTGATGGAGGGTGTGAAGTGTGTGAGTGTTGTGATGGAGGGTGTGTGTGAAAGAAGGATGTGTGTGATAGAGGGTGTTGTGTGTGTGTGTGTGTGTGGTGGAGTGTGAAAATGGAGGGTGTGTGTGTGATCGAGGGTATGTGCGTGGTGTGTGTGTGTGTGTTATGGAGGGTGTGTGTGTGTTGTGTGATGGAGGTTTGTGGATGGAGGGTGTGTGTGAGTGTGTGTGTGTGACGAGGGTGTGTTTGTTTTGTGTTGTGTGTGTGTGATGAGGGTGGTTGTGTGTGTGTGTGTGTGGAGGGTGTGTGTGTGTGTGTTTGTTTGTGTTTGTGTGTGTGTGTGACTGAAGGGTGTTTGTGTGTGTGATGAAGGGTGTGTGTGTGTGGTGTTGTGATGAAGGGTGTGTGTGTGTGAAGAAGGGTGGTATGTGTGTGTGTGTGTTGTGTGTGATGAAGGGTGTGTGTGTGTGTGTTGAGTGTGATGAAGGTGTGTGTGTGTGTGTGTGTGTGAAAGGGTGATTTTGTGTGTTAGGTGATGTGTGAGCTGTCGGGTGAGTAGTGTAGTGTGTGTGTGTGTTGATGAAGGGAGTTTGTGTGTGATGCCGGTTGTGGGAGATTAAGATGAGACACGAATGGCTGGGGTGTGAGGTGCTTGCTGACGGGTGTGTGTGCACGAGTTTGTGTGATGAGATGGAGAGAAGGGATATGTGAGGTGTGTGACACAATAGACCAAAAGGAGCATGAGTAGGCATCTAGGCCCTTCGAGGCAGCATCCTATTCAATGTGACATGGGCTGATTTCATCCCCAATGAGTACACCCGTTCCAGCCTCCCCTTATCGCCCTGACTCCGCTATCATAGGGAGAGAGCCTCTATCTAGACTCTCACTTTAAAGTATCCGGAGAACACCGGCCCCCACCACCCTCTGAGGCAGTATTCCCACCGATCTCACACAACTTTTCTGGGCAAAAATGTTTTTCCTCACCCGTTTTTAAGTGGCCTACCCTTTATTCTTCAGAACCTACTACCCCTTATTCTTAAATAAGAGTCAATGAGATGGAGATTGTGTTAGATTGGAGTGAGGATGAGGTTGGAGTGTGAAAGGTTGTGAGAAATGAGAGTGTGAGATAGAGAGCGAGTGTGAGTGATGGAGATACTGAGATGGAGGATGTGTGAGGTGGAGAGCCCAGAGAGGATATGTGTCCAGATAGGCAGTGAGTGATGGAGGGGTGTGAGATGGGGAGTGTGAGATGGGGAGGAGTATGGAGGGAATGTGAGAAGGGAAGTGTGAGATGGGGAGGAGTGGAGGGTGTTTGAGATGGGGAGTGTGATGGGGAGGAGTATGGGAGGGTGTGTGAAATGGGGAGTGAGAAATGGGTGGAGTGAAATGGTAGAGAGTGTGTGACATTAAAGGTGTGGGTGTAGGCTTGTGGTCTGGAGTATCTCCCTTCTCGTCTTCTGTCGGTGGGTTGATCTGTGAGAGAACCAGATCCTCACCACGGACTCTGCTGCTCCTCTACCACCCTCGTAACCAGCCCCTCCTGTCCCACTCACGATAACCCCTCCCCTCCACTGCTCCCTGTCCATGCACAGGGCACCTTCCTCACTACCTCAAAATACCTTTCCCCACTAACCATCAAGAACCAAACTCATTTTCCCATAACAAGTTGAGCCCAGGAGACTTTCCTTATTTATAGACCACTGGGATCTCTTCTGTGGTAGGGGTGACCTGTACAAAAGGGACGGGTTTACACCTTAACTGGCAGGCATTCTGGCAGGCAGGTTTGCTAGGGCTGACACTCGTGTGGTTTAAACTAAATAGTGGGGGGGGGGGGGGGGGAGGGATTGACAAATTGGGAGTATAAAGAATGATGAGTTGAAGGGGAAGTGACTACAAGAGGACATAGAATCGCACATCACAGAAAAATCCCTTCAGCCTCAATGGTCTATTGCCGAATGCAGTAAGATAAAATGAATCATATCTCCTTGTAAATGAATGTTATAGAGGTGGTAAAAAATCGGTGATGGCAATAAGTAGGGTAAAACGTGAATGGTCTTTTCCCAAGTGTTGGGGAATCATGAACCAGAGACATAGGTTTATAAGGGAAAGAGGGGAAATATTAATAGGAACCTGCGAGCATTTTTTATTCAGAGGATGGTGGGGCCCATGGAACATTGCTGCCAGTGGATGCTGGAAGCCCCGGACATAACGGCATTAAAAAGAAACATGGAAAGTGTAGAGCAACTGACTCACATAATCCAGCACCTCCTCCAACCTCATCTACTGCATCCGCTGCTCCAGATGCCAGATGATCTATATGTGTGAGGCTTGGCGATCGTTTCGCCGAACACCTCTGCTCGGTCCGCAATAACCAACCCGACCTCCCGGTGGCTCAGCACTTCAACTCCCCCTCCACATTCCGTATCCGACCTCTCGGTCCTGGGCCTCCTCCACGGCCAGAGTGAGCAACACCGCAAGTTGGAGGAACAGCACCTCATATTCCGCTTGGGGAGTCTGCATCCTCTGGGCTTGAACATTGAATTTTCTAAATTCTGTTAACTCTTGCTGTCTCCTCCACCCTTCCCCACCGTCCTTTCTCGCCCCTTTCTCCCCTTGGAATCTTACTTCTAGGAATGAACTGATCCTGCACCTTCTGTATTTATTCCTAGAAAACCTGCCATTTTTGTTCCACTGTCATCCCTGCTAGTGTATCTTTCAGTCAACTTTGGCCTGCATCCTCACTCATGGCCCCATAGTCCCCCTTTAATTCAACTGCAACACAGACACCTCCGATCTACTCTTCTCCCCTCTCAAATTGGTAGATTAAACCTGACCATAGTTGCCTCCTAATGGCTCATTAACCTCGAGGTCCTTTATCAAATCCAGTTCATTACATAACACTAAATCCAGAATTGCCTTTTTCCCTGGTAGGCTCCAATACAAGCTGTTCTAAGAATCCATCACGAAAGGCACTCTTCAAAGTTCCTTTCTTGGGGTCCAGAACCAACAATTCGCAGTTTACCTGCATGTTTGAAATCTCCCATACTAACCACAGCATTACTTTTGCTATATGCCAATTTTTAGCTCCTGATTCAACTTACGGCCCCTATGTCCTGTTTGGGGGCCTGTAGATTCGTCCCCCCCATTAGGGTATTTTTAACCCTTACAAATCCTTGCTGACTCCACATCTCCTGTTTCAATGTCACAGGAGGGATGGGACTGTTGGGCAGTGTGGGGTGGGCTGTTGGGCAGTGTGGGGGTGGACTGTTGAGCAGTGTGGGGTGGTGTGGGTTGTGGGGTGGACTGTTGGGCAGTGTGGGATGGTGTGGGGTGGACTGTTGGGCAGTGTGGGGTGGTGGTGGTTTGACAGGAATCCAAGCTAATATTGTCGATGACATATCCTCTTTAATTCTGTCAATTACGCAGTTGATTATTTCTCAATGACGTGATTGAGAAATTACGTGATTGAATCATGAGTTTAATTCCATGACCTATTCCTGTAATGTCTCAATATTTCTGATGCATCTGACGGTACAGTTTGTTCAAGAAGAATATATTTCTATTTGTTTGTTCAGCTGCAATGCAACTTTAATTTACTAATGTTATTAAAAGTAAAACAATAAAAATACAAAGTAAATCCACGCACGTTCTCATGTTAACTTGCCGAGAAAGGAGACCGCAGGAAATCGACTGCAGAATACGGCTTGTATTCACTGGAGTTTAGAAGGATGAGGAGGATCTTATAGAGACATAAACATTATAAAAGGACTGGACAACCTAGATGCAGGAAAAATGTTCCCAATGTTGGGCGAGTCCAGAAGCAGGGCCCACAGTCTTAGAATAAAGGGGAATGTAATTTTTAAGACTGAGGTGAGAATAAACGTTTTTCATCCAGAGAGTTTGTGAGTTGGGCGAGTCCAGAACCAGGGGCCACAGTCTTAGAATTAAACTTTTTTACCCAGAGAGTTGTGAATTTATGGAATTCCCTGCCACAGAGGGCAGTGTGGAGGCCAAATCACTGAATGGATTTAAGAGAGAGTTTATAGCTCTAGGGGCTAGTGGAATCAAGGGATATGGGGAGAACGCAGGCACGGGTTATTGATAGCGGACAATCAGCCATGATCACAATGAACGGCGGTGCGTGGCTGGCTCTAAGGGCCGAATGGCCTCCTCCTGCACCTATTTTCTATGTTTCTATGATGGCCACACACCTGGTGGTGCTGCTGACAGTGAGGAGGGTTATCCAGGGTACAGGATGATGGTGAATAGTTGGTCAAATTGTCAGAGCAATGGCGATGGAACATAATGCTGACAATTCCTGTGTGTCCTGCCTTTTGGTTCTCCCAGCCTGTGAGCTGATTCAATGAGGAAGGATCAATAACATACCTTTGGGCCTGAGATACATGAGAATCACCCACACACACCCACCACCAACCTTTGGGACGTTGAATGAAAGGAGGAATGTGCAGTAATTACATGAACCTAAACACCATTGCAGAAAGATCTTGGAGTTCAAGTTCATAGCTCGCTGATGTTGACAGCACAAATAGATAGGGTGGTAAAGAAGGCGTATGATGTGCTTGCCGTTATTGCTAGTGGCATTGATTGGAAGAGTCAGAAAGTTTTCATGCTGCCCTTTGGACTTTCGGTAAACTACATTTGGAAGGCTCCTCCCCATTACAGGAAGGATGTGGAGGCATTGAAGAGGGTGCAGAGGAGGTATGGAGGTACGGAAGATGGAGTTGAAGGGGAAGTGACTACAGGAAAAATTACAAAAGATTCTCGAATTAATGGGAAGGACCCATGGAGCTAGAGATGGCTGAAGATGCAAATGGAGAGGGAACAGGAGGTTGAGGTGGAGAGAGAGCTGGAGCTGGAGCTAGTGAGAGAAGGAATTGGAGCTACAGAAAAATATAGTGGAGCTAGAGATAATGATGGAGCTGGGACTCCGAGATAGTCCTGGAGGTGCGGGAGCTGGAGTTGGACTCGAGCTGACGATGGAAGCAGGGGATGGAGAATGGAGCTGGAGATGGAGCTTGAGATGGAGATGGGAGGTGGAGTTGGTGATGGAGCTGGAGACGGAGCTGGAGCGAGAGATGGAGCTAGAGATGGAACTGAGATAAAGATAGAGGTGTAGCTAGACATAGAGATGAAGGTGGAGAAGAATTTATAGGGGTTTAGAGGGGGTTAGAGGGTTTTAGATGAGTAGAATGGATTTAGAGGGGTTTACAGATGTTTGCAGGTGTGGAGAGTTGTTTAGAAGTGTTTAGAGTGGTTTAGGTGTTTAGAGTGGTTTAGAGGCGTTAGAGGTGTACAGAGGGTGTTGCCTGGGGCTTTTAGGTATTTGCAGGGAATTAAAGATTTTTAAGAGTGGTGTTTAGAGGGATTTAACAGGGGTATAGAGGGATTTGGCAGAGAGTTAGAGGGTTTAGACGGGATTATAGGCGTTTAGAGGTTTGCAGGTGTTTTTAGAGGTTTTAGAGTGGTTTTAGAGGGGTTTCGAATGGGTTTTAGATGGTGTACAGAGATTTGCAGGGGATTAGAGGTGTTTAGAGGGTTTGTGGGTTTGTGGGTATGGAGGTTTGTGGGTTTGGAGGGCTTTATAGTGAGTTTAGAGGCGTTTAGAGTGGTCCACATGGGTTTAGAGTTGTTTAGAGGGATTTCCATGGGGTTATAGGGCTTTAGCGGGTTTTACAGGGATTTACAGGGGTTTAGAGGGGTTTAGATGGGTTTAGAGGTGTTTGCAGGCGTTTAGAGTGGTTTAGTGGTTTGCAGGTTAGAGTGGTGTTGAGAGGGGTTTAGATGGTAGAGTTGTTAGCGGTTTGGATGGGGTTTACACGGTTTAGAGCGTTTTACAGACGGTTTACAGGGGTTTAGAGTTTGTTTATAGACGATTAGAAATGTTTAGAGAGGTTTACATGGTTTTATCAGGGGTTTACATGGGGTATCGAGGGCTTTGTTTGGGGTTTATATGGGTTTTGAGTGGTTTAGAAGAATTTACATGTGTTTAGAGGTTTTGAGGGATTTACAGGTGTTTCCGGGTGCTTACAGATTTTTTAGAGAGGTTTTGCGTTGTATAGAGGGTTTGCATGGGATTAGAGAGATGTTTTAGAGTAGAGGGTTTCGAGGGGTTGGAGGGATTGAAGAGGGTCTGGAGTCAGTGCAGAGCGGTTTGGAGGGGTTGGAGGTGTTTAGAGTGGGTTAAGGTGGATGTAGTCCGTTTACAGAGGTTTATAGATGTTTAGAGAGGATTAGAAGGGTTTGGAAGGGTTTTTCGAGGTAGTTTGGAAGGGGTTGGATGGGGTCAGAAGGGGTTTGGAGGGAGTTTGTAGCGGTTTATTATTTATATGGGTTCACAGGGGTTTGCATGGGTTTGGAAGGGGTTTAGTGAGGAGGTGTACATGGGGTTAGAGTATATACAGAGGTTTAGGGGGGGTTACAGGTGTTTCCGGGTGGTTTACAGTGTTGGGAGAGGTTCTGGGGTGTATATAGATGGATTTGCAGGCGATTAGAAAGTTTAGAGGGTTTAGAGGGTTTACGGTTTACCCATATAAACGAGTAAAATTACAGCCACGGAATTTGTTTTCCACAGGCCCTCCTCGACCCCTACCCCTCCAGTTCGTGCATATACGACCATTTGTTTTCCCCCCCCTAGTCCCATAAATAGCGGGGAGTGGGGGGCGGGGGACACTCAGAACCATACCCCCCATTCCCTTCACGTCCATATACGAATCCACTTTACTTTTAAATGTTAAAATCGAGCCTGCCCCACCACTTCTGCTGGAAGCTCATTCCTCACAGCCACCACCCCTCTGAGTAAAGCGAAGTTCCGCCTCACGTTACCCCGAAACTTCTGTCCCTTAATTCTCATGTCATGCCCTCTTGTTTGAATCTTCCCTACCCCTCAATGGGAAAAACGTAATCCACGTCAACTCTGTCCCTATCCCTTTCATCATTTTAAAGACCTCAATCAAGTCCCCCCCTTAACCTTCTGCGCTCCAAAGAATAAAGACCTAACTTTTCAACCTTTCTCTGTAAAATAGTTGCTGGAACCCAATGGCAACATTCTAGTAAAATCTCCTCTGTACTCTCTCTATTTTGTTGAGCCTCCATACTGTCCTTAATTGGTCTAGGGACAATTGTACACCATACTCCAGAATTGGTCAATTTACAATGCCCTTGTAAAAAAAATACTTTTTTAACATTACTTCCCTACTCAAGGAAAAACATTCCTATTTTCAATGCTCTGCAGGACAGCACAACAGACTTTCTTTACCTCCCTATCTACATGCGATTCCACTTCAGGGAACTATGCACAGTTTTTCCCTAGATCCCTCTGTTTTCCACAGCATTCCTCAATTCCCTTCCATTTACCATGAGGGGTAAATGGTAGGGGTTTGGAGGGGGGTGGAGGTGTTTAGGTGGTTTAGGTGGGTTTAGAGTTGTTTATAGGTGTTTAGAGAGAGGTTTGCATGGGTTTTACAGGGGGGTTAGAAGTATTTACATGCGTTTAGTGGGGTTTTTAGGGGGCTTTACAGGGATATAGAATGTTTTAAAGTAAAGGGGTTATAATGGGATTAGAGGGATTTGCATGGGTTTACAGGGCGGTTTAATAGGGGTTTCGAGTGTGGAGGGATTTAGAGGGATTTACATGGGGTAGAAAGTATTGACGGGTTTACATGTGTTTCCGGGGGTGTTCAGGAGAGGGATCTACATGTTTTAAAACAACAAAAAAAAATGGGGTTTGCAGGGGATTAGAGTTGATTAGATGGGTTTACAGGGGTTTAGAGAGGATTTACAGAGGGTTAGAGGGGTTTCCCCCAGGGTTTATGAGGGGTTTAGAGGTGTTGCAGATGTTTTAGAGGTTTCAGCGTGGATTAGATGGGTCTAGAGGGTATCACAGAGGGTTAGATGCTGTACAGTGGTTTAGGGGGATTTGCAGATGTTTAGAGGGGTTTAAACGGAGAGGGGTTTACAGCTATTTAGAGGGGAGAGTGATTTCCAGGGGTTTAGAGAGGGATTTCAGGTGATTTACGGAGGTGTTTTGAAGGTTTTCCATGGGTTTTACAGGTGTTTGCAGGTGTTTTAGAGAGGTGTAGAGTGGTTTTAGAATGGTTTTGAGGGGGGGTGTAGATGGTTTAGAGAGGTTTACGGGGTTTCGAGGAATTTACAGGTTTTAGTTGGTTTAGAGAGGTTTACAGGGGTGTTGGAGGGGTTTAGAGTTGTTTTACAGGGGTTCATTACATGGGTTTCCAGGTGTTACATGGGGAATCGAGGGCTTTATATGGGTTTTAGTGGGATTAGAGGGGTTTGCATGAGGTTGGAGGGGTGTAGAGCGATTTACATGGGTCAGAGGTATTTACAGAGGTTTTGGGAAGGGTTTACACCAGGTGTTTCCGGGTGTCTACAATGTGTTTGGAGAGGTTTGGAGTGGTTTAGAGAGCGGTTTGCTGGGTTTTAGAGATGGTTATTGGGTTTTACATGTGTTTAGTGTGGAATAGAGGGCTTTACAGGGGATTTACAGGGTATAGAGGGGTTTAGAGGGGTTTAGTGGGTTTGGTATGTTTGCGATGCGTTTGGAGGGATTTAGAGTGGGTTTAACGTGCTTTACATGGGGGTTAGCGGGTTTTAGGGGGTTTAGAGGAGTTTTAAAGGGGTTTTAGAGTGGTCCACATGGGTTTAGAGGGGTTTAGGACGGGTTTACATGGGTTTAGAGGGGTTTTAGCGAGTGGGTTTGGTATGTTTGCGATGAGTTTTGGAGGGATTTAGAGTGGGTTTTAACGTGCTTTACATGGGGGTTAGCGGGTTTAGGGGGGGTTTAGAGAGTTTTAAAAAAAAAAAAAAGGGGTTTTAGAGTGGTCCACATGGAGTTTAGAGGGGTTTAGACAGGTTTACCCATGGGTTTAGAGGGGTTTAGTGGATTTCGCGGGTGTATGCGGAGAGGCGTTTTAGTGGCCCCACGTTGGTTTAGAGGGGTTTTAGAGAGGGGTTGGAGGAGTTTGCAGGTTGTTTAGAGGGCTTTTACAGGGGTTTAGACGGAGTTTAGAGGGGTTTACATAGGGTTATAGGGGTTTAGGGGTGGTTTGCAGGGGTTTAGACGGGTTTAGAGGGGTTTAGAGGTGTTTGCAGCTTTTCAGAGATGTTTGAAGTGGTTTAAAAGGGTTTACAGGGGGTGTACAAGGTTTTAGAGGTGTACAGACGTTTACAGGGTTTAGAGTGGTTTAGATTTGTGTTTACATAGGTTTAGAGATGATTAAAGAAGAGGTTTACGGGGTTTACAGGGGGTTAGAAGGATGTACAGGAGTTTCGAGGGTTTTAGGGTGTTTTAGTGGGCTTTAAAGGGGTATAGAAGTGTTTGGCGGGTCACATTGGGGTTTATAATGGTTTACAGTTGTCTCAGCGGGCTTTATATAGGGGTTTAGCGGCGTTTAGAGTGGTTTGACAGGGGTTTAGAGGGGTTTACCCAGGGGCTATAGGGTTCGATGGCTTTAGGGGCTTAGAGGTCTTTTCCCATGGGTTTAGAGGGGTTTGATGGAGGGAGTTTAGAAGGGTTTGGATGGGGTTAGAGGCGTTTGGAGTGGTTCTGGAGGGAGTTTGGAGGGGTTTTTAGAGGGGAGGGGTTTACGTGCTTTCCGGTGTATAGAGAGGTTTAGTGGTTTTAGAGGTGTTAGGACTAGGAGTGGTAGAGGGGTTGAGAGGGGGTTAGAGGTGTTTGGAGGGATTAGAGGGATTTACCTTGGATTGTGGTATTTGAGGGTTTACAGGTGTTTCCGGGTTGTTTGCAGGTGTGCGTAGATGATTTCAGTGTTTAAATTAAAAAAAGGGGTTTGCAGGGGATTAGAGGTGTTTAGAGGGTTTACAGGTGTATGGAGGGATTTACAAATGTTTGGAGAGGTTTAGAGAATGGTTTAGATGGTTTGAGTGGGTTATAGTGTTAGATGGATTTCGGATGGGTTTGGAGGGTTTTAAAGTGGGTTTAGAGGTATTTAAGGTGTTGAGGTGTTAAGAAAGAAATCAATATAACTCACTAATATGGTCACATACATAAAAACACACTTTAAACATTAAAACCTACTCTATAATACTACATAAAACTAGTATTAGAACAGAAATAACATAACTATATTAGAACATAATATTAGAACATATAATAACACATAATAACACAAAATACACTATTAACACTATAACACGTATTACACACACGACAATACGACACAAAATAATTGAATACACTGTTAGACACCATATCACTAATAGAATAAAACACTTTAATAACAATACAAATAGTATGCTATACTGTTTATATAGTGTTACATTTTTTATGATTTATAGTGCAACTGCAGATAACACACACATAACACTCTTTAACACGTTAGTATAACACATTTTTTAACATCGCATAAACACACTCAAATCACATAACACACTATAGCACACTATACTAATACCATAACGCACTAACACAATACAATATAAATATACACATTTTTAACACTCATATTGTAACACCCTGTAATGCATTCTAATACACTATTGCACACTACAATACTATGACACTCTTTAAACACAGTGTAACACACATTACAATGTAATATAACAACTAAATACACGATTATAATACAATCACACTACACCCAATGGCATATTACATAAACACTCATCACACATCACACATAACTATAGCATACTAAATACATTATAATACACCAGCACAAACGCACTACAATTACAATACCCTATAACACATTATTATACACTATCATTGCATTTAACAGACTTATAACACAATAATACACATCACATTATATTATAATCTGGTAATCACACTGTCACACAATATAATTACACTATAACATACTATTTATATAACACTATAAACTAATGCACTAATACATAACGTTTCTAGCACTAAAAACTAATAATATACGACACGATACTAACACTATCATAACTGTGTAGCACAATGAAATCTGCACAACCAAACAGTATCAAACAGTATGAAACATACACTATAATATCAAACAGTAAACATACCACTATGGAGTTTTAGAAAGAGGAGGAGGAATTCTTACAGAAACATTTAAAATTATTACTAAAAAGGGTACACAAAAGGCTGGTGGAAAAACTCAGACGGGTGCAGCAGCATCTAAGGAGCGAAGGAGATAGGCGACGTTTCGGGCAGGCGAGACCCTTCTTCAGCCTTTTGTGTACCCTCGATTCTCACTGCATCTGCAGTTCCTTCTTTAAAATTATAAAAGACTGGACAAGCTAGATGCAGGAAAAATGTTCCCAATCGTGGGGTGAGTCGAGAACCAGGGCCATCGTCTTAGAATAATGGGGAGGTCATTTAAGACGGAGGTGAGGAAAAAACTTTTCCATCCCAGAGAGTGTTGTGAATTTGTGGAATTCCCTGCCACAGAGGGCAGTGGAGGCCAAGGTCACTGGATGGATTTGAGAGAGAGTTGGATAAAGCTCTAGGGGCTAGTGGTTTGGTCAAGGGATATGTGGGAGAAGGCTGGCATGGTTATTGATTGGGGACGATCAGCCGCCTGATCACAATGAATGGCGGTGCTGGCTCGAAGGGCGCGATGGCCTCCCTCCTGCACCTATTTTCTATGTTTTCTAAAATAAGTCCCCTAAACTACCAAGGGAGCGTGGCAGGAAAGATATAGAAATAAGAAGAAAGAAAAAAGAAAGTGCCCCTCAGTCCCCCCCACACCACTCCCCCCCCCCCGGCCTCACCCAACCCAGCATCGGATTTAAATTTAAATTTGTGTTTCACCATACTATTGTTGTTTTAGAATTCGGTAAAGGGCATCCATGTCTTGGAGTTTGTGTGAAGTTTTGGTCCCCTAATTTGAGGAAGGACATTCTTGCTATTGAGGAAGCCCAGCAGGTTCACCAGGTTAATTCACGGGATGGCGGGACTGTCATATGCTGAGAGAATGGAGCGACTGGGCTTGTTACACTCTGGAGTTTAGAAGGATGAGAGGGGATCTTATTGAAACATATAAGATTATTTAAAGGGCTTGGACAACGTTAGAGGCAGGAAACATGTTCCCGATGTTGGGGGAGTCCAGAACCAGGGGCCACTGTTTAAGAATAAGGGTAAGCATTTAGAACGAGGATGAGGAAACACTTTTTACACAGAGGAGTGGTGAGTATTCCGTGGAATTCTCTGCCTCAGAGACGGTGGAGGCCGGTTGTCTGGATGCTTTCAAAGAAGTGTGAGTGCCTAGATAGGGCTCTTAAATATTTTAGCGGAGTCAGGGGATATGGGGAGAAGGCAGGGAACGGGTACTTGATTGGGGATGGATCAGCCATGATCACATTGAATGGCTGTGCTGGCTCGAAGGCCGAATGACCTACTCCTGCACCTATTGTCTATTGTACTAAGAAATTGATCTGGTTTTTTCTGCAAGACCAAGCCTAAATGTTTTCCAAAATGTAGTGTAATCGGGACATGGTTTGTGAGTTTAGAAAGTTACTGGGATTTTAGTAACTTTTGACTTGAGTGGAGGAGAGGGAGAGTGTTTTATTTGAAACCCTTCTACCTGTGGACCCTAGATCTCTGGTCTATGTCACCATATCTTGTACGATCTTGCAGAGCCGTCGGGAGCAAAAAGTCAGTGTAAAACATCTCTCTTTCACTCCCTTTCTCCCTCTCTCTCCTCCCTCTCTCCTCCCTCCCTTCAGGTTTTCGGAGGCAGAAACAGTATGGCTTCCTTCAGCGTTCCATTGGATTAACGGAGCCTTCACGCCCGGTCATTCCTACACCAAGAGAAACGAAACGCCGCACGTTCATTGCCGCAGTATGTGACCGACGAGACCCACCTGTGGCCTTCCCTACACACCAGCTTCTCCTGGTACATTCTAGCAGCAGAATTAGGACATTCGGCCCATCGAGTCACACTCCTTACTCCACCATTCAATCGTGGCTGATCCATCTCTCCCTCCTAACCCCATTCCTCCCTGCCTTCTCACCATAACCCCTGACACCCGCACTAATGAACAATCTATCTATCTCTCCCTTAAATATATCCACTGACTTGTGGCTTCTACCGCCATCTGTGGTGGAGGTGGAGGCCACCAATACATTATAACACAAAACTATACACACTATAACACGCAACAATGCACTGTTAGTACATTATAACACTACAATGCACTATAACACAGAATGACACGTTCTAACACATTACACATGCAATATAACACATTTTAACATCGCATAACACACTATAACACATAACACACTATAACATACCATAACGCACTAACACAATACAATATAAAATTTACACATTTTAACACTCATATTGTAACACCCTGTAATGCACTATAACCATATAATATAACCATATAACAATTACAGCACGGAAACAGGCCCTCTCTGGCCCTTCCAGTCCGTGCCGACAATTTGTTTTCCCCTAGTCCAATCTACCTGCACTCAGACCATACCCCTCCATTCCCTTCACGTCCATATACCTATCCACTTTACTCTTAAATGTTAAAATCGATCCTGCCTCCACCACTTCTGCTGGAAGCTGATTCCACACAGCCACCACCCTCTGAGTAAAGAAGTTCCCCCTCACGTTACCCCGAAACTTCTGAACCCTTATGTATTCTCATATCATGCCCTCTTGTTTGAATCTTCCCTATCCTCAATGAAAAACGTTATCCACGTTAACTCTGTCTATCCATTTCATCCAGTTTAAAGACCTCAATCAAGTCCCCCCTTAACCTTCTGCGCTCCAAAGTTTATAAAGACCTAACTTGCTCAACCTTTCTCTGTAACATATTGTTGCTGGAACCCTGGCAACATTCATAGTAAATCACCTCTGTACTCTCCTCTATTTTGTATGACATCCTTCCTATAACTAGGCGACCAAAAATTTGTACACCATACTGCAGAATTGGTCTTACCAATGCCGTGTACAATTTTTAACATTTACTTCCCTACTCCCTATAGTTCAATGCTCTGATTTATAAAGGCCAGCACACAAAGGCTTTCTTTACCACCCTATCTACATGCGATTCCACCTTTGGGAAACTATGCACAGTTATTCCTAGATCCCTCTGTTCCACAGCATTCCTCAATTCCCTACCATTTACCATGTACGTCCTATTTTGATTTGTCCTGCCAAGATGTAGCACTTCACACTTAACAGCATTTAAACTCCATCTTTCAGCCCACTTTTCCAAATGGCCCAAATCTCTCTGTAGACTTTGAAAATCTACTTCATTATCCAGAACACCACCTATCTTAGTATCATTCCCTCGGATATAAGGAGGGTTATTATATGTTCTTTAAACCATTAAAAAGTTAATTATGGAAAGAACTAATATTAGTCTGGTTTTTCATGTATGTATTTACTTAGCCGGACTGTCGTACTGATTAAATTCTACGACATAAAAAACACAGAAAGCTTTAAAATCTTCACGTAGTCACTCACGTGACTCCGAAGTAAAATAGTAAGATTAAACGAGAACTTACCAGTTCGAAGTTTGATCGTTATTTTATGAGGAGTTACGATGAGGGATTACGTGCCCTCACTCCCACCCTCAAAAAAAATGATCAATGTTCTTTATGGTAGATTTTCTAAGTCTATTATGAGCCTTACTATGTTACTTCGGCTATTTGGTGTTCTGTGTTTTTCATGCCGCTGCTTTGAAGTATGCCGTTTGCCAGCGTGAGGCGGGTTCTTCACGTAATCCCTCATCGTAACTCCTCATAAAATAACGATCAAACTTCGAACTGGTAAGTTCTCGTTTAATCTTACTATTATTTCGAGCTCTATCTCTATCTCGAGCTCGATCTCCATCAAGTATCTCTATTTCGATCTCTCTCTTTATCAATATCTCTATCTCTATCTAGAGCTCAGCCCGTCACGAGCTCCATCTATCTATACTTAGGCCGAGCTCACACCTCGAGCTCCATCTATCTCGAGTATCTCCCTCGAATATCTCTATCTCTAGTATCTCTAACTCCAACTCTCTCTCTCTCTCTATCTCGAGCCCCATCGAGCTCTATATACCTTTATACCTCGAGCATTATCTGAGCTCTATTTTCTCTCTCGAGCTCTATCTCTATCTCCATCTCGAGCTCTACTCGAGTATCTCTATTTCTCGAGCTACCTCTATCACTATCTCGAGTATATCTGTCGCGAGCTCTATCTTGTGCTCTATCTCGAGCTCTATGTCTATCTCGAGCTCGCTCTACCTCATCACGAGTATAATGTAATAATAACACCCCTAACACAGTATAAATCTCCACCCATTCCTGTACTGTTCCATCAGCAATCCAGCAGCAATTCCACCTCCTGTGGCATCTCCATCTCAAACTCTAGTTGCAGCTCTAGCTCCACCTCCATCTCTATCTCCAGCTCAAGCTCAGGCTTAATCTCCACGGCACGTCCAGCTCCAATTCTAGCTCGAGCTCCATGTCCACCTCTATCTCCAGCTCCAGGCATCTCCCCCAGCTTCATGTCCCTGCTCCATCTCCATGGCAGCTCCCTCCAGCTCAAGCTCAACTCCATACCCAGTTCAGTCCCCAGCCTCCTCCAGCTCTAGCTCGTTCTCCAGTCCTTCTCAGTTCAGCTCTAGCTCCATCTCAAGTTGCATCTCCAGCTCCATCTCCATCTCCTGCTCTAAATCTAGCTCCAGTCCAGCTCCATCTCTAGCTACGTCTCCAGCTCAATCTCCTGCTCCATCTCCAGCGCCATCTCCAGCTCCTTCTTGTTCTATCTCTAGCTCAATCTACAGCTCCAGCTCAAGCTCCATCTCCATTTCAATTGCCAGCTCTAATTCTAGCTCCACCTCAAGCTCCATCTCCTGTTCCAGCTCTTGCTCCATATCCAGCTCTATCTCCAGCTGACTCCAGCTCAACCTAGCTCTAGATCTTGCTCCACCTCCAGCTCTATCTCCAGCTCTAGCTACAGCTCCATTTCCAGCTTCAGCTCTAGTTCCACCTCCAGCTACACCAGCTGAACTAGCTAGAGCCCCATTTCCAGTCCCATCTCCAGCTCCATCTCCAGCTCTGGCTCCATGTCTAGCATGAGCACGTGCTCTACCTCTGCCTCCAGCTCCATCTCCAGCTCCATTTCCAGCACTAGCTCTAGTACTATCTCTAACTCTAGCTGCATCTGAAGCCACAGCTCTAGCTCTAACTCCATCTGAAGCTCCATTCCAGCACTAGTTGCACTAGATCTCAGTTCTTGGGATCCTAGCTCAATATCCATCTCCATTTCCATCTCCAGCGCTAGCTCCATCTCCAGCTCATCTTCAGCTCTTGCTCTAGATCCATCGCTTGATCCAGCTCTGCTCCATCTCAGGCTCCATCCCCAGATCTAGCTTTTAGCCCCATCACCAGATGCAGCTCAAACTCAATGTCCAGCTCAAACTCCAGCTCTAGCTCTAGTAGCTGTACTGGCTGCAGCTCCATCTCCAGTTCCGTCTCCAGCTACATCTCCAGATCTTCCTCGACGCCAGTTCCAGCTCCAGCTCCAGGCTTCGTTTTCCAGCTCCATCTCCATCTCCATACCATCCCCATCTCCAGCACTAGCTCCACTTCCATCCCCAGCCCAGCTCCATCTCCAGGTCCCATCTCAATCTCTAGCTCCCTCTCCAGTTCCATCTCCTGCTCTGAAGCTAGAGCTGGAGTTAAACTAGAGCTGGATTGAAGTGGAGATAGAGCTGGAGATGGAGCTAGAGCTGGAGCTGCGTCTGGAGATTGGAGCTTGAGATGAACTAGAGCTGCTGCTGGCGATGGAGATAGAGCAAGAGCTGCAGGAGCTGGAGACTGAGCTGTAGATGGAGTAGAGCTGGAGCTGGAAGGAGCTGGAACTGGAGGTGGAGCAGGAGATCGAGCTGGAGATGAAGCTAGAGATGAGCTGGAGATGGAGTAGAGCTGGAGCTGGAAGGAGCTGGAACTGGAGGTGGATGAGGAGATCGAGACTGGACATGAAGCTAGAGATGGAGCAGGAGATGGAGCTAGAGATGGAGTTGAAGATTTTCGGTAGAGTCGGAGCTGGTGATGGAGATGGAGATGAAGACTGTTGGAGATAGAGATGAAACTGGAGATGGGGAGCTCGAGCTGGAATAGGAGTTGGAGATGGTGCTGGAGATTGATCTGGAGCTGGAGATGGAGATGGACCTAGAGCTGGAGCTGGAAATCAAGCTGGAGATGGACCTGGAGATGGAGATAGAGCTAGAGCTATTTATGCGAACTCAAGATGGAACTGGAGATGGAGCTGGAGCCTGAGGTGCAGATAGAGCTGGAGCTAGAGAGAGATAAAGAAGGAGCTCGCGAAAAAAAATAGAGGCGGAGCTAATTATGGAGATGGAGCTCTTGGAGATCGACCTGGGGGTGCGGGAGATGGAGCTGGAGATGGAACTGGGGATGGAGCTGGAGCTAGAGCAGGAGCTGGAGTTGGACATGGAGGAAGAGCTGGAGATCGAGTTGCAGCTGGAGCTGGAGCTAGAGCGAGATGGTGCTGGAGATGGAGCTGGAGCTAGAGCGAGATGGTGCTGGAGATGGAGCTGGAGACTGAGCCAGAACTGGAGCTGGAAAGAGAGCTAGAGATGGAGCTAGATTGTACTGGAGATGGAACTGGAGATGGAGCTATAGATTGAGCTGGAGCTAGAGCTGGAGGTGGAGCTAGAGCTGGAGGTGGAGCTGGAGCTGGAGCTGGAAATGGAGCGGAAGATGGAACAAGAGATGGAGTTAGACCTGGAGCTAGAGCTGGTGAAGGAGCTGGAACTGGAGCTGGAGCTGAAGCTGGAGCTGGAGCTGTAGATGGGCCTGGAAATAGAGCTGAAGCTGGAGCTTGACATGGAGCTGGAGCTGGAGATTCTGGACATGAAGCTAGAGCTGGAGGAGCAGCAGATGGAGCTTGAGGTAGAACAGGAGATGCTGGAGATGGAGACAGAGATAGAGCTGACGCTAGATTATCAACTGTAAATTGAGATGAACCTAAAGCTGAAGATGGGGCTGGGAGATGGAGATGGCGTTTACAGCTGAAGATGCAGCTGGAGATAGTGTTGGTGCTGGATATGGTGCTGGAGCTGGATTATAGAGCTGGAGCTGGGAGGTGGATCTGTCGATTGGGCAGGAGATGGAGCCAGAGCTAGGTGGAGATCGGAGATAGAGCTGGAGATGGATGATGGAGATAGAGCTGGAGCTAGAGGTAGATCTGGACATGGGGATGAAGATGGAGCCAGAGCTGGAGATGGAGGTAGAGCTGGAGCTGCAGATGTAGCTGGAATAGAGATAGAGCTAGAGTTGGAGCTGGAGTTGGACCTGGCGATGGAGCTGGAGGTGGAGCTGGTGGAGGAGATGGAGATGGAGCTGGAGCTAGAGATGGGTCTGGAGCTCCGGGTGGAGATGGAGATGGAACTAAATCTGGAGGTGGACCTGAAAATTGTGCCTGAGATGGTGCTGAAGATGGAGCTGGAGCTGAAGTCTGAGGTAGAGATTGAGCTAGAGATGGCGCTGGAGATGCAACTGGAGAGGAAACTGGAGGTTGAGCTGGAGCTGGAGCTAGAGAGATAATGAAATGGAGCTGCAGAAAAGGATAGTGGAGCTAGAGATAAAGATGGAGCTAGACTGGGAGATGGACCTGGAGGTGCAGGATATAGAGGTGGAGCTTGAGCTGGAGATGGAACTGGGGCTGGAGATGGAGCTGCAGATGGAGCTTGAGATGGAGATGGAAGTGGAGCTTGAGTTGGAGCTGGAGATGGAGGTGGAGATGGAAATGGAGCGGAAATGGAGAGGAAGATGGACGTAGAGTGGAGGATAGAGCTGGAGACTGGTGGTGGATCTGGCGATTGGGCAGGAGATGGATCTGGAGCTAGACTTGTAGCTGGAGCTGGTGGTGGATCTGGCGATTGGGCAGGAGATGGAGCCAGAGCTGGGTGGAGATGGAGATACAGCTAGAGTAGCGGATGAGGAAACGTATCTAGAGCTGGAGCTGGAGATGGTGATGGAGATGGAGATGGAGCTGGAGATGGAGATGGAGATGGAGTTAGAGCTGGAGCTAGAGGTAGTTTCTGGGACATGGGGATGGAGATGGAGCCAGAGCTGGAGACGGAGATAGAGCTGCTGGAGCTGCATATGTAGCTGGAATTAGAGATAGAGCGAGAGATGGAGCTGGAGATGGACCTGGCGATGGAGCTGGAGATGGACCTGGTGATGCAGCTAGAGCTGGAGAATGGAGCTGGAGGTGGATATGGAGATGGAGGTGGGAGATGACGCTGGAAATGGAGGTAGAGCTGGGGATGGAGCTAGTGCTAGAACTGGAGCTAGAGCTAGTGCTAGAACTGGAGCTAGAGTTAGCGCTAGAAACTGGAGATAGAGTTGGAGATGGAGATGGAGCTAGATCTGGAGAGATGGACCTTGAAGATGGTGCTTGAGTTGTACCTGGAGATGGAGCTGGAGATGGCCGTTGGGGATGCAGCTGGATATGGAGATGGACCTGGAGCTGATATCTGAGGTAGATATGGAGCTAGAAAGATGGCTGGAGATGCAAATGGAGAGGGAAAACAGGGAGGTTGAGGTGGAGAGAGAGCTGGAGCTGGAGCTAGTGAGAGAAGGAATTGGAGCTATAGAAAAATATAGTGGAGCTAGAGATAAAGATGGAGCTGGACTCCGAGATAGTCCTGGAGGTGCGGGAGCTGGAACAGGGATAACTGGAATAGAGATAGAGCTAGAGTTGGAGCTGGAGTTGGACCTGGCGATGGAGCTGGAGGTGGAGCTGGAGATGGAGCTAGAGATGGCGCTGGAGATGCAACTGGAGAGGAAACTGGAGGTTGAGCTGGAGAGAGAGCTGGAGCTGGAGCTAGAGAGATAATGAAATGGAGCTGCAGAAAAATATAGTGGAGCTAGAGATAAAGATGGAGCTAGACTCGGAGATGGACCTGGAGGTGCGGGATATAGATCTGGAGCGCGAGCTGGAGATCGAACAGGGGCTGGAGATGGAGCTGCAAATGGAGCTTGAGATGGAGATGGAAGTGGAGTTTGAGTTGGAGCTGGACATGGAGGTGGAGATGGAAATGGAGCGGAAGATGGAACTAGAGATGGAGAGGAAGATGGACAGAGCTGGAGATGGAGTTAGAGATGGATCTGGAGCTAGACTTGTAGCTGGAGCTAAAGCTGGAGGTGGATCTAGAGCTGGAGCTGGAGTTGGAGCTGGTGCTGGAGCTGGAGATGGAGCGGGAGATGAACCTGGAGATGGCGTTGGACCTTGAGCTAGAGCTAGTGATGGAGCTGAATGGAGCTGGAGCTGCAGTATGGCGATGGGCCTGGAAATAGAGCTGGAGCTGGAGCTTGACATGGAGATGGAGCTGGAGCTGGAGCTGGAGATTCTGGACATGAAGCTAGAGCTGGAGGAGCTGGAGGTGGAGCTTGAGGTAGAACAGGAGATGCTGGAGATGGAGATAGATATAGAGCTGACGCTAGATTATCAGCTGTAGATTGAGATGAACCAAAAAGCTGAAGATGGTGCTGCATGCTGGAGATGGAGTTAGAGCTGAAGATGCAACTGGAGATAAGTGCTGGTGCTGGACTATGGTGCTGGGGCTGGATTATATGAGCTGGAACTGGAGGTGGATCTGGCGATTGAGGCAGGAGATGGAGGCCAGAGGTAGGTGGAGATGGAGATTACAGCTAGAGTAGCGGATGTGGAAATGTATCTAGAAGCTGGAGTTGGAGACGGTGATGGAGATGGATAATAGAGCTGGAGATGGAGTTAGAGCTGGAGCTAGAGGTAGATCTGGACATGGGGATGGAGATGGGACCAGAGCTGGAGACGGAGATAGAGCTGGAGCTGCAGATGTAGCTGGGGAATAGAGATAGAGCTAGAGTTGGAGCAGGAGTTGGAGTTGGACTTGGCGATGGTGCTGGAGCTGGAGCGAGAGATGGACCTGGAGGTGGAGCTAAAGGTGGAGATGGAGATGGAGCTGGAGATGGCTCTGGAGATGGACCTGGAGAGTGGAGGAACTGGAGCTACAGATGGATCTGGAGCTAGGAGATGGAGCTGGAACTAAACTCTGGAGGTGGACCTGAAAATTGTGCCTGAGATGTAGCTGGAGATGGAGCTGGAGCTGGTGCTGGGGATGGTGCTGGAGATGGAGCTGGAGCTTATGTCTGAGCTAGAGATGGCGCTGGAGATGGAGAGGTCAACTGGAGGTTGAGCTGGAGATAGAGCTGGAGCTGGAGCTAGAGAGATAATGAAACTGAGCTGCAGAAAAAGATAGTGAGCTAGAGAGATAAAGATGGAGCTAGACTCGGAATATGGTCCTGGAGATGTTGAGAGATGTTCCATCTGTTGGAGCTGTAGTTCCATCACCAGCTCCATCTCCATCTCCAGTGCTGAAGCTCGAGCTGGGAGATGGAACAGAGGATGGAGATGTAGCTGGAGATGGAGCATGAGATGGAGATAGAAGTGGTGTTGAGTTGGAGCTGAGATGGGAGCTCGAGCTGGTGCTGGTGATGGAGCTTGAGACGGAGCTGGAGCTAAAGATGGAGCTAGAGCTGGAGATGGAGACTGAGATGTATGCTAGAGATGGAGCTGAAGATAGAATATGAGCTCTAGATTGAGATGGACCTAAATCTGAAGCTGGGGCTGGAACTGCAGATGGAGTTAGAGCTAGAGATGCAGCTGGAGATAGAGCTAGAGCTGGATGATGCATGGAGCTGGATGTAGAGTTGAGCTTGATCTGGCGATTTGGGCAGGAGATGAAGCCAGAGTTGGAGATGGAGATGTAGCTGGAAAATGGAGTGAGATGGACCTGATGATGCAGCTAGAGCTGGAGAGGGAGATGGTGCTGGGGATGGAGCGCTGGATATGGAGATGGATCTGGAGCTGATATCTGAGGTGAGATATGGAGCTAGAGATGGCTGGAGATGCAAATGGAGTGGGAACAGGAGGTTGAGGTGGAGGAGAAGAGCTGGAGCTGGAGCTAGTGAGAGAAAGGAATTGGAGCTTACAGAAAAAATATAGTGGAGCTAGAGATAAGATGGAGCTGGACTCCGAGATAGTCCTGAGGTGCGGGAGCTGGAGTTGGACTCGAAGCTGACGATGGAGCAGGGGATTGGAGATGGAGCCTGGAGATGGAGCTTGAGATGGAGATTGGATGTGGAGTGGTGATGGAGCTGGAGACGGAGCTGGAGCGAGAGATGGAGCTAGAGATGGAATTGGAGAAGTTAAGATAGAGGTGTAGCTAGACATAGAGATGAAGGTGGAGAAGATTTTTATAGGGGTTTAGAGGGGTGTTAGAGGGTTTTAGATGAGTAGGATGGATATTTAGAGGGGTTTACAGATGTTTGCAAGTGTGGAGGAGTTGTTTAGAAGTGTTTTAAGTGGTGTTTAGTGGTTTAGGAGTGTTTAGAGGTGTTAGAGGTGTTACAGAGGGGTGTTGCCTGGGGCGTTTAGGTATTTGCAGGGGATTAAAGATGTTTAGAGTGGTGTTTAGAGGGATTTACAGGGGTATAGAGGGATTTTGCAGAGAGGTTGTTAGAGGGTTTTAGACGGGATTATAGGGCGGTTTAGAGGTTTGCAGGTGTTTTAGTAGGAGGTTTAGAGTGGGTTTAGAGGGGTTTCGATGGGTTAGATGGTGTACAGAGGTTTGCAGGGGATTAGAGGTGTTTTGAGGGTTTGTGGGTTTGGTGGGTTTGGTGGTTTGTGGGTTTGGAGCGTTTATAGTGAGTTTAGAGGCGTTTAGAGTGGTCCACAATGGGGTTTAGAGTTGTTTAGAGGGGATTTCCATGGGGTTATAGGGCTTTAGCGGGTTTTACATGGATTTACAGGGGTTTAGAGGGGTATAGATGGGTTTAGAGGTGTTTGCAGGCGTTTAGAGTGGATTTACTGGTTTGCAGGTTAGAGTGGTGTTGAGAGGGGTTTAGATGGTAGAGTTGTTAGCGGTTTGGATGGGGTTTACACGGTTTAGAGCGTTTTACAGACGTTTACAGGGGTTTAGAGTTGTTTATAGACGATTAGAAATGTTTAGAGAGGTTTACATGGGTTTACAGGGGTTTACATGGGGTATCGAGGGCTTTGTTGGGGTTTATATGGGTTTTGAGTGGTTTAGAAGGATTTACATGTGTTTAGAGGTTTTGAGGGATTTACAGGTGTTTCCGGGTGCTTACAGATGTTTAGAGAGGTTTTGCGTTGTATAGAGGGGTTTGCATGGGATTAGAGAGATGTTTAGAGAGGGTTTCGAGGGGGTTGGAGGGGATTGAAGAGGTCTGGAGCGGTGCAGAGCGGTTTGGAGGGGTTGGAGGTGTTTAGAGTGGTTAAGGTGGATTTAGTCGTTTGTTTTTTTACAGATGGTTTTATAGATGTTTAGAGAGGTTTAGAGGGGTTTGAAGGGTTTCGAGGTAGTTTAGAAGGGGTTGGATGGGGTCAGAGGGGTTTGGAGGGAGTTTGTAGCGGTTTATATGGGTTCACATGAGTTTGCATGGGTTTGGAGGGGTTTAGAGGGATGTACATGGGGTTAGAGGTATATACAGAGGTTTAGGGGGGGTTACAGGTGTTTCCGGGTGTTTACAGGTGTTTACAGAGGTTCTGGGTGGTATAGATGGATTTGCAGGCGATTAGAGATGTTTGGAGGGGTTTACAGGGGTTTAACCATATAACAATTACAGCACGGAAACAGTATAACTAGTATGTTATGTTATAATGTTATGTGTGATATCATGTTAGAGTGTATATATGTATTATATCGTATTAAGGTGTTATAATGTATTAAATTATGGTATGTAATATTAGAGTGTGTTGTATTGTGGTTGTGTTATAGTGTATTGTAGCGTGTGATAGTATTATAATGTTGTAGTGTGTTTAACTGTGTAGTGTACTGTAATGTGGTATTATATTGCATTATAGTATTATAGTGTTAGTCTGGTATAGTGTATTTTAGTGTGACGTAGTAACGATATAACCATATAACAATTACAGCACGGAGACAGGCCCTCTCGGCCCTTCCAGTCCGTGCCGACCATTTGTTTTCCCCTAGTCCCATCTACCTGCACTCAGACCATACCCCTCCATTCCCTTCACGTCCATATACCTATCCACTTTACTTTTAAATGTTAAAATCGATCCTGCCTCCACCACCTCTGCTGGAAGCTCATTCCACACAGCCACCACCCCTCTGAGTAAAGAAGTTCCCCCTCTCGTTACCCCCTAAACCTCTGTCCCTTAATTCTCATATCATGCCCTCTTGTTTGAATCTTCCCTACCCTCAATGGAAAAGCTATATCCACGTCAACTCTGTCTATCCCTTTCATCATTTTAAAGACCTCAAGCAAGTCCCCCCTTAACCTTCTGCGCTCCAAAGAATAAAGACCTTAACTTGTTCAACCTTTCTCTGTAACATAGTTGCTGGAACCCAGGCAACATTCTAGTAAATCTCCTCTGTACGCGCTTCTTATTTTGTTGACATCCTTCCTATAATTAGGCGACCAAAATTGTACCCATACTCCAGAATTGGTCTTACCAATGCCTGTACAATTTTTAACATTTACTTCCCTACTCCTATATTCAATGCTCTGATTTATTAAAGGCCCACTGCACACCCAAAGGCTTTCTTTACCACCTATCTACATGCGATTCCACCTTCAGGGAACTATGCACAGTTATTCCTAGAAAATCCCTTTGTTCCACAGCATTCCTCAATTCCCTACCATTTACCATGAGGGGTAAATGGTTAGGGGTTTGGAGGGGGGGTGGAGGTGTTTAGAGTGGTTAGGTGGGTTTAGAGTTGTTTATAGGTGTTTAGAGAGGTTTGGGCATGGGTTTACAGGGGGTTAGAAGTATTTACATGAGTTTAGTGGGGTTTGGGGGGGCTTTACAGGGATATAGAAGTGTTTAGGAAGGGTTATATGGGGGATCAGAGGGATTTACATGGGGTTTACAGGGCGGTTAATAGGAGGTTTCGAGTGTGGAGGATTTCGAGGGATTTTACATGGGGTAGAAGTATTGACGGTTTACAGTGCGTTTCCGGGTGTTCAGAGGGATCTACATGTGTTTAAAAGGGGTTTGCAGAGGATTTGAGGTGATAGTAGAGGGGTTTACAGGGGTTTAGTAGGGATTTACAGAGGGTTAGAGGGGTTTACAGGGTTTATGAGGGGGTTTAGGAGGTGTTTGCAGATGTTTCGAGAGGTTCAGCGTGGTTTTTAGCGGGGTCTAGAGGGGTTCAGAGAGGTTTAGATGCTGTACAGTGGTTTGAGGGATTTGCAGATGTTTAGAGGGGTTTAGAGGGGGTTAACAGCTATTTAGAGGGGGTTAGAGTGATTTCCAGGGGGTTAGAGGGATTTACAGGTGTTTAGAGGCGTTTTGAAGGTTTTCCATGGGGTTTACAGGTCTTTGCAGGTGTTTAGAGAGGTGTAGAGTGGTTTAGAATGGTTTTGAGGGGTTTAGATGGTTTAGAGAGGTTTACAGGGGTTTCGAGGAATTACAGGTGTTTAGTTGGTTTAGAGAGGTTTACATAGAAACATAGAAATTAGGTGCAGAAGCAGGCCATTCGGCCCTTCGAGCCTGTACCGCCATTCAATATGATCATGGCTGATCATCCAACTCAGTATCCTGTACCTGACTTCTCTCCATACCCCCTGATCCCCTTAGCCACAAGGGCCACATCCAACTTCATCTTAAATATGGCCAACGAACTGGCCTCAATTACCTTCTGCGGCAGAGAATTCCACAGATTCATCACTCTCTTTGTGAAAAACGATTTTCTCATCTCGGTCCTAAAAGACTTCCCACTTATCCTTAAACTGTGACCCCTTGTCCTAAACTTCCCCAACATCGGGAAAAATCTTCCTGCATCTAGCCTGTCCAACCCCTTAAGAATTTTGTTAGTCTCTATGAGATCACCCCTCAATCTTCTGAATTCCAGCGAGTACAAGCCGAGTCTATCCAGTCCTTTCTTTTTCATATGGAAGTCGTGCCATCCCAGGAATCAGTCTAGTGAACCTTCTCTGTACTCCCTCTATGGCAAGAATGTCTTTCCCCAGATTAGGAGACCAAAACTGTACGCAATACTCCAGGTGTGGCCTCACCAAGACCCTGTACAACTGCAGTAGAACCTCCCTGCTCTTGTACTCAAATCCTTTGATTAGTCAAAATAACAGAACTTAATCGACGTCTCCTTATCTTTACCCCCGGGGCTTCCTTCTCCTCAAGATTGCCACATTCGCCCCAATGGACTACCAGGCAGAATGTACGGCTCTTCACCAGTATGAGCCTTTTCCTGTTTCCCCCCGGACTCTTACTTTTCCCGTTCCGGTTATCTTTATCATAGAAACGTAGAACATAGAAACATAGAAATTAGGTGCAGGAGTAGGCCATTCAGCCCTTCGAGCCTGCACCGCCATTCAATATGATCATGGCTGATCATCCAACTCAGTATCCCGTACCTGCCTTCTCTCCATACCCTCTGATCCCCTTAGCCACAAGGGCCACATCCAACTCACTCTTAAATATAGCTAATGAACTGGCCTCAACTACCCTCTGTGGCAGAGAGTTCCAGAGACTCACCACTCTCTGTGTGAAAAAAGTCTTTCTCATCTCGGTCTTAAAGGATTTCCCCCTTATCCTTAAGCTGTGACCCCTTGTCCTGGACTTCCCCAACATCGGGAACAATCTTCCTGCATCTAGCCTGTCCAACCCCTTAAGAATTTTGTAAGTACAGGGGTTTGGAGGGGTTTAGAGATGTTTACAGGGGTTTACAGAGGATTACATGGGTTTCCAGGTGTTTACATGGGGTATCGAGGGCTTTATATGGGTTTAGTGGGGATTAGAGGGGTTTGCATGAGTTTGGAGGGGTGTAGAGTGATTTACATGGGGTAGAGGTATTTACAGAGGTTTTGAGGGGTTTACAGGTGTTTCCGGGTGTTTACATGTGTTTGGAGAGGTTTGGAGTGGTTTAGAGCGGTTTGCTGGGGTTTTTAGAGATGGTTATTGGGTTTTTTTTTACATGTGTTTAGTGTGGAATAGAGGGGCTTTACAGGGGATATAGAGGGTATAGAGGGGTTTAGAGGGGTTTAGTGGGTTTGGTATGTTTGCGATGAGTTTGGAGGGATTTAGAGTGGGTTTAACGTGCTTTATATGGGGGTTAGCGGGGTTTAGGGGGGTTTAGAGGAGTTTTAAGGGGTTTAGAGTGGTCCACATGGGTTTAGAGGGGTTTAGACAGGTTTACATGGGTTTAGAGGGGTTTAGTGGATTTCGCGGGTGTATGCGGAGAGGCGTTTAGTGGCCCACGTGGGTTTAGAGGGGTTTAGAGAGGGTTGGGGGTGTTTGCAGGTGTTTAGAGGGCATTTACAGGGGTTTAGAGGAGTTTAGAGGGGTTTACATAGGGTTATAGGGGTTTAGGGGGGGTTTGCAGTGGTTTCGACGGGTTTAGAGGTGTTTGCAGCTTTTCAGAGATGTTTAAAGTGGTTTAAAAGGGTTTACAGGGGGTGTACAAGGTTTTAGAGGTGTACAGACGTTTACAGGGGTTTAGAGTGGTTTAGATTTGTTTACAGAGGTTTAGAGATGATTAAAGAGGTTTACGGGGTTTACAGGGGGTTAGAAGGATGTGCAGGAGTTTCGAGGGTTTTAGGGTGTTTTAGTGGGCTTTAAAGGGGTATAGACGTGTTTGGCGGGTCACATGGGGTTTATAATGGTTTACAGTTGCTCAGCGGGTTTTATAGGGGTTTAGCGGCGTTTAGAGTGGTTGACAGGGGTTTAGAGGGGTTTACAGGGGGCTATAGGGGTTCGATGGCTTTAGGGGTTAGAGGTCTTTCCATGGGTTTAGAGGGGTTTGGAGGGAGTTTAGAAGGGTTTGGATGGGGTTAGAGGCGTTTGGAGTGGTTCTGGAGGGAGTTTGGAGGGGTTTAGAGGGGTTTACGTGCTTTCCGGTGTATAGAGAGGTTTAGTGGTTTAGAGGTGTTAGGACGGAGTGTAGAGGGGTTTAGAGGGGTTTACGTGCTTTCCGGTGTATAGAGAGGTCTAGTGGTTTAGAGGGGTTTACAGGGGTTAGGACGGAGTGTAGAGGGGTTGAGAGGGGGTTAGAGGTGTTTGGAGGGTAATTAGAGGGATTTACGTTGGGTTAGAGGTATTTGAGGGGTTTACAGGTGTTTCCGGGTGTTTGCAGGTGTGCATAGATGATTTCAGTGTTTATAAGGGGTTTGCAGGGGATTAGAGATGTTTAGAGGGGTTTACAGGTGTATGGAGGGATTTACAAATGTTTGGAGAGGTTTAGAATGGTTTAGAGGGGTTTAGAGTGGGTTATAGTGTTAGATGGATTTGGATGGGTTTAGAGGGGTTTTAAGTGGGTTTAGAGATATTTAAGGTGTTGAGGTGTTTAAGAAATCAGATATAACTCACTCTAATATGGTCACATACATAAAAACACACTTTAACATTAAAACCTACTCTATAATACTATATAAAACTAGTATTAGAACATAATAACATAACTTGTATACAACATAATATTAGAACATATAATAACACATAATAACACAAAATACACTATTAACACTATAACACGTATTACACACACGACAATACGACACAAAATAATTGAATACACTGTTAGACACCATATCACTAATAGAATAAAACACTTTAATAACAATACAAATAGTAGCTATTCTGTTATATGTGTTTACATTGTTTTATAGTTTTATAGTGCTACTGCAGATACACAAAAACACACTTAACACGTAGTATAACACATTTTTAACATCGCAAACACACTAAACACATTAACACACTATAGCACACTATACTATACCATAACGCACTAACACAATACAATATAAAATATATTTTTCACTTTTAACACTCATATTGTAAACACCTGTAATGCATTCTAATACACTATTGCACACTACAATACTATTGATACACTTTAACTACAGTGTAACACACATTACAATGTAATATAAACAACTAAATTACACTATAATACAATCACACTACACCCAATGGCATATTACATTTATAAACACTCACACATCACACACGAATATAGCATACTAAATTACATTTTTATAATACACCAGCACAAACACACTACATTACAATACCCAATATACACATGTTATACTATTATATTATTAGGATATCACAAAAGAGAGAGTACACGAGGAGATTTTACTAGAATGTTGCCAGGGTTCCAGCAACTATGTTACAGAGAAAGGGTTTTTTTTTTGAACAAGTTAGGTCTTTATTCTTTGGAGCGCAGAAGGTTAAGGGGGGACTTGATTGAGGTCTTTAAATGATGAAAGGGATAGAGTTACGTGGATACGTTTTTCCCATTGAGGGTAGGGAAGATTCAAACAAGAGGGCATTGACATGAGAATTAAGGGACAGAAGTTTCGGGGGTAAACGTGAGGGGGAACCTCTTTACTCAGAGGGTGGTGGCTGTGTGGAATGAGCTTCCAGCAGAAGTGGTGGAGGCAGGATCGATTTTAACATTTAAGAGTAAAGTAGATAGGTATATGGACGTGAAGGGAATGGAGGGGTATGGTCTGAGTGCAGGTAGATGGGACTAGGGGAAAACAAATGGTCGGCACAGACTGGAAGGGCCGAGAGGGCCTGTTTCCGTGCTGTAATTGTTATATGGTTATACACTATCTTGCATTTAACAGACTATAACACAATAATACACATCACATTATATTATAATCTGTAATACACTGTCACACAATATAATACACTATAACATACTATATATAACACTATAACTAATGCACTAATACATAACGTCTAGCACTAAAACTAATAATATACGACACGATACTAACCACTATCATAACTGTGTAGCAACAATGAAACAGCACCAAACAGTATCGAACAGTATAACATACACTATAATATCAAACAGTATAACATACACTATGGAGTTTAGAAGAATGAGGGGGAATCTTATAGAAACATTTAAATTAAATAAAAGGGTACACAAAAGGCTGGAGAAACTCAGCGGATGCAGCAGCATCTAAGGAGCGAAGGAGATAGGCGATGTTTCGGGTCGAGACCCTTCTTCAGCCTTTTGTGTACCCTCGATTCTCCAGCATCTGCAGTTCCTTCTTTAAAATTATAAAAGGACTGGACAAGCTAGATGCAGGAAAAATGTTCCCAATGTGGGGTGAGTCGAGAACCAGGGCCACAGTCTTAGAATAAAGGGGAGGTCATTTAAGACTGAGGTGAGGAAAAACCTTGTCCACCCAGAGAGTTGTGAATTTGTGGAATTCCCTGCCACAGAGGGCAGTGGAGGCCAAGTCACTGGATGGATTTAAGAGAGAGTTGGATAAAGCTCTAGGGGCTAGTGGAGTCAAGGGATATGGGGAGAAGGCAGGCATGGGTTATTGATTGGGGACGATCAGCCATGATCACATTGAATGGCGGTGCTGGCTCGAAGGGCCGAATGGCCTCCTCCTGCACTTATTTTCTATGTTTCTAAAATAAGTCCCCTAAACTACCAAGGGAGCGTGGCAGAAAGATATAGAAATAAGAAGAAAGAAAAAAGAAAGTGCCCCTCGTCCCCCCCCACACCACTCCCCCCACCCCCGCCTCACCCAACCCAGCATCGGATTTAAATTTAAATTTGTGTTTCACCATACTATTGTTGTTGTATGGTAAAGGGCATCCATGTCTTGGAGTATTGTGTGCAGTTTTGGTCCCCTAATTTGAGGAAGGACATTCTTGCTATTGAGGAAGCCCAGCATAGGTTCACCAGGTTAATTCACGGGATGGCGGGACTGTCATATGCTGAGAGAATGGAGCGACTGGGCTTGTACACTCTGGAGTTTAGAAGGATGAGAGGGGATCTTATTGAAACATATAAGATTATTAAGGGCTTGGACATGTTAGAGGCAGGAAACATGTTCCCGATGTTGGGGGAGTCCAGAACCAGGGGTCACAGTTTAAGAATAAGGGGTAAGCCATTTTAGAACGAGGATGAGGAAACACTTTTTCACACAGAGAGTGGTGAGTCCGTGGAATTCTCTGCCTCAAGGGTGGTGGAGGGCCGGTTGTCTGGATGCTTTCAAGAGAGAGCTAGATAGGGCTCTTAAAAATTAGCGGAGTCAGGGGATATGGGAGAAGGCAGGAACGGGGGGGGGGGGAGGGGTTACTGATTGGGGATGATCAGCCATGATCACATTGAATGGCTGTGCTGGCTCGAAGGGCCGAAATGGCCTACTCCTGCACCTATTGTCTATTGTACTTAAGAAATTGATCTGGTTTTATCCACCAAGACAAGCCTAAATGTTTTCCTAAATGTAGTGTCTCGGACATGTTTGTGAGTTTTAGAAAGTTACTGGGATTTTAGTACTTTTGACAGAGAGGAGAGGGAGAGTGATTTGGAAACCCTTCACCTGTGACCCTAGATCTCTGGTCTACGTCACCCTATCTTGTACGATCTTGCAAAGAGCGTCGGGAGCAGAAAAGTCAGTGTAGAACATCTCTCTTTCACTCTCTCGGTTCTCCTCTCTCCCTCCCTCTCTCCCCTCCCTCAGGTTTTCGAGGCAGAACAGTATGGCTTCCTTCAGCGTTCCCAAAGGATTAACGGAGCCTTCACGCCCGGGTCATTCCTACGCCAGAGAAACGGAAACGCCGCACGTTCATTGCCGTCATTGACACAACGGACCCACCTGTGGCCCTTCCCTACACACCAGCTTCTCTGGTCATTCTAGCAGCAGAATTAGGACATTCGGCCCATCGAGTCCACTCCACCATTCAATCGTGGCTGATCTATCTCCCCCTCCTAACCCCATTCTCCTGCCTTCTCACCATAACCCCTGACACCCGCACTTAATTGAACATTATCTATCTATCTCTCCCTTAAAATATAGATCCACTGACTTGTGGCTTCTACCGCCATCTGTGGTGGAGGTGGAGGCCACCAATACATTATAACACAAAACTATACACACTATAACACGCAACAATGCACTGTTAGTACATTATAACACTACAATGCACTATAACACAGAATGACACGTTCTAACACATTACACGGCCAGAATACACAATATAACACATTTTAACATCGCATAACACACTGTAACACATAACACACTATAACATACCATAACGCACTAACACAATACAATATAAAATATACACATTTTAACACTCATATTGTAACACCCTGTAATGCACTATAACAATATAATACGTAAAGGCACACTATAATACACAATTATGTTTATTATACTACACACTCCTATACACTGTAATTCCCTATGCTAAAATACACGTAAATACAGTAAAATACAGTATTAACACACTACAATACAATACAATACAATAGTATTAACCAAACTCAGCGGTCTTGGCATCTCAACTTCCCTCTGCAACTGGATAATGGACTTCCTCACTAACAGACCACAGTCTGTTAGGATCAACAACCTCACCTCCTCCACTATAACACTGAACACCGGCGTGCCACAGGGCTGTGTGCTCAGCCCTCTCCTCTACTCCCTCTTCACCCATGACTGCATCCCTAAGCATGGCTCCAACGCCATCATAAAATTTGCCGACGACACCACGGTGGTAGGTCTGATCAGCGATAACGACGAGTCAGCCTACAGGGAGGAGGTCCAGCACCTGACAACCTGGTGTGCCGATAATAACCTCGTCCTCAACTCCCAGAAGACGAAGGAAATCATTGTCGACTTCAGGAAGATCAGAGGGGGCAGACACACCCCCATCCATATAAACGGGACTGAGGTGGAGAGGGTCTCCAACTACAAATTCCTCGGAGTACACATCTCGGAGGATCTGTCCTGGTCCCTCAAACACCTCCAAGCTGGATCAAAAGGCGCAGCAGCGCCTTTACTTCCTGAGGAGGCTCAAAAAGGCCCACTTGTCCCCCCCGATCCTGACCAACTTCTACCGATTGCACCATGAAAGCATCCTGACCACCTGCTTTACGGTTATGGTACCAGCAGTTGCACCGTAGCAACAGGAAGGCACTACAACGGGTGGTTTAAAACCGCCCCAGCACATCATCGGTTGCCCCGCTCCCTACCATGGATGCCCTCCACCGAAAACGGTGTCTGAGTCGGGCTGGGAAGATCATCAAGGACCCCTCCCACCCTAACCATGGACTGTTTGCCCTCCTACCATCGGGGAGGCGGTACAGGAGCCTCAGGTCCCGCACCAGCAGGATGAGGCGTAGCTTCTACAATAACACCATCGCACTGCTGAACTCGGAGTCCCGCCGATAGATTCCCACACCTGTATTTATTTATCTGTATTTACCTGTATATTGCTATCACTTCGTTCTGTCACAAAACTGCATTTCGTTGTACCAATACTTGTATATGTACAATGACATTAAAGTTGAATTGAATTGAATTGAATTGAACACACATTAATACGCTATAACACACCATGATACAAACAACAATACAACACAACATGTTATGATATTCTATAATACAATATCATTATAATTAGAATAACACACACAGATAACAATAATACACTATGATAAACTATAGCAAACTATCTATATAGTATTCTATACTGTTTTATAGTGTTTTATAGTGTTACAGCAGATTCCAGTGAGTTAAGTGTTAGTCTGGTATAGTGTGAAGTAGTGTGTTATATAGTTTGATATTGTGTGATGTGCAATATTATAATGTGCCATTTGTATCACATCGTGTTAAGGTGTATAATATTGTTTATAGCATTGTAACTTACTATAAAATACTATATAAAAAGAAAACGGAAATTATGACACATGAATTATCATGAAATTATCACGTTATCACGTTAGAAATATAATCATATATAAAATATTATTACCCATATCACCCATCTGAGGTATGCTTTTACGAAATTGTATTCCCTTCCTTTTTACTGCCAGCAGGGGTAACAGGGGTATATTTTCTTATATTCCCCTTTCTAGCGAACGCCTATGGACTTTACCTGTTTAAACAGCGGGGAATATAGTCTTATAGTCCCCTGGTCTCACATCCGGGAACTTGGCAACGTGACGCTGCGTGACGGCAACGTGACGCTGCGTGCGAAATTTAAAATTTATTCTCAAAACAAACAAAATGGCAGCCGGTTGCGAGAAGAGGTTCACGATTTAAAAGTTCGACCTTCACATTGTCACATAAATGAATTACATAAATTACATAAATGAAACATAAATGTTACATTGTTTTAGTACCCTTATTTACAATGTTGCAATGCATATTGCAAAATGTATAGATACATTCATATCATATGAGATGTTCAGATTTTCCTCTAGATGACTGATAATGGGTAATAATAACAATATTGACTGTCCTCTTTCGGGAGATACGACATATATTGCCCTCACTAGATCCATATTGCCCTCGTCTTCGACTCGGGCAATATGAATCTACTTCAGGCAATATATGTCGTATCCCCCTCAAGGCCAGTCAATATTCTATTAATATAGCACTATAATACAGTATCACACTGTGCCACTATAATCCAATCCATTATAACTATAAAATACTTTAACGCATTTTATAATACACTATAGCACACTATAACGCACAGCACACACACACACACATAGTCAATACACAACAACACACTTTAACATTATAACATACCATATAAAACATGCTAACACATTATAACACATTCTAATTCAAACCATCATACGCTATTACACTATAATATGCACCAAAATACACTGTCACAAAGTGTGTTAATGATAGTGATATATACAATTTACAATTGATAGTGCTATATACAATTTACAATATAATACAAAATAACACCTTAAAACAATATAGTATAATACACGATATGACACGATAATACACGATCTGTAACACGCCATAAACTACTATAACACTGTAAAACAACATCATAAAACAGAGTATATTACCATACGATATATACACACTAAAATAGAATATATAGTACGATAATAATCCGAAATAGACTGTAACTATAATAAACTAGAATACACACATTAACACACAATAGTACACTATAACGCACTCTAAACCGATATCTCAATAATATGGTCTAATACGCAAAAACACACTTTAACATTATTACATACTCTATAATACTATATAAAACTTTATCATATATTAGAACATATAATAACACATAATAACACAAAATACACTCTAAACACTATAACACGTATACATTATAATACACCACACATGACAACAATAGAACCCAACACGGTTACACAACATATCACTGTATAATCCATCTGGAGGACATACGTAACTTCCGGTATATGTTATTAATACAAGAGACGCGTACTTTCCTACCTGTTAAAAACTGCCAAAATGTTGGATTTTTGCGCTGCAAAAAATTGTGGAAGTCGGGGTAAGTGTGAGAGACATGTACCCAACTTCAGATTTCCAAAAAGGGAATCGAAATGAAGGTAAAGAGAAGCGAGAGCTGAAGGGGCAACAACAGCTAAAGTGCTTGCTGAACATTGGCCGTGCAGATATCGGAATTGAAAATATTGGGAAATATCATGTTAGCTCACTGCATTTCATCAACAGTAATTTGTGTTGTTTCTTGATCCCTTTGGAAGCTAAAAAGTCTCAGAAGTAATAAATCTGGCTGTAAATTTTGCTTCAGAGGCGTTTTCTTTTTGTATGTAAAAACCCACTTGAGAACCATGGGCGATTTTAAAATTTTACAGCCAGATTTACCACTTCTGAAAATTTTTAGATGCCAAAGTGTGAGGGATAAAGTGATTAAACCCTATTAAAGAAAGGAGTTTTAAAGAGAATTCAAACAGAGAGGGGCTGGAGAGAGGATTCTGACACAGCAGTGTCTGAAGGTTGCCAGACCCATCCTTGAGTCCTTGAGTAAGAAGAGATAGCATTGTATAGCTAGAGAAGGGGGTGATGTAGAGAGATCCCTATCAGTGGAAAGGAGTGATGGATGGGACCCTTGTCACTATAGCTTAGCTTTAGTACTGATATAGGAAAACTGAGAGGGTTCACTAGGAGGTGAGTAAAACTGGGCCAGGTCATGAGCAATTGAGCGTGCTTAATAGAATAAATGAATATTACAACACACCCCTGGTCAAGAAATTGCTCATTACCATGAACATGTTTTGAACATTGCAATGTATGATATGGGAGGTTTGAGGGGATGTACGGTGGGAGGTACCTACAGATTGTGCACCTCCGACCCTGATTGGAGAAGGGTCCGGAGGGGGGATTGAATGTAAGATTTTGTGTATAAAGGGGGATGATCTCTCTGGCTTCAGTGTGTCTCGAGTTGGAGAGGCACCCGGTCTGCAGACTCGTAAAATAAAGAAATCTCTTGCTTCCAGGATTTAGTCTTTGAGTATTAATTGTGAGCATAAAGGGTATCTCACAAATTGGGGGCTCGTCCGCGATCGCCACTCCGGCTGCTTGGTGGAGGCAAGGAAGGAGGGGAAGATGCACCCTGCTGATTTCAGCAGTCTCTGATCTCCTTGCTTGCCATCAGCAGTTTGAGCGAGTGATATCCGCTGGAAAAGACTCGGGAAGCAAGAGGGGGTGTAAGGTAAATACGTACGGGACGGTCGAGTGATTCTTGTGCACAGGACCCAGGTAAGAAAAACGACTATTAAGTATTACCTGGGCGACCGGGGTTTGTCGGACGGGAATAGTCCGACAAGGTAATGGGAAACCGGAACGGGAGAAGTAAGGGTCCGGGGAACCGGGATGAGGCTCATACTGATATGGAGCCTAACATTCCGCCCGATAGTCCGTTGGGGCGAATGTTGGATGGGGTGAAGGGAACACCCGGGGTAAGAGTAAGGAAACCATGTGCCTCTCACCAGTATGGGGGTGAGGAACTTTAAAAAGGAGATGAAAAGTTTATTGGAAGACCCCTTGGGACTGGCTGAACAAATAGATCAGTTCCTAGGGCCAAAAATGCTTTTATGAAAAATATTGAGTTGTTTCAAACAATCTCATTGAAGTAAGAATGGAACTAATGTAACGGTTTTGTATGAATGAGGAAGTTTGTATATGTGATAGGTTTGTTTGCTGTGGGCCACATGTTGTAAGGGTTTTGTGTGTGTTCCTTTAAGGAATTGTAAGCAATGGGGGAGGTTATTGTAAGGTAACGGACAACGCTTTGTATCATCGCAACTTAAAAAGGGGAAGTTGGAAAATGTAGGTTGCTTGGCTTCTATAGATTTCTTTTCAGTAAAGTTAATTTGGAAAATTGTTAGTCGTATGTATTTAAACTAGGAATTGGAATTTGGGAATTGTGGGGGGAATGGTTTGAACAAAATTAGAAATAAGTTAATTGCTGAACTACAAGCAGCTTTTATGGTTTGTTTAGATAAACATTCTGGTTGGAGAAGGGTAATAAATTAATGGGGCCCAGGGGAAAAAAAAGGAGTTGACAGACAATGATGTCAATAAGGGGAAGTTTGTTTACTTCAGAAGAAGATGGTCAGACAGGCAGGAGAAGGGGTTACAGGATTAAAGCGGGAGCAGTAAAATATCCCATTACTGCGCGGATTGGAGTAACCAAACAGAAGAAGTGTGAGAGATCTCAGGGAGATAATAATCAAGGGAATCAGAGAAGCCGTTCCCAAGGGACAGAATTTCGAACGGGCTTTTGAAAATCAGCAGAACAAGGACGAACCTCCGGCAGTGTTTTTACAAAGGTTAAGGAAAAATGTCCAGCAGTATTCGGGGATGGACCCTGATACGACCACAGGTCAGCAGTTGTTGAAGGTTAATTTTGTAACAAAATCATGGCCAGATATCAGAAAGAAATTGGAAAAATTGGAAGATTGGAATGAAAAACCATTGAATCAGTTGTTAACAGAGGATCAAAAGGTATATGTAAGACGGGATGAGGAGAAACAGGAGAGGCAAAAATGATGTTGCAAGCAGTACAGCAAGTAGTACAGAAGGGGGGAATTGAAGGTGATAGAAAGCCAGGTGCTCATGGAGACTGGGGAAGGGGAAGTGGTAGTATTGGAGGACGAGGAAGAGGTGAATGGAGGGACCGAAGTTGGGGTCCCCGGGAAAACAAGGAACAAGGATCAGGAGGGTGGTACACGGGGCCACCCCGGTGTTATTATTGTAAAGAGGAGGGTCATTTCAAGAGGGATTTGTCCTAAGCTACGACGGGAGGTGCAGTCGTACGCACTCATGGAGGAAGAATAGGGGAGTCAGGGGTCCTGCTCCCTGGGGTGTATGGGATACACACGGGAACCTCTGGTAAACTTGAGATTAGGACCCCAGGGAGAGGATATGGTATTTATGGTAATTTGGGAGTGGAGAGATCAAGTGGAACTAAGATACCAGAAGAAATTGGATTAGGTGAAAAACAAGTCAGAATCTCGGGGGTAGGAGGGAAAGTGATGACATTACCCGAGGTAGAAGGGGTGGTGGTAAAATATGAGGATCGAGAAGTCAGTGGAAGATTTTAAAAGGAAGGTGAATAAATTTGCAAAGGAGGATAAACTATCTGAGAAGTAAGACATTGAGTTTAGAATGAGAAAGAAGGCAGATCAGAAAGGATTAAAGTGGGAAGCAGAGGGATGAATTGATGAGACTGCTTTAGAAAGAAAGAGCGTGAAAAAGGAAAGACAATGTTGTCAGTAACAACAGACCTGGTTGAAAAGTCTGAAATAAAGTGATGCACCGACACACAGTGAGTCCTATGACAGAGCCAAACAGGGGCCAGAGATTCCATGCCAATAATAAATGTATTTGGGAGAGTGTTTTCTCAAATGCCCTATCGGGAGTGAAATAAATCTGGATCTAAGCCCAGACAAGGCTAGTAAGGAGATAGGTAATGGATAAGGTGTGTTGGGGATGTGAACAGGTACGATAATCAGGAAATAATAATAATAATATTAATAATGATCTTAATAATAATATTAAGATAATGGTGAACATAGCTATGGTAAGAACATTAAGAAGAGGTATTAAATACACCTAGGCTAGGATGCGGCAGCGTTTTAAATACTAGCGCCGTGTTTTTAATCAATGTTGTAGGCAGATTTGGAAGGTGTTGATATAGTATGTGGATGATTTGTTGGTTTGTTCCACAAGTGAGGAGCAACGTGAGAAAGAGACAATGTAATTATATTGGAAAAGATGGCACAGGAGGTCATGATGTATCAAGGAAGAAGTTTTTTGTTTTGTCAGCAGCAGGTAGAATATTTTGGACGAGTAATATCTAAAGAAGTAAAAGCTATAGCGCAGGATCAAATTGGAAGCTTGCCTGCAATCTTGCTTAGCTCAATTGGCAGAAATTAAGGCTTTAAGAGCAGCATATGTACATGGAGTCTGGCATATGTTTGGAGCAGTAGGGAAACAGAAAGGCTTTGAGAAAAACAACGGAGACCCCATGCAAAGTTAGCAGTGTCCCCCTATGAAATGTTGTTTGGGTTACCTTATTTGGGAAAGAGAAGGAATACCCACCATAGAGGGCAGTGATGTATTCTTAAGGAACTATTTACTGGCAGTATCTCGTTCCCTTACAGAATTAAAAGCTAAAGGATTATTGGCTCAAAGACCACCACTCGACTTTCCAATATATGCTGTAAAGGCCGGCGACTGGGTACTGGTCAAAAATTGGAAGGAGGAGAAACTCCAGCCCAGGTGGACCGGACCGTACCTAGTATTACTGACAACCGAGACAGCAATACGAACAAAAGAAAAAGGGTGGACCCACGCGATCCGGGTTAAAGGACTCGTCGATCCACCCGTTCCTGAGGAGGAGGAACAGTGGATGGTGAAGCCGGGAAGCAAACCCCTAACAGTAATTTTTAAAAAAAGGCATTGAATGTATAACTGACAGTATGAAAGGAGCAGTCGTGGTATTGTTTGCTTTGTATGTATTTCTTGTAAAAGGTATGAATAATTGTGATAAATGTTATCATCCTATTCAATACAGAGGGGTAACAACCAGATCATTTACCTATCATTCCCATGTGAACAAAGTATGCCATGACTGAAAGACTAGAACCATTTGTAAAGAGGGGGGAAAGGAGTATTTGATGGCAGGCAATAGGGGATATATAGGGAAGTTTGGGCCCGTAACCTGCCCAAGGGGAGAGAGATGGGTTTGTGTAATCAAGGCAGGACAGTTAGGTTTCCCTTTTCAGATCGTAAAATGGGCAATAGATAAGATGAAGGAGGAAGTAATAAAAGAGTTTACAGAAGTAGTAGTCACTAAGCCTCCCCCTCCCCCACCTACTCAGCCTCAAGTGCACCAGACACTGTACGAAGAGATAAAGAAGCAGATCGAGATCCCTGAAGGAAAAAAAAAGAAAATCTGTTTGTGGACTTGGCCCTCCGGATAGCTGGAATCCTGAATGTGACTAACTGCTGGGTCTGTGGCGGACCACTAATGAGCTCAAGTTGGCCGTGGAGGGGATCCATTATTGAAGTATGGGACCTGATGGGGTGGAACCTGACAGTTGGACAAGACCGAGATCCCCAGGTATGGGTCCTGGCAGATGCTCCGATCAGGACTGAGTGCATCACTAGGCCCTGGGCAAAGGAAGCCGTCCTAGTAGGCAGCAGCCCCTGCCAGCGCATCGTCACCCAGTGGCCAAATCAGTCCCGAGTGTGGTGGCCAGAGGAGCCTAAATGGTATCTAACTAAGAAATATGGGAAAAACTGCGCTATCCGGATGGAGATTGATGGAGTGGAATCAGCCGGACTATGGAACTGCACCGGGAATAACCCTTATCAGGGGATCCCAGTATTGCGAGATATATGGAACAAGGTTGCCTCTAGTGGACAGGCCCCTGAAGGATTGTTATGGATATGCGGATACAAGGCATACTCGGTGTTACCGATGAATTGGAGTGGGACTTGTTTTATTGGACTGGTACAACCTGGATTCTTCCTGTTAAACCCCAAAGAAGGCCGGTCGTTAGGAACACCTGTATTTGATGACCTATATTGGAAAAAGAGGAAAACAGACATTGGAGAATGGGAAGATGATGAATGGCCACCAGCAAGAATCATCTCATACTACGGACCAGCCACTTGGGCACAGGATGGATCCTGGGGCTACCGAACACCAGTATACATGTTAAACCGGATCATAAGGCTACAGGCAGTACTGGAGGTAATTACCAACCAAACTGCTGGAGATGCTGGCAAAGCAGCAGACGCAGATGAGGTTAGCCCTAGATTACCTCCTGGCAGAAGAAGGAGGGGTATGCGGGAAATTCAACCTCTCTAATTGCTGTTTGAACATCGATGATAATGGACAGGCAGTAATGGACATATCGGAAGGGATCCGGAAGTTGGCGCATGTTCCAATACAAAAGTGGAATTCGATTATGGGAACCCAATGGTGGGATTCCATCCTTGGAGGAACATGGTGGAGAACGGTGGGACTTGTGTTTCTATGTGCAGTGGCTGGACTGATCTTTATCCCCTGTTGTATCCCTTGTTTTAGGGAACTTATTACCAGAAGTATGTCAGATGCAGGCTGTAGTCATGCCTATGGGAGAGAAAGGGGAAATACAGAAAATAATGATAATGCGGCCAGGGGAAGTTTATGATTTACAGGAGGAGAAGGTTAGGACGATGTTACGTCAGTTCGAATTGAAGGAACTTAAAATGAGGGTTTAATCAATGTATGCGTAGCAAAAGAAAAAGGGAGGATTGTGAGGGATAAAGTGATTAAACCCTATTAAAGAAAGGAGTTTTAAAGAGAATTCAAACAGAGAGGGGCTGGAGAGAGGATTCTGACACAGCAGTGTCTGAAGGTTGCCAGACCCATCCTTGAGTCCTTGAGTAAGAAGAGATAGCATTGTATAGCTAGAGAAAGGGGTGATGTAGAGAGATCCCTATCAGTGGAAAGGAGTGATGGATGGGACCCTTGTAACTATAGCTTAGCTTTAGTACTGATATAGGAAAACTGAGAGGGTTCACTAGCAGGTGAGTAAAACTGGGCCAGGTCATGAGCAATTGAGCATGCTTAATAGAATAAATGAATATTACAACACACCCCTGGTCAAGAAATTGCTCATTACCATGAACATGTTTGAACATGCAATGTATGATATGGGAGGTGCGAGGGGATGTACGGTGGGAGGTACCTACAGATTGTGCACCTCCGACCCTGATTGGAGAAGGGTCCGGAGGGGGGATTGAATGTAAGATTTTGTGTATAAAGGGGGATGATCTCTCTGGCTTCAGTGTGTCTCGAGTTGGAGAGGCACCCGGTCTGCAGACTCGTAAAATAAAGAAATCTCTTGCTTCCAGGATTTAGTCTTTGAGTATTAATTGTGAGCATAAAGGGTATCTCACAAAAGGAATCGAGAAAAAACACAAATAATGCCTTCGTTGATGAAATGCAGAGAGAAAACGGCCAATGTTGGCCAACGAGGGTACACAAAAAGCTGGAGAAACTCAGCGGGTGCAGCAGCATCTAAGGAGCGAAGGAGATAGGCGACGTTTCGGGTCGAGACCCTACTTCAGCCACTGGCTGTTGTTGTCCCTTCAGCTCTCGTTTCTCTCTACCGTCATTTCTCCTCACTTTTGGAATTCTGAAGTAGGATAAATGTCACGCTTATCCCGATTTCCATAATTATTTACTGCGCAAAAATTAACGATTTTGGCGGGCGGGGTTTAACGGGCCCCGCTACACTGGAAACAATGGTCAGTGTTCACCTGCAGCTCATTGCTTGTCCTCCACTTGGCGTAGCGTAGCAACAGTACGGGTCATGGGTCGTGACCCCACTGCCGTGAAACCTCCCTATTAAGTGTGAATATAGGGTGAATTATAAAATGCGGAGATCGGCCTGCCAGCGCCTGTGCATGTTCCCCCTGCTGCATTAAACGGAATGCATGCATCACTGGCTGCATTGCTGCCTCTCCCGCTGCATGGCGGCGCTTTCATCTTTATCTGCTTTTTATTGCAGCTGGATTCCCGAACCACTTCCGGTTGGGTGGCGCTCATCGTGTCCACAAAGGCGCTTCCGGTAGGGGGCGCTTTAGGGCGGCGCACCGACGCTGGCAAAGCGGGACGGCGGGTCTCAGGCGTCCGGGTGGAGGGCGAAACGCTGAATGTTGGTTCCCAGGTGGTTTTTGTTGTTTTTTGGGGCATTGAGGGCGGGATGGAGAGGAAAAAGGAGGGGGGGGGGGGGTGAAGAGAGGTGGGAGGGAGAGACACAGTTTGGCAGAGTTTTGAGGAAGTTTTGAGAACATTTTGGACAGATTGAGAGAGAGAGAGAGAGGGGGGGTAGGAATTTGAGAGTTTTGAGGAATGAGTCGGACTCCTTTCCTCTTTCCCTCCCTCGCTCCTTCCCACCTTCCCTCCCTCTGTGTGTGTGTGGGAGAGGGAGAGGGATGGAGAGAAGGAGGGAGAGAGGGAGGGAGAGAGAGAGAGAGAGAGAGAGAGAGAGGGAGGGAGAGAGAGAGAGAAGCAGAGAGAGGGAGAGAGAGGGAGAGGGAGGGAGAGAGAGAGCGGGGGAGAGAGAGAGAGAGAGAGAGAGGAGAGAGAGAGAGAGGAGAGAGAGAGAGAGAGAGAGAGAGGAGAGAGAGAGAGAGGGATGGAGAGAAGGAGAGGGAGAGGGAGGGAGAGAGAGAGCGGGGGAGAGAGAGGGGGAGGGAGAGAGAGAGAGAGGGAGAGGAGAGAGAGAAGTATTCACCTCTCCCTCCCTCTCTGGTGTCACGATGGCGCAGCGGTGGAGTTGCCGCCTCACAGCGCCAGAGACCCCGGTTCCATCCCCACTGGTGCTGTCTGTGAGGAGTTTGCACGTTCTCTCCCCGTGACCTGCGTGGGATTTCTCCGGGAGCTCCGGATTCCTCCCACACTCCAAAGATGTGTGGGTTTGTAGGTTAATTGGCTTCTGGTAAAGATTGTAAATTGTCCCACAGTGAGTATGTATGTACGATGGTCTTAGTGTGCGGGGATCGCTGATTGGCACGGACTCAGTGGGCTGAAGGGCCTGTATCCATGTTGTATTCATAACAAGAGGATTTCAGTACAGGAGTAAAGAGGTTCTTCTGCTGTTGTATAGGGCTCTGGTGAGACCACATATGGAGTATTGTGTACAGTTTTGGTCTAATTTGAGGAAGGACATCCTTGTGATTGAGGCAGTGCAGCGTAGGTTCACGAGATTGATCCCTGGGATGGCGGGACTGTCATATGAGGAAAGATTGAAAAGACTAGGCTTGTATTCACTGGAGTTTAGAAGGATGAGGGGGAATCTTATAGAAACATTTAAAATTATAAAAGGGTACACAAAAGGCTGGAGAAACTCAGCGGGTGCAGCAGCATCTAAGGAGCGAAGGAGATAGGCGATGTTTCGGGTCGAGACCCTTCTTCAGCCTTTTGTGTACCCTCGATTCTCCAGCATCTGCAGTTCCTTCTTTAAAATTATAAAAGGACTGGACAAGCTAGATGCAGGAAAAATGTTCTCAATGTGGGGTGAGTCGAGAACCAGGGGCCACAGTCTTAGAATAAAGGGGAGGTCATTTAAGACTGAGGTGAGGAAAAACTTTTCCACCCAGAGAGTTGTGAATTTGTGGAATTCCCTGCCACAGAGGGCAGTGGAGGCCAAGTCACTGGATGGATTTAAGAGAGAGTTGGATAAAGCTCTAGGGGCTAGTGGAGTCAAGGGATATGGGGAGAAGGCAGGCATGGGTTATTGATTGGGGACGATCAGCCGTGATCACATTGACTGGCTGTGCTGGTTCGAAGGGCCGAATGGCCTCCTCCTGCACCTATTTTCTATGTTTCTAAAATAAGTCCCCTAAACTACCAAGGGAGTGTGGCAGAAAGATATAGAAATAAGAAAGAAAAAAGAAAGTGCCCCTCGTCCCCCCCCACACCACTCCCCCCACCCCCGCCTCACCCAACCCAGCATCGGATTTAAATTTAAATTTGTGTTTCACCATACTATTGTTGTTAGAATTCGGTAAAGGGCATCCATGTCTTGGAGTATTGTGTGCAGTTTTGGTCCCCTAATTTGAGGAAGGACATTCTTGCTATTGAGGAAGCCCAGCATAGGTTCACCAGGTTAATTCACGGGATGGCGGGACTGTCATATGCTGAGAGAATGGAGCGACTGGGCTTGTACACTCTGGAGTTTAGAAGGATGAGAGGGTATCTCATTGAAACATATAAGATTATTAAGGGCTTGGACACGTTAGAGGCAGGAAAAATGTTCCCGATGTTGGGGGAGTCCAGAACCAGGGGCCACAGTTTAAGAATAAGGGGTAAGCCATTTAGAACGAGGATGAGGAAACACTTTTTCACACAGAGAGTGGTGAGTCCGTGGAATTCTCTGCCTCAGAGGGCGGTGGAGGCCGGTTGTCTGGATGCTTTCAAGAGAGAGCTAGATAGGGCTCTTAAAATAGCGGAGTCAGGGGATATGGGGAGAAGGCAGGAACGGGGTACTGATTGGGGATGATCAGCCATGATCACATTGACTGGCTGTGCTGGCTCGAAGGGCCGAATGGCCTACTCCTGCACCTATTGTCTATTGTACTAAGAAATTGATCTGGTTTTTCCGCCAAGACAAGCCTAATGTTTTCCAAATGTAGTGTCTCGGACATGTTTGTGAGTTTAGAAAGTTACTGGGATTTTAGTACTTTTGACAGAGAGGAGAGGGAGAGTGATTTGAAACCCTTCACCTGTGACCCTAGATCTCTGGTCTACGTCACCCTATCTTGTACGAACGATCTTGCAAAGAGCGTCGGGAGCAGAAAAGTCAGTGTAAAACATCTCTCTTTCTATCTCTTTCTCCCTCTCTCCCTCCCTCTCTCCCCTCCCTCAGGTTTTCGAGGCAGAACAGTATGGCTTCCTTCAGCGTTCCCAAAGGATTAACGGAGCCTTCACGCCCGGGTCATTCCTACACCAGAGAAACGGAAACGCCGCACGTTCATTGCCGTCATTGACCGACGAGACCCACCTGTGGCCCTCCCTACACACCAGCTTCTCCTGGTACATTCTAGCAGCAGAATTAGGACATTCGGCCCATCGAGTCCACTCCACCATTCAATCGTGGCTGATCTATCTCCCCCTCCTAACCCCATTCTCCTGCCTTCTCACCATAACCCCTGACACCCGCACTAATCAACAATCTATCTATCTCTCCCTTAAATATATCCACTGACTTGTGGCCTCCACCGCCATCTGTGGCAACGAATCCCACAGATTCACCACCGCTAAAGAAATTCCTCCTCATCTCCTTCCTAAAGGAACGTCCTTTATTTCTGAGGCTGTGCCCTCTGGTCCAAGACTCTCCCACTAGTGGAAACATCCTCTCCAGAACCAATCTATCCAAGCCTTTCACTATTCACTCTCTCTCCCCTCCCTCTCTCTCCCCAGCACGGAAACAGGCCCTTCGGCCCAACTTACCTACACCGACCAACATGCCCCATCTACACTAGTCCCACCCCGACCAACATGCCCCATCTATACTGGTCCCACCCCGATCAACATGCCCTGTCTATACTAGTCCCACCCCGACCAACATGCCCCATCTACACTAGTCCCACCCCGACCAACATGCCCCATCTACACCAGTCCCACCCCGACCAACATGCCCCATCTACACTAGTCCCACCCCGACCAACATGCCCCATCTACACCAGTCCCACCCCGACCAATATGCCCCATCTACACTAGTCCCACCCCAACCAACATGCCCCATCTACACCAGTCCCACCCTGACCAACATGCCCCATCTACACTAGTCCCACCTCGACCAACATGCCCCATCTACACTAGTTACAGCCCGACCAACATGCCCCATCTACACTAGTCCCACCCCAACCAACATGCCCCATCTACACCAGTCCCACCCCAACCAACATGCCCCATCTACACTAGTCCCACCCCGACCAACATGCCCCATCTACACTAGTCCCACCCCGACCAACATGCCCCATCTATACTAGTCCCATCTGCTGCCTGCATTTATAACCATATAACCATATAACAATTACAGCACGGAAACAGGCCCTCTCTGGCCCTTCCAGTCCGTGCCGACCATTTGTTTTCCCCTAGTCCCATCTACCTGCACTCAGACCATACCCCTCCATTCCCTTCACGTCCATATACCTATCTACTTTAATCTTAAATGTTAAAATCGATCCTGCCTCCACCACTTCTGCTGGAAGCTCATTCCACACGGCCACCACCCTCTGAGTAAAGAAGTTCCCCCTCACGTTACCCCGAAACTTCTGTCCCTTAATTCTCATATCATGCCCTCTTGTTTGAATCTTCCCTACCCTCAATGGGAAAAACGTATCCACGTTAACTCTGTCTATCCCTTTCATCATTTTAAAGACCTCAATCAAGTCCCCCCTTAACCTTCTGCGCTCCAAAGAATAAAGACCTAACTTGTTCAACCTTTCTCTGTAACATAGTTGCTGGAACCCTGGCAACATTCTAGTAAATCTCCTCTGTACTCTCTCTATTTTGTTGACATCCTTCCTATAATTAGGCGACTAAAATTGTACACCATACTCCAGAATTGGTCTTACCAATGCCTTGTACAATTTTAACATTACTTCCCTACTCCTATATTCAATGCTCTGATTTATAAAGGCCAGCACACCAAAGGCTTTCTTTACCACCCTATCTACATGCGATTCCACCTTCAGGGAACTATGCACAGTTATTCCTAGATCCCTCTGTTCCAGAGCATTCCTCAATTCCCTACCATTTACCATGTACGTCCTATTTTGATTTGTCCTGCCAAGATGTAGCACTTCACACTTAACAGCATTAAACTCCATCTGCCATCTTTCAGCCCACTTTTCCAAATGGCCCAAATCTCTCTGTAGACTTTGAAAATCTACTTCATTATCCACAACACCACCTATCTTAGTATCATCTGCATACTTACTTATCCAATTTTTCACCCCATCATCCAGATCATTGATGTACATGACAAACAACAGTGGACCCAACACAGATCCCTGAGGCACCCCACTGGTCACCGGCTTCCAACCTGACAAACAGCCATCCACCATTACTCTCTGACATCTCCCATTCAGCCACTGTTGAATCCATCTTGCTACTCTGCCATTAACACCCAAAGATTGAACCTTCTTAACCAACCTTCCATGGGGAACCTTGTCAAAGGCCTTACTGAAATCCATATAGACAACATCCACTGCTTTACCCTCATCAATTTCCCTAGTTACCGCTTCAAAAAATTCAAGAAGGTTTGTCAAACATGACCTTCCAGGCACAAATCCATGTTGACTGTTCCTGATCAGACCCTGTTTATCCAGATGCTTATATATATTATCTCGAAGTATCCTTTCCATTAATTTTCCCACCACTGACGTCAAACTAATAGGTCTATAATTGCTAGGTTTATTCTTTGAACCCTTTTTAAACAATGGAACAACATGCGCAGTACGCCAATCCTCCGGACCTATTCCCGTTTCTAATGACATTTTAAATATTTCTGTCATAGCTCCTGCTATTTCTACACTAACTTCCCTCAATGTCCTAGGGAATATCCTGTCAGGACCTGGAGACTTATCCACTTTTATATTTTTCAAAAGTGTCAGTACTTCCTCCTCTTTGAATCTCATAATTTCCATAGCTACTCTACTTTTTCCCTTTAACGCACAGAGTTCAATATCCTTCTCCTTGGTGAATACCGAAGAAAAGAAATTGTTCAATATCTCCCCCATCTCTTTTGGCTCTGCAGATAGCTGTCCATTCTGGTTCTCTAATGGTCCAATTTTATCCCTCGTTATCCTTTTGCTATTAATATAGCTGTAGAAACCCTTTGGGTTTACTTTCACCTTTCTTGCCAAAGCAACCTCATATCTTCTTTTAGCCTTCCTAATTTCTTTCTTAAGATTCTTTTTACATTCTTTATACTCCTCTAGCACCTCATTTACTCCATGCCTCCTATAATTATTGTAGATATCTCTCTTTTTTTGAAACAAGTGTCCAATTTCCCTTGAAAACCATGGCTCTTTCCAATTTTTTACTATTTCTTTTCAACCTAACAGGGACATAAAGATTCTGTACTCTTACAATTTCCCCTTTAAATGTACTCCATTTCTCTTCTACATCCTTCCCATGAAACAAAGTGTCCCAATTCACTCCTTTAAAATCCTTACGCATTCCCTCAAAGTTAGCCTTTTCTCCAATCAAAAATCTCCACCCTAGGTCCAGTTCTGACTCTCTCCATAATTATATTGAAACTAATGGTATTGTGATCACTGGTCCCGAAGTGCTCACCAACGCATACCTCCGTCACCTGACCTGCCTCATTTCCTAACAGGAGGTCCAGCACTGCCCCTTCTCTGGTCGATACCTCTATGTACTGCTGCAAAAAACTATCCTGTACACATTTTACAAACTCCAAACCATCCAGCCCCTTTACAGAATGTGTTTTCCCAGTCTATTTTTGGAAAATTGAAATCTCCCACAATCACTACCTTGTGCTTACTACTAATATCTGCTATCTCCTTACATATTTGCTCTTCCAATTCTCGCTCCCCATTTGGCGGTCTATAATACACCCCTAAAAGTGTTGCTACACCGTTCCCACTTCTCAGTTCCACCCAAATAGCCTCCATAGACGAGCCCTCTAATCTATCCTGCCAAAGCACTGCTGTAATATCTTCTCTGACAAGCAATGCAACACCTCCCCCTCTGGTCTCTCCAATTCTATCACACCTGAAGCAACGAAATCCTGGAATATTTAGTTTCCAATCACAGCCCTCCTGCAACCATGTTTCACTGATTGCCACAACATCGTATTTCCAGGTGTCAATCCAGGCTCTAAGTTCATCCACCTTACTTACAATGCTCCTAGCATTAAAATATACACATTTTAGAAACCCGCCATCCCTTATTCTCTGTCTATTATCTTTTTCATCTTTCTCGCCTACATTTTGGATCCGAGTGCTTCCCTTCTCTGCCTCTTGCCCCACACCCTGACCCCTAACCCCCTCTACCCGAGTCCCTCCCCCCAGCCTATCTAGTTTAAAGTCTCCCCAGTAGCCATTGCAAATCTCCCTGCCAGGATATTGGTCCCCCTCGGGCTCAAGTGCAACCCGTCCTTTGTGTACAGATCATGCCTTCCCCAAAAGAGGTCCCAGTGATCAAGGAACTTGAATCCCTGCCCACTGCACCAGTCCCTCAGCCACGCATTTATCCTCCCCCTCATTTCATTCCTACTCTCACTGTCACGCGGCACAGGCAGTAATCCTGAAATCATTACCCTTTTGGTCCTTCTCCTTAACTTTCCCCCCAACTCCCTAAATTCTCCCATCAGGACCTCGTCACTTTTTCTGCCTATGTCATTGGTACCTATGTGTACCACAACATCAGGCTCCTCTCCCTCCCTTATCAGAATCTTTTGGACACGTTCTGACACATGCGAGACCCTGGCACCAGGGAGGCAAACTACAATCCGGGTCTCCCGACTGCGTCCACAGAATCGCCTATGCCGACCCCCCTAACTATGGAGTCCCCTATTACAATTGCCCTCCTCTTTTTGCTACCCTTCTGAGCATCAGGGCCGGTCTCTGTGCCGGAGGCCCGGCCGCTGGTGCTGCCCCCAGCTAGGCTGTCCCCTCCAATCGTACTCAAACCCGAGTACCTATTTTCCAGGTGCACGGTCACAGGGGTACTCTCTAGCCCCTGCCTCTGCCCCTTGCCCTTCCTAACTGTGACCCACTTGTCTGCCTCCTGTGGTTTGGGAGTGACTACCTCCCTGTAGCTCCTCTCGATTACCTCCTCACTCTCCCTGACCAGACGGAGGTCATCGAGCTGCTGCTCCAGGTTCCTAACACAGTCCTTTAGGAGCCCCATCTCAACACACCTGGCACAGATGTGGATGTCTGGAGGGCTATCAGATTCCCTGACCTCCCACATCTGACATCCAGAACAGTACACTGCCCTGGCCTTCATACTCCCCCCCCCCCCCTTACACAGGATACAATATCAACACAATACAAAGTACACAACAAACTGCTGGAATCTGACTGCCAATCAGCTGCTTTCCCTAGTCCACTTCCCACCAATCAGCGGCTTCCTCAAAAAAAAAACCCACTTCTCCAAATGGAATGTTATGGATTTCGGTAAAAACAAGCCCCGCGCTTGATTTTTAACCTTACCGGTCGGGTGTCGCTCCTCCCCCTCCTCCTCTTCTTCCAACGGCTCCTGTGGGCCTCTGAAAAAACAAGCCCCGCGCTTGATTTTAAATCTTACCGGTCGGGTGGCGCTCCTCCCCCTCCTCCTCTTCTTCCAACGGCTCCTGTGGGCCTCTGAAAAAACAAGCCCCGCGCTTGATTTTAAATCTTACCGGTCGGGTGGCGCTCCTCCCCCTCCTCCTCTTCTTCCAACGGCTCCTGTGGGCCTCCATTTGGCCCAATTCCCTCCAAACTTGTCCTACCCATGTACCTGTCCAAGTGTTGTGATAGTCCCAGCCTCAACTACCTCCTCTGGCAGCTCATTCCACACACCCACCACCCTCTGTGTGGAAATGATTCTCTGATAAACAAGCACCGCATGACTTCAATAACCTACGAGAGAGAGAGAGAGAGAGAGAGGGAGAGAGAGAGAGGGAGGGAGAGAGAGAGACGGAGAGAGAGAGAGAGATGGAAGGAAAGAGAGAGAGGGAGAAAGAGAGGGGGGAGAGAGGGAGAGAGGGAGAGAGTCCCCACTCCCACAGAAAAGTAAAATAACGGGCTTGGCGTTGCGGGGGGGGGGGGACTTATCAGCGATAGGTCCAGACCCCCGCGTCCATCACATCACCGTGAAGGCATGAACATTGCCCCAAACCTCCGCTCCACCCGACCGGCAGCCCACGGAGGGTGGACGTGGGAGAGTGAGGGCTGTCCTGAGCGATGTACACCTTCGGCCGCTTTCAACTTGGTGCTTGGGTTCAGATTGTCCAGTCACCTATGGCTTGTGTGGGAAAATGAACCCACACTCGCGTCTCCCCATTCTCTCTCCCCTCTTCTCTCTCCTCTCTCTCTCTCTCTCTCTCTCCTCTCTCTCTCTCCCCCTCTCTCTCCCTTTTCTCTCCCCTCTTCTCTCTCTCGTCCTCTCTCTTCACTCTTCTCTCTCTCCTCCTCTTCCCCTCCACTCTCTCTCCCCTCTCTCTCCCTACTCTCTCCCCTCTTCTCTCTCTAACCCTCTCTCTCCCCCCTTCTCTCTCTCTCCCTTTTCTCTCCCCTCTTCTCTCACCACTCTTCTCTCTCTCCTCCTCCCTCTTCCCCTCCTCTCTCCTCCCTCCCTCTCTCTCCCTTCTCCTCTCTCTCCTCCTCCCCCTTCCCCTCTCCCCCTCTCTCTCCCTCCCTTCTCTCTCTCCCCTTCTCTCTCCTCTCTCCTCCTTTCTCTCCCCTCTTCTCTCTCCATCCCTTCTCTCTCTCCCCCTTCTCCCTCTCCCCTCTCTCCTCCTCTCTCTTCCCCTCCTCTCTCCCTCCCACTCTCCCTTCTTTCTCTCTCCCTCCCTTCTCTCTCTCTCCGTTCTCTCTCTCCCCTTCTCTCCCTCCTCCGTCTCCACCCGCGGGAGCGTCCCACAGTCACTGACCGCGATGCACGGCCATCGGACCCCAACCCCCACACCAGGGTGACTCCCCCCCTCCCTGTGGGGCGCTCCCGTGGGTGGAGACGGAGGCAGAGAGAAGGGGGGGGGGGGAGAGAAGGGGAAGAGAGAGGAGAAGAGAGAGAGATAGAAGAGAGAGAGAGAGGAGAAGAGAGAGAGAAGAGAAGAGGGGCAAGCACACAATGGATTATATTTTGGGTCAAGACCGTTCTTCCGTAACATTCATGATGTGACATGCATAGACATTCCTGAATGTTACCCAAACCATCGTGAGCTACTTTGTGATGGTGCTTGCCCTCGCCTATAACGTCTCTGCTGCCTTGGGTGATGCAAGACAGGACACAAGCTTTGGGACATGGTGTGAAGCTGTTGCCGTCTGTCCCAACCTGGTAAAAACCTAGATGGAGTGGATGTGGAGGGGATGTTTCCACTAGTGGGAGAGTCTAGGACGAGTGGCCACAGCCTCAGAATTAAAAGTCATTCCTTTAGGAAGGAGATGAGCAGGAATTTCTTAAGTCAGAGGGTGGTGAACTGTGGAATTCATTGCCACAGACAGCTTTGGAGGTCAAGTCAATGGACATTTTTCAGGAGGAGATTGATAGATTCTTGATTGATACGGGTGTCAGAGGTAATGGGGAGAAGGCAGGAGAATGGGTTTGAGAGGAAAAGATAGATAGAGTCATAGAGTGATACAGTGTGGAAACAGGCCCTCCGGCCCAACATGTCCCATCTACACTAGTCCCGCCTGCCCACGTTTGATCCATATCCCTCCAAACCTGTCCTATCTGTGTACCTGTCTAACTGTTTCTTAAATGTTGCGATAGTCCCTGCCTCAACCATCTCCTCTGGCAGCTTGTTCCATGCACTGACCACCCTTTGTGTGAAAAACATACCCCTCAGATTCCTATCTTTTGCCCTTCACCTTAAACTTATGTCCTCTGCTCCTCGATTCATCTACTCTGGGCAAAAGACTCAACCATATCTATTCAAATCATGATTTTATACACCTCTATTAGATTATCCCTCATCCTCCTGTGCTCCATGAAATAGAGTCCCAGCCTACTCAACCTCTCCCTATAGCTCTGGCCCTCTAGTCCTGGCAACATCCTCACTGTATCCTTTCCAGTTTGATGACATCTTTCCTATAACTTGGAGCCCAGAACTGAATACAATACTCTGAATGCGGCCTCACCAACTTCTTATGCAATTGCAACATGACCTCCCAACCTCTATACTCAGCCTGACCCACTGAGTTATTCCAGCACTGTGAAACGTCACAGAACAGGGCAAGATTAGCACATTTGCTGATGATACAAAAGTGATTGGTTTGGCATATAGTGAAGATGGTTGTGAAAGATTGCAGCAGGATCTGGATCAATTAGCCAGGTGGGCAGAGGAATGGTTGATGGTTGCATGGTTCCTTGAAGGTCGTGTCGCAAGTACATCAGGTGGTCAAAACGTATTTTGACACTTAGGCCTTCATCAGTCAGAGTATTGAGTATAGAAGTTACAGTTGTATAAGACATTGGTGAGACCGCATTTAGAATATTGTGTTCAGTTCTGGGCACCTTGTAATAGGAAAGATGGCAAACTGAAAAGAGTAAAGAGATCCCCATCCTGGATCAGTCCAATCAGGGTTGTGACATCCGCAAACTTGAGAAGCTTAACAGAGGTGTCTGTGGAGGTGCAGTCATTGGTGTGGCAAGAGTAGAGGAGAGGCGAGAGTACGTATCTTGCGGTGCTTCTATGCTGAGCCTTTGCGGGTCCGAGATGTGCTTTCCTAGCCTCACATGCTGCTTCCTGTCTGTCAAAACAGCTGGTGATCCACCGACAGAGGGGTTCAGGCACAGTCAACTCAAGAAGTTTGGAGCGTAGTAGCTCTGGCACAATGGTGTTGAATGCAGAGCTGAAATCAACAAACAAAATCCTCGCATAGGTCCCCTGGCGGTCTAGGTGCAGGCCCAGACTGACTTCATCATCCACATCTATTGGCCCAATATGCAAAATGTATAGGGTCCAGCAGAGGGCTTGTGATATTTTTCAGCTTGGCCAGCACAAGCCTTTCAACAGTCTTCAAGACTACAGAGGTCAGTGCGACAAGCCTGCAATCATTAAGACCAGTAATCCTTGCCTTTTTGGGTACAGGGACAATAGTGGAGACTTTGAAGCAGGCAGGGACAGTACATCTTTGCAGGGACTGGTTAAAAATGAGTAATTGGGTGTGAAATGTTGGTTGGGGCGGGAAAAGGTCCACTCTTTTCATACTGGAGTATTGCCTTAAGTCGGTGTGAAGTGAATGGGAACGAGTGGGTGCAGGGTCCATTCTTTGCAGACTGGGGTCTGGCTGTGTTTGTTGGGGAGGGGGTACCAGGGTTACGTTTCTGATTTTCAGAACTGCAGTAAAACTCATTCAGGTCGTTCGTCAGCTGACGATTGTCCAAAGAGTGGGGGGCTTTCCTCTTATAGCTGGTGATTTCTTGCCTGCCCTTCCAAACTGAAGAAGAGTCACTAGCTGAGAACTTGCTCCTCAACTTCTCAGAGTACCTTTCCTTGGCAGCTCTGATTCCTCTTACATAGAAACATAGAAAATAGGTGCTGGAGGAGGCCATTCGGCCTTCGAGCTAGCACCGCCATTCATTGTGATCATGGCTGATCGTCCGCTATCAATAACCCGTGCCTGCCTTCTCCCCATATCCCTTGATTCCACTAGCCCCTAGAGCTCTATCTAATTCTCTCTGAAATCCATCCAGTGATTTGGCCTCCACTGCCCTCTGTGGCAGGGAATTCCATAAATTCACAACTCTCTGGGTAAAAAAGTTTTATTGTAAGAATGTGGCCTCTAGTTCTGGACTCACCCAGCATTGGGAACATTTATCCTGCATCTAGCTTGTCCAGTCCTTTTATAATTTTAGATGTTTCTATAAGATCTCCCCTCATCCTTCAAAACTCCAGTGAATACAAGCCTAGTATTTTCAATCTTTCCTCATATGACAGTCCCACCATCCCAGGGATCAATCGCGTGAACCAACGTTCCACTGCCTCAATCACAAGGATGTCCTTCCTCAAATTAGGAGACTAAAACTGTACACAATACTCCAGATGTGGTCTCACCAGAGCCCTATACAACTGCAGAAGAACCTCTTTACTCCTGTACTGAAATCCTCTTGTTATGAAGGCCAACATTCCATTAGCTTTCTTCACTGCCTGCTGAACCTGCACGCCAACTTTCAGTGACTGGTGTACAAAGACATCCAGGTCTCGCTGTAGCTCCCCCTTACCTAACCTAACCCCATTGAGATAATAATCTGCCCCCTTATTTTTGCCACCAAAGTGGTAACTTCACATTTATCTATATTATATTGCATCTGCCACGCATCTGCCCACTCACTCAACCTGTCCAGGTCCCCCTGCAACCTCCTAACATCCTCTACACAGTTCACACTGCCACCCAGCTTTGTGTCATCCGCAAACTTGCTAATGTTGCTCCTAATTCCCTCTTCCAAATCATTAATATATATGGTAAACAGTTGTGGCCCCAACACCAAGCCTTGCGGCACTCCACTCGCCACTGCCTGCCATTCTGAAAAGGACCCGTTCACTCCTACTCTTTGTTTCCGGTCTGTCAACCAATTTTCTATCCATGTCAACACCCTACCCCCAATACCATGTGCTCTAATTTTAGTCACCAGTCTCCCGTGCGGGACCTTATCAAAGGCTTTCTGAAAGTCTAGATAACCTAGATCCACGGGCACCCCTTCATCCATTTTACTTGCCACATCCTCAAAAAATTCCAGAAGATTAGTCAAGCATGATTTCCCTTTCATAAATCCATGTTGACTTGGACTAATCATTTTACTGCTATCTAAATGCTCCATTATTATCTCTTTAATAATTGACTCCAGCATCTTTCCCACCACCGAAGTCAGGCTAACTGGTTTAATTCCGCGTTTTCTCTCTCGCTTCTTTCTTGAAAAGTGGGATAACATTAGCTATCCTCCAATCCACAGGAACTGATCCTGAATCTATTGAACATTGGAAAATGATCACCAATGCGTCCACTATTTATAGAGCCACCTCCCTGAGGACCCTGGGATGCAGACCATGAGGCCCAGGGGATTTATCATCTATCAGTCCCATTAGCCTACCCAATACTATTTCTCACCTGATGAACATTTCTTTCAGTTTGGTGGGGAAGGGCCTGTTTCTGCACTGTATCTCTAAACTAAACTAGTGTGTGAACGAGCGATCACTGGTCGGCACGGACTCAGTGGGGAAGGGTCTGTTTCCGCTCTGTATCTCTAAACTAAACTAGTGTGTGAACGGGTGATCGCAGGTCGGCGCGTGCTCGGTGGGGAAGGGCCCGTTTCCACACCACATATCCAACCTAAAACTAGGCTGAACGTTTCTTCAGACTGAGTGGTCTTTCCACCGACTAAATAGCATTTAGTGCTTCTATCAAAGTGCTGGATTCTTACGGTTCGCTGCCTGGCAGGCAGGCCTTGAAGACAACATCAGCGTATGAACAGTCCGGGTCACAGCAACAGTTCAGTTCACAAACGGCCACAGTCAAGTCACAAATGCAGATGGACACGGCTGGAGGAAAAGAGAAGAAATTGAAAAAAATGCCGCATAAGGTCATGGAAAACATAGTGCAGAGGAGGCCATTCAGCCCCTTGAGCCAGCACCGCCATTCAATGTGATCATGGCTGATCATCCACAATCAGTACCCCGTTCCTGCCTTCTCCCCATATCCCTTGATTCCGTTAGCCCCAAGAGCTAAATCTAACTCTCTCTTGAAAACATCCAGTGAATCAACCTCCACTGCCTTCTGTGGCAGAGAATACCAGATTCACAACTCTCTGGGTAGAAAAGTTTCTCCTCATCTCAGTTCTAAATGGCCACAGATTCACAACTCTGTGTGGAAAAGTTTCTCCTCATCCTCATTTCTCCTCAGTCCTAAATGGCCGACCCCTTATTCTTAAACTGTGTGTGTATCCTCGTTCTGGACTCCCCCAACATCGGGAACATGTTTCCTGCATCTAGCCTGTCCAATAATTGTATCTGTTGCTATAAGATCCTGCCTGTGTTTGGTCCATATCCCTCCAAACCTAAGTTGCCTCTCAGGTTCCTTTTAAATGCTCCACCCCCCCTCTCACCTTAAACCCATGTCCTCTGATCCTCGATTCCCCTACTCTGGGCAAGAGACTCTGTGCGTCTACCCGATCTATTCCTTTGGTGATTTTGTACACCTCTATAAAATCACCCCTCATCCTCCTGCGCTCCAAGGAATAGAGTCCCAGCCCTGCCCCAACCTCTCCCTGCAGCTCAGGCCCCTCGAGTCCCGGCAACATCCTCGTAAATCTTCTCCGCGCCCTTTCCAGCTTGACGACATATTTCCTGTAACACGGTGCCCAGAATCTAAATGTGAAAGATTTACGAGGATGTTGCCGGGACTCGAGGGGCCTGAGTTTATTCCTTGGAGCGCAGGTGATCTTATTGAGGTGTACAAAATCACCAGAGGAATAGATCGGGTAGACACACAGAGTCTCTTGCCCAGAGTTGGGGAATCAAGGACCAGAGGACATGGGTTTAAGGTGAGAGGGGGAGGAGAAGTTTTAATAGGAATCTGAGGGGTAACTTTTCCACACAGAGGTTGTTGGCCATTCGAGTAGGAGAGGTTTCCCTCTCTCTCTTTTTCTTGTTTCTTCCTCTCTCTCCCTTTCTTTTTGTCCTTCTCGCTCTCCATTCTTTCTCTCTCTCTCTTTCCTTCCTTCATTTTTTTTCGCTCTCCTTTCCTTCGTCTTTCCTTCCCTCCTTTTTTCTCTCCCTTTCTTTGTTTTGTTTCTCTCCCCTCCTTGCACACTCCCCATCCTTTCGCTCTTTCCCCTTCTTTCTGTCTCCCCTCCTTTCTCTCTCTTTCCTTCCATCATTTTTTCTCTCCCTTTCTTTCTCTTATTTCACTCTCGCCTTCTTGCATGCTCGCCCCTCCTTTCGCTCCCTCCTCTTTCTTCCTTTTTGCTCCCATTCTTTATTTCCCTCTGTCCTCTCTTCTTTCCCTCACTTTCTTTTTCTCCATCTTTCTCTCTCCCTCCTTCTCCTTCCTTAGCTGTCTCTCTTTATTTCCTTCCCCCTTTCTTTTTTCTTCCTCTTCTTCCTCCTTTCTCAACCCTTATTTTATTCCTTCCTCCCTTTCTTAATTTTCCCCTGCCTTCTTTCCCTCCCTTTCATTATCTCTCCCCTTTTTTTCCCTTCCCTTTTCCCCTTTCTTTTTTCCATATCCCTGTTTCCCTCCTCTCTTCCCCCTTTCTTTTTTCCCCTTCACCTTTTCTCTTCCCCCTTTCTTTATCTTTCTTTTTTCCCCCTTCTTTCTTCTCCCCTCCCTTCTCTCAATTCAATTTATCTTTTCCCTCCTTTCTTTTCCTCTTTCTCTCTCTTCATTTTCATTTTGCCCTCCTTTCTTCTTTCCCCTTTCTCCATTTCCCCCCCTTCTCTTCCCTTTCTCTCTCTCTTCATTTCCTCTTTTTCCCTCCTTCTTCTTTCACCTTTCTCTCTCTATTCATTTGTTTTCCATCCTTTCCTCTTTCTCTCTCCATTTCCTCTTTTCCCTTTCTTCTTTTCCCTTCTCTTATATCCTCTTTTTTCCTTCCTTTCTTCTTCCTCTCTCTATTTTCTCTTTTTCCCCTCCTTTCCCCTTTATCTCTCTTCATTTCTCTTTTCCCCTTTCTCTCTTTCCTCTTTGTTCCCTTCTTTCTTCTTCTTCCCCCTTTCTCTTTCTTCATTTATTTTTCCCCTTTCTCTTCCTTTAGTCTTATTTCCTTTCTTCTTTCCCCCTTTCTCTCCCTTCATTTATCTTTTTTCCCTCTTCCCTTCTCGCTTCCTTTCTTTTTTTCCCTCCTTCCTCTTTAATTTCCTCTTTTTCGCTCCTTTCCCCTTTCTCTCTCTTAATTTCTTTTTTCCCTCCTTTCTTCTTTCCCCTTTCTCCCTTTACTCTTATGGCCTTTCTTTTTTCCCTCCTTTCTTCTTCTTTCCCTTCTCTCTCTTCATTTCTTTTTTCCCTCCTTTCTTCTTCTCTCCCTCTTTTCCTCCATTTTCCCTCCTTTCTCCTTCTTTTTCCCCTTTCTCTCCGTCCACCAGCCCCAGCATCAGCGTCACTGGCGCCGGGAAGCCCCGCCCTCTCTCCCCGCCCCCTCTACTCGACACCCCATTGGTCGCTTCAGCCGCCGTCCCGCCCCCTGCTCTCCCCCAGTGGCCGCTACAGACGTCAATCGGTCCAACGGACCCGCCCCTCTGATCGACGTCCCATTGGTCCAAGCAGACGTCGTCCCGCCCCCCTGCTCCCCTCTCATTGGTCGCTGCAGACATCGATCCGCCGCTCTTGTCCCGCCCCCGGTTCCTTCACTCTTATAGGTCAGTTCCGACGTTGTTCCGCCCCCTTGCTCCCCTCTCATTGGTCAAAGCCGACATTGTCCCGCCCCGTGCTCATCTTCATTGGTCAAAGCCGACGTCGCTCAGTGGCTGCTGGTCCCGCCCCCTCACCCTCTGCTCGACGTCCCATTGGCTCCAACACGTCGCTCCCACCCCCTCACCCCGCTCCTATAGGTCAGTCTGACCGTCAATCAGCCGCCTGTTGACAGAGAGAGGGAGGGAGTGAGACAAGGAATAGAGAGAAACAGAGCAAGAAAGAAAGAAAGAGAGAGACAGAGAGAAAGAGAAGTAAAGAGAGAAAAAAGTAAGGAAGGAAGAAAGGAGAGAGCGAGAGAAAGAAAGAAGAAAGAGAGAGGCAGGAAGAGGGGGAGAGAGAGCGAGAGTGAGTCAGAGTCACAGAGAGATCCAGCGCGGAAAAAGGCCCTTGGCCCAACTTGCCCACCCGACCAACATGCCCCCATCTACACTAGTCCCCACCCGACCAACATGCCCATCTCCCGAGTCCCACCACGACCACATGCCCCATCTACACTAGTCCCACCCGACCAACATGCCCCATCTACACTAGTCCCACCCCGACCAACATGGCCCCGTCTACACTAGTCCCACCCCGACCAACATGCCCCGTCTACACTAGTCCCACCCGACCAACATGCCCCATCCTACACAGTCCCACCCCGACCAACATGCCCCGTCTACACTAGTCCCCACCCCGACCAACATGCCCCATCCACAACTAGTCCCACCCCGACCAACATGCCCCAATCTTACATAGTCCAACCCCCAATGCCCCATCTACACTAGTCCCATCCCCGACCAACACCAAACATGCCCCAACACTAGTCCCACCCGACCTACATGCCCCATTATCACTAGTCCCCACCCCGACAATGCCCATCTACATGTCCACCCCGACCAACATGCCCCATCTACACTAGTCCCACCCAATCGACCAACATGCCCCATCTACACTAGTCCAACATGGCCCCATCTACACTAGTCCCACCCCGACCCCAACTAGTCCCACCCCGACCACATGCCCCATCTACACACTAGTCCCACCCGACCAACATGCCCCATCCACTGTCCCACCCGACCAACATGCCCCCAACAGTGACAACATGCCCCATTCTACACTAGTCTACACGAGTCCCACGACCAAACATGCCCCATCTACACTAGTCCACCCCGACAACATGCCCCATCTACCAGTCCCACCCCCCAACATGCCCCCTACACTAGTCCCTCCCCCGACCAACATGACCATCAGTACCAACATGCCCCATCTACAGTCTCCCAACTAGTCCCACCCCGACCAACATGCCCCATCTACACAGTCCCACCCCGACCAACATGTCACCCCAGACAACATGCCCGTCCACTAGTCCCACCCCGACCAACATGCCCCACTACACTAGTCCCACCCCGACCAACATGCCCCATCTACACCAGTCCACCCCGACCAACATGCCCCATGTCTACACTAGTCCCAACCCCGACCCATGCTACACCATCTACACCAGTCCCACCCGACCACATGCCCAACACTGTCCCACCCCGACCTACATGCCCCTCTACTCTAGTCCCACCCCGACCAACAGTGCCCCACTACACACACCCCCCCGACCAACATTTGCCCCATCTACACTATTCCCCACCCCGACCAAACATTGCCCCATCTTACACTAGTCCCACCCCGACCAACATGCCCCATCTACAACCAGTCGCCACCCGACCAACATGCCCCCATCTACACTAGTCCCACCCCGACCAACATGCCCCATCTACCAGTCCCACCCGACCGAACATGCCCCCATCTACACTAGAGGTCCCACAACATGCCCCATGACTCTCCCCCCCACCGACAGCCCCATTCTACAACTAGTCCCACCCCGACCAACATGCCCGTCTACACAGTCCATCCAGTCCCACCCCACACCAACATGCCCCGTCACACTAGTCCCACCACCCCGACCACATGCCACCCCCACTGCCATGACCAACATAGCCCCATGCTACACTCCCACCCCGACCAAAACATGCCACATCTACACTGAGTCTCCCCCCCCAACATGGCCCCATCTACACCAGTCCCACCCCGACCAACCATGCCCCAGTCTACACTAGTCCCACCCCGACCAACATGCCCAATCCACACCAGTCCCAAACGACCCGACCAACATGCCCACCCCACTAGTCCCATCCCGACCAACATCCCCATCTACACTAGTCCCACCCCGACCAACATGCCCCATCTACAGACCAGTCCCACCGCGCCAACATGCCCCCGCACCATCTACACTAGTTTCCCTACCCCCCCGATGCCCCAACACCCCGACCAACATGCCAGCCCCATCTACACTAGTCCCACCGCCCGACCAACAGCCCATCATACACTAGTGTTGCCCACCCCGACCACATGGCCCCATCTACCACCAGTTCCCCCGCCCCCGACCAACATGCCACCATCCGTACACCAGTACACACCTCCGACAACACGCCAGCCCTTCCTACATCTACTATGTGCCCAACACTACCGACCACACCAATGCCCTATCTACCCCAGGAGCCCACCGCTCCACACCATCTTGCCCGTCCTACAACTGATTCACCGACTCCCCGACCAACATCCCCGTCTACACTAGTCCCACCCCGACCAACATGCCCCATCTACACAGTTCCCACCCCGACCACTCTAACATTGCCCTATCGTCTACACTAGTCCCAGCGCGCCCCGACCTAACATGCCCCATTTGCACGGCCAGTCCACCCCGAACAACATGCCCCTCAGTCTACATTAGTCCCACCCCGACCAACATGCCCCCATCCACACTAGTCCCACCCCGACCAACTTGCCCCTCTACACTACTCCGACCAAGCATGCCCCATCTAACCCACAGTCCCCGGCTATCCCCCGACCAACATGCCCCATCAACACTAGTCACTACCCCACCAACATCCCCCATCTACACTAGTCCCACCATCCTACCCAAATGTCGCGCACATCTATCGCACTATTCCCACCCCGTAGCGAGCCACATTGCCCATCTAAACACTAGTTCCACCCCGACCAACATGCCCCATCTACACTAGTCCCACCCCGACCAAGATGCCCATCTACACCAGTCCCACACCCCGACCACATGCCCCATTCTACACTAGTCCCACCCCGACCAACAGCCCATCCCCAGTCCCACCCCGACCACATGCCCGTATACACTAGTACCCGACCAACATGCCCCCTACACCCCGACCAACATGCCCCATACACAGTCCACCCGGACCAAATGCCCCGTCTACATAGTCCCTACCCCGACCAACATGCCCCGTCTAACTAGTCCCACCCCGACCGGTGTGCTAACATGCCCATCTACACCAGTCCCACCCGACAAACTGCCCGTCTACCACTAGTCCAGTCCCTCGCGCGCCGACCAACCATGCCCCATCCACCATAGTCCCACCCCGGACCAACATGGGGGCCCCCATCCACACTAGTCCCACCCCGGACCAACATGCCCATCCCCTCACTTAGTTCCATCCCGACACATGCCCCATCTACACTAGACACCACCAACCCCAGACCACACATGCCCCATTCTACACTAGTCCCCCCCCCCCCCACCCCGACCAACATGCCCCTTTAACCAGTCCCCATCCCCCGACCAACATGCCCCATCTACACTAGTCCCACCCCGACCAACATGCCCCATCTACACTAGTCCACTTGACCACCCGACCAACATGCCCCATCTACACCAGTCCCAGCCCCCGACCCAACATGCCCCATACACGTCTCACAACGTCCAACCAACATGCCCCCCAACACCAGCCACCCCGACCAACATGCCCATGCACACTATGTTCCCTCCCCCGAACCACAATTCCGCCAACATAGTCCCACCCGACCAACATGGCCCCCTCAGTCCCACCCCGACCACACATGCCCATCATCTACACTATCCCACCCCGACCCCCAACATGCCCCATCTACACCAGTCCCACCCCGACCAACATGCCCCCTTCTACACAACATCCCACCCCGACCAACATGCCCTCAACAACTAGTCCCACCCCACCAACATGCCCCGTCTACACTAGTCCCACCCACCAACATGCCTACCCGTCACACCCCCATGCCCGTCTTACAAGTCCACCACCCCCGACCAACATGGCCCCATCTACACAAGTACCACCCCGACCAACATGCCCATCTACACAGTCCACCCCGACCACATGCCCCATCTACCTAGTCCCACCCCGCCCAACTCCCCATGCCCCATCTACTATAGTCCCACCCGACCAACATCCCCACCCCGCCCCATCTACCACGTCCCTGGGGTAAGGGGGGGTGGGGGGGGGGGGGGGATAAATAAACCCGAAACTATCCCACCTCACCGACCAATTCCGCCATATTTCACTATCCCAAACCCACCATCTCAACCCCAGTCCCCCACCCAGACCAACTGCCGTCTCACACAGCCCTTGTCCCCACCCGCCCCATCTACCACTAGCCCCTTTCTACTCCTAGTCCACCCCGACCAACATGCCCATCTTACACCAGTCCCACCCCCACTGCCCCGTCTACACTAGCCCCACACCCGACCACAGCCCCATCTACACCAGCCCCCCGACCAACATGCCCCGTCTACCCACTAGTCCCAACCCCGACCAACATGCCCCCCTTACACAAGTCCAACCCGACCTCACATGCCCCATCTACAACCAGTCCCACCCGACCACGCGATGCCCCCGTCTACATAGTCCCACCCCGACCAACATGCCCTCCTCAAACTGTCCCACCGACCAACAGCCCCATCTACACCTAGTCCCACCCGACCAACATCCCCATCCACACTAGCCACCGACCAACATTCCCTATCCACACTTAGTCCCCACCCCGACCAACAATGCCCCATCTACACTAGTCCCACCCGACCCACATGCCCCATCTTACCACTGAGTCCCATCCCGACCAACTGCCCCATATACACTATCTCCCCGACCAACATGCCCATCTACACTAGTTCCCACCACCTAACCAGCCCAAACTATTGCCCCAGTACGACTAGTCCCACCCCGACCAACATGCCCCATCTACACAGTCCCAACCGACCGAACAATGGCCCCATCACACGTCTCACCGACCAACATGCCCACTATCCCACACCGACAACCGCCCCCAGTCTACACTAGTCCCACCCAGACCAACATTCCCCAACTACACTAGATCCCACCCCGACTCAACATGCCCCATCTACACGTCCCACCCGACCAACATGCCCCATCTTACACTAGGTCCCACCCCGACCAACAAGCCCCATCTACACCCGTCCCCTCCCCGCCAACATGCCCCATCTACACTATCCCACCCCGACCAACAGGCCCTAACTACACTAGACCCACCCCGCCCAACATGCCCCATCTACAACCATCCCACCCCGGACCAACATGCCGCCAATCTACACTATCCCACCACCGACCTAACATGCCCCATCTACACCAGTCCCACCCCGACCAACATGCCACTCTACACTAGTCCCACCCCGACCCATACATGCCCCATCTACACTAGTCCCACCCCGACCAAACATGGCCCCATCTACACCAGTCCCACCCCCGACCAACATGCCTCCAGTACACCATCCCACCGCCGACCAAAACATGACGCCGTCTACACCATCCTCCACCCCCGACCAACATGCCCCTTCTCCACTAGTCCCCCACCCGACAACATTGCCCCCATCTACACCAGTCCCAGCACCCCGACCAACAATGCCCCATCTACACTAGTCCCAACCCCGACCAACACCGACTACACAGTCCCCCACCCCGACCACATGCCCCGTCGTACACTAGTCCCTACCCCGACCAATGCCCCGCTACACTATCCCAACCCCACAACATGCCCCTCCACACTAGCTCCCACCCCGAACCAACAATGCCCCATCACACAGGCCCACACCCAGACCAACATGGCCCCATCACACACTTCCCAACCCCGACCGCAACATGCCCAATCTCACACTCCCCCCGCGGCCGAATGCCTGGTGCGGCCTATTGTGTGGCCAATGCTGCCCGGCCCATCTAACCACCAGTCCCACCCCGACCAACATGCCCCATCTACACTAGTCCCACCCCGACCAACATGGCCCCATCTACACTAGTCCCCGACCACCCGATCCAACACCATGCCCCATCTACCACCAGTCCCACCCCGACCACATGCCCCATCTAAACTAGTCCACCCCCGACCAACATGCCCCCCCATCCACCACCCCGACCAACTGCCCCACTACACTAGTGACCCACCCCGACCCATGCCCCATCCTACCAGTCCCACCCCGAACATGCCCCATTACACTAGTCCCCACCCCCACCCATGCCCACCACCAGTCCCACCCCCCGACACTTGCCCCATACACTAGCCCACCCCGACCAACACTGCCCCATCTCACACTAGACCCCACCCCGACCAACATGCCCCATCTACACTATCCCACCCCGACCACATGCCCCATCCACACTCAAGTCCCACCCCGACACATCCCCATCCCTAGTCCCCACCCCGACCAACATGCCCCATCTACATGTCCCACCCCGACCCATGCCCCATCTACACTAGTCCCACCCCCGACCAATGCCCCATACACCCAGCCCCCACCCCCCCATGCCCCCTCCGACTACACTAGTCCCACCCCCGACCAACATTCCCCATCTGTCCCAGTCCCACGCCCGACCAACATGCCCCCCATATCCCACCCCACATCATGCCCCATCTACACTATCCCAGACCCGACCAACATGCCCCATCAACACTAGTCCCACCCCGAACAACACGCCCCATCCACACTAGTCCCACCCCCGACCAACCATGCCCCATCTACACTAGTCCCACCCCGACCAACATGCCCCATCTACACTAGTCCACCCCGACCCATGCCCACACACCAGTCCCACCCCGACCAACCATGTGCCCCATACACACAAGACCCCAACCCCGACCACATGCCACAGGCCATCCCCGCCTCACCCCCCATCTACACTAGACCCACCTGCCCCCCGCGTTTGGCCCCCACTATCCCTCCAAACCTATTCATCCTACCCGTTCAAGCAAGTTGTTGTGATAGTCCCAGCCTCAACAACAACTAACTCCTCCGCAGCTCGTTCTATACACCCACCATCCTCTGTGTGGAAAAGTTGCCCTCAGATTCCCATTAAATCTTCCCACACTCCTCTCATCTTAAACCCATGTCCTCTGGTCCTCGATTCCCCTGCTCTGGGCCAAAGATTTCTGTGTCTGTCTACCTCTACCCGATCTATTCCTCTGGTGATTTTTGTACACCCTCTAATTCTAAGATCACCCCTCATCCTCCTGTGCGCCAAGGAATAGAGAGTCTCACCCTGCCCCCACCTCTCACCTGTAGCTCAGGGCCCCCTCCGCGAGTCCCGGCAAAAAAAAAAAAACCCCCATCCTCGTACATCTTCTCCGCGCCCCTTTCCAAGCTTGACTCTTCCCCCAACTCTTCCCCCCTCCATCTCTCTCTCCTCTCCCTCATCTCTCTCTCCCCCTCTCTTCTCTCTCACTCCCTCTCCCCATTTTCCTCACCCCTTTCTCTCTCTCCCCTCTCTCACCCAGTCTCTCTCTCTCCCCCCATTCTCTCTGCTCCTCCCTCTCCCCGGTGGGGGGCCCCCTCTACTCTCTATCCCGCTCACACCTTCCTGTCGCAAGTGCCTCATGGAGTGAAATACTGGGGTAGAGACAGCATTCACTGCCATGTGACTTGGATGGTTGAACGGGGTAGACATGATGGAAGCACTTCTCTCCCCCGGCAGCTGTGACGGGGAACAGATGGAGAGACCTTTTCCGATTTCCCCCACGACAAAAAATCCTCGATTTCTTAACGGAGAGAGAGAGAGAGTTAGTGATGGACAAAAAAACAGGTGCAGGAGTCGGCCATTCAATGTGATCATGGCTGATCATCCACAATCAATACCCCGTTCCTGCCTTCTCCCCATATCCCTTGATTGCGTTAGCCCCAAAAGCTAAATCTCTCTTGAAAACATCCAGTGAACCAGCCTCCACCGCCCTTTGAGGCAGAGAATCCCACAGATTCACAACTCTCTGAGTGGAAAGGTTTCTCTCCATCTCAGTCCCAAATGGCCACAGATACACAACTCTCTGGGTGGGAAAGTTTCTCCTCATCTCAGTCCTAAATGGCCACAGATTTACCGAAGGGGGGGTGCATTGGGTGCGGTCGCAACCCCCTTTTTTCACAGAGTAAGAAAAATTCGCGAGGAAAGAAAAATTGGAGCGCAATTAGCGTTCTGAAGCCGGTGACGCAGTAAGGACGGAACGCGACGCTGTCTCTTCGCGCGTGCGCAGTGGGTTCCGGGTCGAGGATCAGTCAGATCAATTTTCACCTCCCCAACCAATGATACTAGAGAGCCTTTGCTCCACACAATCAAGATCGCCTCAAATGCCTCGTGTCTACTCTGGGTAAGTGGTGCAATGTTGCTTTGCGGATGGGGAGTCTGTTTCTCCGACCCGGGGGGTGGGGGTGGGCGCGTTGCCTGTCAACGCCAGGCATCCAGGTACGGGTCTGCGCCGGCAGGCGGTCCGGGGAGACCGTTCTCCCGCTGCCGGGCGGATCAGGAATGACTGAATCTGTACCTGTCGGGCCCTCGCCTTTCTCCCCCCCTCCCCCCCTCCGCTGGGCAATGGCCTACAGTTCCCGACGCCTGGTGAGAGGGGAACGACGTCAGCGGCCGTTAACCTCGACACAGGCAAAACGCCGCACCGGCCTGGCCTTCGCCTCTCCCACCGTCGGGCCCACGACACCCCCCCCCCCCGCTGGGCCCACGCCACCTGGTGAGACCACACCTGGAGTATTGCGTACAGTTTGGTCTCCAAATCTGAGAAAAACATTCTTGCCATAGACGGGGAACAGAGAATGTTCACCAGACTGATTCCTGGGATGTCCAGGACTTTGGGATTATGAGGAAAGAACTGGATAGACTCTCGCTTGTTCTGTCTAGAATTTAAAGACAGAGGGGAAACGTATTGTAACATTAAAAATTCTTAAGGGGTTGACAGGCATAGATGCAGGAGATTGTTCCCAGATGTTGGGGAGGTCCAGGACAAAGGGTCACAGTCCTAATGATAAGGGGAATTCCTTTAGGCCCGAGATGAGGAAAACATTTATCACACAGAGATTGGTGAGTCTCTGGAATTCCTGCCATAGAAGGTAGTTTGAGGCCATTCATTGCTATATTTAAGATGAAGTAGATTGGCCCTTGTGCTAAAGGTCAGGGGTAGGAGAGAAGGCAGGTAAGGATACAGAGTTGGATGATCAGCTATGAATCCTATCTAATGGGGTGCAGGCTCGAAGGCCGAATGGCCTACCTTCCTGCACTATGTCTAGTTTCTATCTTCTGCCCACACCAATACCGATGAAATTCAGCTGTTCCCGATCCCGCCCGGCAACCTCCACCTACCGCCAGGCCCACGCCCTTTCTTCTCCCCCCCCCCCGCATTGGACCACGCCCCACCCCCCCCCTGCGACCCTCGACTCTCGCCCCCCCCCCATCGCTGCCTGGGGGGAAGAAGATGGAAAGGGGGAAAGTGAGGGGGGGAGGGATGTGAGGGGAGAGACAGGAAGGGGGAGAGAGAGATGGGGAGGGTAAGAGAGAGGTGGACGGCAGAGGGAAAGAGGATTATCGTCAGTGACATTGCAAAATTAAGGTAGGTTTTAGAGCTATATATCTCACTCCACTAGAAAATTTTTAAACAATATCAAATTAATATCGAAACTAATGGAACTGCTTTCTTTTCCCTTGAAACACTATGAAACATAAGGGCGAAAGAATTTCCATAGTTTGTGCGACATAAATACACATTTTAAATGGAGCATTCTATACAGATGTAAATTTCCATTTCGAGATTCGGGGGTGAGGCATATATGCGTCAAGCCGATATAGCTAATCGTTAAAGATAAAAAATGATAGCCTATCAAATAAACATCTGAGAATAGAAACAAAACGGGCAATAACGGGCATGAAAAGATGAAGTCAGAGCAACAAGAAAATGCAGAAAGAGTTGAATCGTTCTTCGGAATCTGTCTTCACTAAGGTGACACAAACAATCTCCCAGATGTATGGAGGAACAGAAGATCCTAAGGGGGTAGAGGAACTGAAAGAAATGTTCATCAGGTGAGAAATAGTATGGGGTAGGCGAAATGGGACGGAATAGATGATAAATCCCCTGGGCCCTCAATGTCTGCATCCCAAGGTCCTCATTGAGGTGGCGTCTAACAATAGTGACCATTGGTGATCATTTTCCATGTTCAAATATATTCAGGATCAGTTCCTGTGGATTGAGGATAGCTAATGATATCCCACTTTTTCAAGAAAGAAGCGAGAGAGAAAACGGGAATAAACAATTAGCCTGACTTCGGTGGTGGGAAAAATTGCCAGAGTCAATTAATTAAAGAGATAATAAAGGAGCATTTAGATAGCAATAAATTGATTAGTCCCAAGTCAACATGGATTTTACGAAAGGGAAATCATGCTTGACTAATCTTCTGGAATTTTTATGAGGATGTTGGCAAGTAAAATGATGAAGGGGTGCCCGTGGATCTAGTGTATCTAGACTTTCAGTAAAGCCTTTGATAAGGTCCAGCACGGGAGACTGTGACTAAAATTAGAGCACATGGTAGTGGGGGTAGTGTGTTTACATGATAGAAAATAAGGTTGACAGACCGGAAACAAAGAGTAGGAGTTGAACGTCCTTTTCATAATGGCCAGCAGTGGCGAGTGGAGTGCCGCAAGGCATGGTGATGGGCCGCAACTGTTTACCATATATATTAATGATTTGGAAGAGGAATTAGGAGAAACTAAGCCAGTATTGCGAAGACACAAAGCGGGGTGGCAGTGTAACTGTGTAAAGGATGTTAGGGGTTGCAGGGGACCTGGACAGGTTGAGTGAGTGGCAGATCGTGGCCAGAATGGCAATAAATAATATAGATAAAATGTTGAGGTTAACCCACTTTGGTGGCAAAAATAGGGGCAGATTATTATCTCAATGGTTAGGTTTAGGTAAGGGACTACAGCGAGACTGGATGTCTTTGTACAACGGTCACAGAAAGTTGGCGTGCAGGTACAGCAAGGCAGAGAAGAAAGCAATGAAAGTTTGCCTTCATAACAAGAGGAATTTCAGTACAGGAAAAGAGGTACTTCTGCAGTTTATAGGGCCTGAGAACACATCTGAGTATTGTGTTCAGTTTTTGGGTTCTCCCTAATTTAGGAAGACATCCTTTGATTGAGGCAGTGGAACGTTGGTTATCACGCGATTGATCCCAGGATGGTGGGACTGTCATATGAGGAAAGATTGAAAAGCTAGGCTTGTATTCCCCTGGATTTTGAAGGATGAGGGGAGATCTATAGAAACACTAAAATTATAAAAGGACTGGACAAGCAAGATGCCAGGATAACGTTCCCCAAAGGCTGGTAGCCAGAACCAGGGGCCATTTCTTATCAATAAAACTTTTTAATTACCCAGAGAGTTGTAATTTAGGAATTCCCTGCCACATAGGCAGTGGAGCCAAATCCTGGATGGATTTCAGAAGAGAATTAGATAGAGCTCTAAGGGGCTAGTGGAATCAAGGGATATGGGAGAAGGCAGTCAAGGGTTATTGATAGCGTACATCAGCCATGAACACAATAATGCGTGCTAGCTCAAAGGGCCGAATGCCTTCTCCTGCACATATTTTCTATGTTTTCTATGTAAGAAGGAATCAGAGCTGCCAAGGAAAGGTACTCTGAGAAGTGAGACTAGTTCTCAGCAGACTCTTCTCAGTTTGGAAAGGCAGGCAAGAAATCCACCAGCTAAAGATGAAAGTCCCCCATCTTTGACAATCGTCAGCTACGAACTACCTGAATGAGTTTACTGCAGTCCTGAAAAAAACAGAAACCGTAACCCTGGAACCCCCTCACCCAACAAACACCGCCGAAACCCAGTCTGCAAAGAATGGACCCTGCACCCACCGTTCCCATTCACTTCACATCGACTTAATGCAATACACCAGTTATGAAATAGTGGACCTTTTCCTCCCGCCCCAACCAACACTTCACACCCAATTACTCATTTTTAACCAGTCCCTGCAAAGATGTACTGTCCCTGCCTGCTTCAAAGTCTCCACTATTGTCCCTGTACCCAAAAAGGCAAGGATTACTGGTCTTAATGATTGCAGGCTTGTCGCACTGACCTCTGTAGCCTTGAAGACCGTTGAAAGGCTTGTGCTGGCCAAGCTGAAAAATATCACAATCCCTATGCATTTTGCATATTGGGTATATAGATCTGTGGATGATGAAGTCAGTCCGGGCCTACACCTAGACCGCCAGGGGATCTATGCGAGGATTTTTGTTTTGTTTCGCTTTTAGCTCTGCATTCAATCAACCATTGTGCCAGAGCGACTACGCTCCAAACTTTTCTGAGTTTGACTGTTCCGAACCCCTCTGTCGTGGATCACCACCACCAGCTTTTTGGACAGACATGACGCAGCATGAGAGCTAGGAAAAGCATATCTCCGGACCCGCACAGGCTCAGCATAGACAACCTGCCAGATACGACCTCTCCCCCACATCGCCCACACCTCTCCTCACGCCACACACCAATGACTGCCCCCACAATCACAATACACCGAATCTGTTAAGCTTCTCCAAGTTTGCGGATGTCCACACCACCCTGATTGGACTGAACCATGCTGGGATCTCTTTACACTTTTCAGTTTGGCTCATCATTTCCCTATTTAACAAGGTGCCTCCCAGAACAGACACAAATTTTCTAAATGCGGTCTCCATCACACAATGTCTTATACAACTGTAACTCTCTATACAGCAATACTCTGACTAGATGAAGGGCCTAAGTGGTCAAAATAGCGTTTTGCCTATCGCCCTGATGTACCTGCGACACACACGACCTTCAAGGAACCTAAATGCAACCTCAACCATTCCTCTGCCCCCACCATGCTAATTGAAGCCCGAAATCCTGTCTGGCAATATCCCCCCCCCCCCCCATTCACAACCATTCTTCACTATTAATAAAGCCAACCCAATCACATTATTGTATCATCGATCAAATGTGCTAATCTTGCCCTTCAGTTTCTGTGACGTTTTTCACAGTGCTGGAATAAACATCCGTGGTTCAGGCTGAGTATAGAGTTTGGGAGGGTCATGTAGCAGTTTGCCATAAGAAGTTTGGTGAGCCGCATCAGAGTATTGTATTCAGTTCGGGCTCCAAGTTATAGAAAGATGTCAATCCCACGGAAAGGCTACAGAGAAGATTTTACGAGATGATGCCATTACTACTTAATGGCCAGAGCTTAAGGGGAAGGTTGAGTAGGCTGGGACTGCCTGCTATTTCAAGGGAGCACAGGAGGATGAGGGTTATCCTAATATAGGTGTATAAAATCATGAAATGAATAGATATGGTTGAGTCTATTAGCCCAGGAGTAGGTGAATCGAGGAGCAAGGACATAAGTTTTTAAGTGAAGGGCAAAAGATAGGAATCATGAGGGGTAAAAAAAATGTTATTTCACATAAAGGGTGGTCCGTGCATGGAACAAAGCTGCCAGAGGAGAAGTTTGATGCATGGACTAAATCTGCAGACATTTAAAAAACAATAGACAGGTACACAGATAGGCCCGGAAAGGCTGGAACATTTCACAAACCTTTTTCAGGAGTGCCCATTATCTTGGACCTGAAAGTGGCCGGCGGGCCTGTCCACACTGTCTCCCACACTATGCCACAATACAAACCATTATCCACACCAACCCCCTATCAC